>HG995190.1:18651999-19039499 GCA_905332935.1 Bombus hortorum
GGACCGTAGTATTGGTTCCTCGTCGAGTGGCACCTCTTCTCATCTCTCTTCCTCCCTTACTCGCTCTCCCTCTACCTATCTCTTTCCTACGCTTACTCTTTCCTCCCACCATTGCCCCACCGCCTACCACCACCTTCCTCCGCTCTCCCTTTCCCCACTGGTGCTCTCACTATTACATTACAAATAGCTCTCTTGCCTAGGCCGCGTTTGTGAGGTGTTGCTCCTTCCGTGCACATTTATGTTACTCAACATTGTGTGCAAGTACGCGCGCCACGATTCACGTGTGGAACCTGTGTGTTTGTGTTCCTCGATGCACATGCACGAACTGTCGTACGATAAGAGCACAGACTTTGTCTGTCTTCATTTCTTCCGTCTTCTTCTCTTCCTCTCTCTCTCTCTCTCACCCGCCCACCTCCCACTCCCCCTCTCGCCACCCACCCCGTCTCTCTCTCCCTTCTACGTTCTCCTTTTCTCTTTCTCTGTTTTCCATCTTTTCTTTCTCGTTTCTCCGTCTAGACGCGCGCATATGTCCATATCGTTCGGTGGTGTGCACACGTACGAACGCACACGCGAAAATCGCAACCACTCTATACTCTTTATTCTCGTCCTCGTCGCTCGGATGCGGCCGAATGGCGAGTTTCTTTGTCACGATAATGGTGTAATACAAGGCTCCGCTCGTGCTCGTGCACGTAATACGCAAGAATGGAGCGAGAGAGCTTCGCAGACCCTTGCGCGCCTCTCTTTTTCCTTCCTTCTTTCGTTCTTTCTTTTACCCTTTCTTTTTTTTCTATCTTTCTTTCTTTCTCTCTTTCTTTCTTTCTTTCTTTCTTTCATTTCGTTTCATTTCCTTCCTCCTCTTCCCTACGACCCGAGCTCTCTCACCCCGTCTTTTGCGACCCAACGTTTCCGCCGTTCTTTCTGTGCGTCCTCCCGTGAGCCTTTTCCTCCTGTGTCCTCCATGTCTATCTCTGTAATCTCTATCCCGTTCTCTCTACTATACCGTCCTTCTTTATCACCGGCTGAAACTTTATCTTTTGCTTTTCACTGCCCTCCCTCGATCCGTCCCACTCCCACTCTTTGTCTTTCCCGCTTCTTTTCTCACTCCGCCTCGATCCACTGGTCTATGCGAACGAGCAAACGCGCTTGCGCGTCTCTTCAGTGTCTCGCGAACCGAGGAGATAGAACGTTATGTTTTCACCGCCTCCCTTCTTCCTTCCCCTTCCTCCTTCCTGCAAATCCCTCTCTAGGCTCCAGATCGCTCTCTCGTTTCTTTCGCCGACCTTCCAACCCGTGCCTCGTTCCTATTCTCCTCTCGTTCACCTATCACTCCCACGTGCTTTCTTCCCATTTAAAAACGTATGGCCCGCGACCGGCCGGTTCATCCAATCGGTTCGAGCGCGCCACCGTACTCTTTTTCATCCGAAGAATTATGTCGTTGCTCTAGTTATGCATCGGAAACGCTTTCAGCCGTGATCGATAGTGAAATGCTTGAATGGCTCGCTGGTAAACACCTACTGCTTCGAGCTTCCTCCGCGTTTACTTTGATTACGAGTTTAGCTCGTGACACGAGCATCTTTCACCGCTCTTATCGTCGGATTAACCTTAAACGGGCTCGAACCCGTTCCGCTTATTTGTCCGTTTGTACACGGCCCGTTCCGTGCTTCGGCCGTCTACAAAAGACTTACTTGCTTACTATGCTCCAATTCGAATCGTTTGGAATGGTCCGACGACGGTCCATTCGTGGCTTTGCACGATAGCTGCTTCGAACCGATAATCACGCGTCACAAAGTGTCGTAAAAGTTGCGAGAGAACTCTCGCTATTCCGAATCGTGTCTACGAAAAACGAGCGAGAGCTCTTCAGCCACGTTTTTTTCATTCATTGTGACACGATTCGTGTCAGCCGTCTGTACGCCGCGCGTTCGTTTCATTAACGAAAGCTTTAGCTCGTGAACGTTTTACTTTTCATTGGGACTATTTATAAACATTCTTCGAAAGAATTTCATGGCCGACTGGTGTGGCTTGAATTCGAGTCGGTGCACCAGGTATGCGATTGTTTCATCGTTCCTCTTTCTCTAGCCAGATAGCAGGGGACAGGCGTACCCGCAGCTAATGCCATTCGTAGATTCGGTCAACGATGTGCACGCGTCCGGAGATTACGGCAGCGCAGCGGCTGGCTATACTTAGAGCGGTAGACGAATTTCGCTCGAGGGACGCTCCGAAAGGAGGTCGAGAAACAGCTGATGCGATATGTGTTGCGTTCAGCTCCACGCCGCGATAAACTCTTCCTATGCTCTTTCTCGCCACGAAACATAGTCCGACCGTATTAACACGTTGACTGTCGGACGAATTTTGCATGTTTTACGTATAACGTCGGAACGTTGTCGCTTATTTTACCAGCATATGTAAGATTTTGTAAGATTCATAGTATATAGTATGTCCGATTTAAATTTATATACATATATACACGCTATATTCTTAAGTATCGAAAATGCAAGAAAATATTTTATAGAAAAGTCCGAGTTTCTTTCACCGAAGAAACTCAACGCTGTTACTACCGACTAATACGTAGCTACTCGCGCGTATATGTAACATACAGTCGGTTAGAATTAAAACGATACGAAATTATACAAGTATATGCGATTATGTTCCTATCTCGATAACAGTAAACGCTAACATAAATAAAAATATTTGCGTGCTTTCTAGCCGGAAAAAAAAAGATCTGGTACCGGTCATTTTGATTTGGTACCATCGTTGTTCGTATAACATTTCTCGATTTTTATTTTCATTGTTATTACATTATGTATATATATATATATATATATATGTTGTTTTAATACTGTCGTCACATTATCATACGTTTCGAGACGAATTCAACAACATGCATCGCGAGTACGTTTCAACGTCGATTCCGTGAAAAATTACCAATAAATACGTAACAAGTTTGTATCTTTTAGTCGTGACATGCGTGTGTCTACGATACGAGAAACAATCGAGTCGAATGCTTTTGTTTAAAGGAGTGATTACATTCGCGTGTACCTACATCTATGTAATACCGCGTGTACCCTCGATCCAGGGGTATACAAACTATCTACAACAAGCAACATTGTTTCAGCATTTTCTAGAGCATTTAGTACTTGGCGTCAGCCGTAATTACGAATATTGAAAACTGTACGAACAGACTGCTTATTTAATTTAAATCATCGACGACCTCCATGGTGCCCCTGGTAAATCTATCGTTAATCACGAGTAAGTCGTACGACATACGTGTTGATTCGATTTCTTCGATCGAATAAAGTACTTGCGGCTATAACGAAAAGCAAAGATCGAGGGAGCCTTGAAATAAAGTAATCGGAGCCGGAATAACGTGAAAATGTCAGTACGTTGCTTTGTTCGAGTCGTACGAACTGCCGTCAGCCTCGTTCGATTTATTTCGTGATTTAATGGTAAGTGCTGGAAGACGTTGAACAGGCCCGTTACTGTGTTCCACCTGCGTTAAAAATGTCATCCTCTCGCTTAATAATTTAGTCGCTAATCGATGAGAAATCGATGACCTTTTGGACAAATATGAGCGTGGTAACTCGGTAACGCGCCGTCTTAATCAATCGAATCCAACGTTAAACCGCGATTACGTGGTTTAATCGTTTCGACAGTCGAGAGAGAAAAAAAAAAAAAAAGAAAAAGAAAAGTCTCAGCGGTAGCGATGCATTTTCCGGAGGTGTATCGACGTTAAATGTGTCAGGTTAATCATCGTTCGCACGATCGATTATTCGACGTCGATTATCGAAAAATTGACGATTTTTCGGACGAACGAACGTAGAAACGTAAAAGATAAACTCTTCCTTTGTTCTTCTTCCTATCTTTCTTCCTCTTCCAGGAAGCCGTCGTGCGTTACGTTAAATATTTACCCGTGCTATCTACGTCGGCGTAATTGCGAGAAATTAATTAATTCGCGCGCAGTCTCGTGGACTCGGCCCGTTACCGCCTGGCGTCGAGTTATCGAGCTCGATACTATTTATTTATTTATGGTGCGGTCTAAATTAAAAGCGCGTCGAGAAGGCCAAACGCCTTGCGTAATCGTTACAGGGAACACTCGGCTGTTTATCATTACGTGCGAAAGATAGAAGGAAGTGGAGGGGGAAAAAGGAAGTGAGAGAGAAAGAAGAACGAAGAAAAGAGAGAAAAGTTGCAAGGTCCTCTTCGACCTCGGCACGCATGCAATTAAACGCTCTGCTATTTTTTTTTTTTTTTTTTTCGCAATTTCTTCTTTGTTTTCCGCCGTACCATCGAGATCTGCGTTTAGCCATTATTCGTTTCCTTCGGTTTTTGCTTGATTTGCATTCATCTTACTCGTCATTTATCACAGCGTAGTATTCGTCGTTTCATCGTATCGCCAATGGAGGAAAAGCCGACAGATGCTGCGCAAATTGCTTGGCGAACCTCTAGCTCGCCGTTGCTTTCTACATTGAATTCGTCTAAGTTGAAAGTCGTGATAGAGACTCGTAACTATAAGCTACTAACGTCGACCATGTACATAGATGGTGAGCAAACATTTCTCTCGCTATCTGCACAATCTTATCACCTTAGAAATTCTTTTCCTCGCCTGACTCATGCGACGGTATATGTATAATTAGGACAGCCTACTCCAGTCGTCGCGTCGTTGTCGACCGGTAAAACGAATTCAACTCTTTACCACGGCGGAATCGAAAGGTCTTTCGTGCGATAGCGTTTCCCCGCAGCCACCATTTCCATGCTTAAAATTTCTAACTGTTGCGTCCGCGATTTGATATTTCACGCAATACATAATCTTCTACGAACGTTGCCCAACGCAGTCTGTCGCTCCACGTAATTCTTTACGAACGGTGTATACGTTATACAGTTGGAACGGCACGCGCGAAAGTATCAGTCTCCTTCTGTCACAGGCAACGTGAAAGAACAGAAATTCCGTTGACACGGCACTATGCACAGAAATTATGGAACAACACCCTTGGACCGCTTGGTCTCTTTCGTGAGACGGTCTCACCCTACTCCTAACTCCTTCGCTCCGTCTTTCTCTCCGTCCGTTTCTCTCTCCTTCTCTCTCCTTCTCTCGCCTCCTCTCTTCCTCTCTCTCACTCTGTCGGACTCTCCTTTCTAACTCTCCTTACTTCTACCTCGTCCCACGAGATGGTCGCCGACCGTCGTACTTGCACCTTTCTCACAACACGACGCGACGCAGCTCTAGCCTTTCCTTCTTTCCTTGTCCCTTTCACTCGAATCGAACCAGAGGGGGAAAGAAGTTTTAGCGAAACGAGGAAGAAAGAGAGAAGAAAACCGGGAAAAGGGAAGGGAGAAGCGGGGACGAAGGTGCAACGGAACGGGATGAAAAGGGGGACGAGAGAAGAAAGAGGGAGAAAGAGAGAAGTAGAGTGTCGAACGAGAGAATGAGTGAGAATGTCGAAGAGCGAGAGAGAGAGAGAGAGAGAGAGAGAGAGGGGGTGATAGGGAAGGAGAATGCAGAATGAGAAATAGAAAGACGGAGATCCAGTTTGACCGTATAGGTTAGATCCTCGTTGGTCTCGTATATTTCGAGGTGACTCGTTTTATTGCGAATCCGGTTTGCTTCCCGTGACGGAGGGTGAAGCAAGAAAGCGCGTGAGGAGGCAGGAAGAGAAAGAGAGAGAGAGAGAGAGAGAGAGAGAGAGGGTGAACGCGCGAGAGGGCTGCGATGGACGGCGAAGGAAGTGGAGGAGGAGGAGTCGTAGAAAAAGGAAAGGAAAGGGAGGGATCTTTCTTTGGTCGTTCCAACGATACGGACCCTCCCTTTCTCCTCTCGTTCTCTTCTAGTCGATGCTGCACGCTTCGTTGCTGAATCGTTGCCCGTCGAGCTTCCATCGTTGCTGCCATCGTGCAAGAGACGGCGAACGCGCGTCGGTGATGCTTGCCCTTGTTGCTACCGCTACTTGCTACCGACCGGTAGTTCGAACACCGATGCACATTACGCGATGCTGGTGTAGGTGATAGAGGCGATGATGCTGGAAGTGGTGGCCAGTTTCAAGGTTGCCTCCTCGATCGTTACAACTTGCGCACACAGTTAACAACTAGTCGTACTCATCTTGGACGATTTCTTGGGCACGATTTTCTACCGGTGTGTCGATACTTATGCTCGATCGCGAATATACAAGTATGCGCTCAACGTCATCGATAAATTCTCCTGCTTTAATTGCATAATGATTCGCCGCAGATACGAGAGATTTAAAAGAGGTATTACAGAATCGATCGATCGTCGTCAACGTTGTTTCGACCCGTCCTTCGGAATCGATAAAAATAATCAGTTTGTTTGTTTGCTTAACCGCGTATCTGGTGTCGTTACTTGTTGCGCTTACTCGTTGTACACATTATTTTCACAAGCGTCGTACACGAGCTTCGTTTGGTAGACAAGCATTTGGTCGTACGAAAGGCTCGTTAGCCGAAACAAAATCTTCGTAATTCGAAAATAGTAATAGGTGGGGTTTCTCGCCGTATATTTAAAGTACTGGATACCTATCTGCAATCCTTTCTCGGTACATCTAAAGTTCACGAGTAAAACCGATAATGGTTTTATTTATAAAGCGGATTGTTACAAAGCTGCAAATTTTTTCAACAATTTCTAAAAATCTTGTTACCGGTCTAAACATCGGTCAAAATTGCGTAACATACGCTTTTGCGTATGTGTGTTACATACGTATGCAACGCACTTAGAATAAGGATAAACGGATGTCGTAACTACAAAATGGTTATTTATCAATGGTATAGGAAAAATGAACCTTTTAAACATGTTATTATAGATCTAATGTAACGATGATTATGTTTAAAATTAGCAAGTATCCGATAATTTGGGCGGAGGTGAGGGGGCGGGCGGGAATATCATCCATCCAGTGTCTTCTGCAGGAAATGCTTGGAATTAATTGTCTGTTGGTTTCGTAACCTGGCGATTCGATGATTTGGAAAATGAGAAAAACAAGCTCTTCTTCGAGTCTCGCGAAACGGCCGCGCCCCATTAGGATTCGAGGAAAAAACCTTTCCATCCTACTTCGATCGTCTGAGCGAACTTACGTCATTTATGGCGCTTTGTCTTCCTGCTCTAGGTATCTCTGTCTCGATTTCTCGTAATTGATTACGAAGTTTAGCATAATACTTCTACCTGAGAAATTTAATTATACATTCGCATATGGACGGCATGGAAATTACGCTCGCTTAATAGAATCCGCGGTCCAGGAACTGGCTTGCAACGAGAAGACTGGAACGAAACGAGAGAGATTCTTCTAATTGTCGCGCAATGCCACGATAAGTATCGCAGTAGCTAATGAAAAAATGCTTACGCTTCTCCGTGGAAAGATACGGCTCGGTCTAAAATCAGAACAAGGTTGTGTAAGCGTATGCAGAGAGTGCTAACATTGATAGGTATTTTTGCATTATCGTGGACGCGTCGTTTGATAAAATTTTAGGAGATTCATAGTGTCACTTTAGGTCGTTATTTTTACGAACTTTCGACGCAGATAAATCGATCTTCGTCGTTTTCTACCTACGAATACCTTCTACCCGCTATAATAATACTCTGTATCTACTGTTATTAAGATTCTCGTGGAATTTCGAGTACAACGATAACCCCCTCGCTTACAGTATCGCGCGAGAGACCGCGGTACGTCGATGTTATTGATTTATTATTTACTTCAAGATAATCAATTTTTCTTGTTCAACGATCAATCGGTAGAAATGATTTGTCAAACATTTTACAAAATAAAATTAGTCACACATGCATTTACGTATGAAAAGACACGCGCGATTCGTTCGATGCAATGCCTGAGCGAATTGGAACGTAAGAACGCACGCATGAAATTGCTTCTTTCTAGATAAAGTGGAATGCCTGTTTTCTCAAACGTTCTAATAATAGCTAGCAGACAGGTGGGTACATCTATTTATGCACTTGGTTTTCGTTGTTTGCGAAATTACGTATCGTTTCTGTCATGCTAAATGCTCTTTTTTTTTCCACAACGACACCAAGACATTGTTTCATTCTTCGCTCGCTGTAAAAAAATAACCAAATAGCTGAACATTTTACCATCCAGCCGACTAAATTATTATTCATAAATTCGTTTCGAGTCGTAAAACGATTCTTAGTATACCGCTATTGTACTTGCATCTGTTACGTCATATTTCTATCCATTCAACCTGCTCCATGCATTTACATTTCGCACAAAGCGCACGAGTAAAATTGATCCATGTGTTCCGTCGTTTTCTCGATTCGTACATTTAACGGGGACCCTTCATACAGATCATCGGCCGAGTATCTACGTATTCGCGACTACGCTAATGGATTACGCTTAAAATCGATCCATTTTTGTCGTTGATCGTGTCTTGCGTGACTTCCGTTACTCGAAACTATCTCAACTATCGTCGGCAGCAGAAGAAAACTCGGCTGTGCTATCATCGCGGACAACGAAGTAATAGAGTGTAGCAATAGAGTAGGCTGATGTCATGCGGTAACCTTCTACTTTGCACGTACAGTTGTTCACAGAAATGCGCGTCTGTTGCATCGTTGCCCGATACGGTTCGTCATATAATTTTCTAAATTAGCGTCCAAAGTGGTCGGACGGAGAAACACGAAAACGAAGCGATTTCATAAAAGCTACGAAGCTACGAAGGAAGGAAGCCGAAGGAACGTACGATACGATCGTCTCTTACGCAATTAGGAATTTCACGATGTCCTCGTGGTCGTTATCGTATCGGTGATTTTTGCAGGCACGGCGGCGATTCCACGGAGCTGTACGTCGAGACGCAGGCCGTACAATCGCGTATGAAAGCAACCGCCGCGGTGTACACACGCCGGTTCGTGACGAATCTTTCAACGTCGAGTTAACGACGGCCGATAACAGTCCTTTTTCCATGGACGTGCTCGGATAATAGCAGGAAGCCGTCGACTTTCCAAAGCGGAAAACGCAGGTCCGCGTGAGCGCGCGTTTACGTCCACGCGCGTACGCATCGAGTCTTCTGTTTCGCTCGCAGGAAAGGAAAAAAAAAATAAACGTATTCCTGAATAGACCGGTAGCTTCGGGAAACAATAGTTGACTGGTTGCGAGAGAAAACGAGGAAAAAATCGACGCGAACAGCAAGATGATGCAATCTCGGTATCGAGTGCGAACCGTGTACAGCGAGACTTGAAACGAGTCTTTCGTGAAAAATAGCGAACCTGCAGATTGCAGATAAATGTTACTCCGCGGAATTTTCATCCCGATAGCCATCTTGTTAATGTATGATTTGTTACGCGATTGTACGTGAATCTAGAACTGACACCGGCAAATTATGTGCGAATGATACACGGACTGTCTACGCGTACACAATCAGATTACTAGATTAACGTGAAATCTCCGGGTGTACAAAAAGTACCTTACATTCACCTCGTCGTTTGAATCAACGATCTGGCAAAAGTCGTGTAAACAAAATTACGAGACAGGCTATCTCACTTAAAAGAAGATAAATGTATACTTTCTTATTTGAAATTTCTAATGTAACTAGATGCGTGCGAGGGCCTGCTACGCCTGCTACGCGTTGTTGCGCGAGTCCAGCCTTATTCGTTGCTTCCTAGACTTTAACACGAAGATGGTTCGTAAACCATAGACCGACGATCGACAAAGACGGGCAGAATAACATCACGTAGGACAAAAAGTTTTCCAAGCTGCTCGCCAGGAACGTCGAACATATCGGTCATGGTGTTTTCACGTCTATCCGGAATATTGTCGATTACGCTGAGATAAAAAGGTGTTTGCTCAGCATTTAAAAGTGTTGTAACACGATCGACACGTGGGAAGCGTTAGCAGGGAGTGTAGTAGCGCGTCTAATGGTTGAGCGAGATTTTGTAGAATTTCTTCTGGCTCGGATTCAGTGGAATGGCGCCTCGCGTTAATTGGTAATTGTCCCGACCGAGGGTCGACCGCGATACGATAAACGAATAACAACGATAAACGTATCGGCCGATCTTTCGTTACCTTGACTGACACATCGTTAAATCCCACACGCACTTTTTTTTTGCCTTTTTTCTAGACGATCCTGATCTCTCATCTAGTCGTCGAGCACGCCAGACGCGGCATTGCAGTGGCATTACAGATCATTATGTAATGTCATAATGTTATGTGAACGTTTTACATTCGATGCCTTGCACCACTGCGGTCTCAAGGTCTTTACATTGTTGTTTGTACAACGAGTTAACACGTCGATGCGATCCAGGGACGTATTTGCCGGAGAAAATTGTGCCGGCGCGGGCGCCTCTCCTTCCGTCGACGCTTGTCAAAATTCATTGCGATAGACTCATAGATTCTCGTATCGTGAATCTTTACATCGGTTCAATTATCCTCGCGCGTTATACGATCGAAGTTGAAAAATATTCAAACTATTATTCCATGTTACATTAGCTTTCATTATTCCTGTCGAAGATGATTTTTGACTAGATAGCGTGGATTATTAATTTAATGAATAAAATCGACTGTCTTAAATGCGTTGATTACCCCTGTCAAGTATACGTCGCATTTTCGGTTACCTTTAAACTTGATACGTGTAATCGTAATATTAAACAGTGTTTTATCATTGGCAGTGATGAGGAAATATTAAAACATTGTTACATAGTTGGCACGATATATTCGTAAAATGTTTCTATAAGTGTTCAAGTACAAGTACTTTCGTGGGACGCTATATCTATAGTGGGAAAATAAAATTGAATTATTGCTAGGAAATGTTTACCGATACGGTTTAGGACAGTTATCGTTATCACCGAGCACAGCAAAAAACAATTCTCGTAGGGTCTTAACAATTCTGTAAAGATGCAGCCTTGAAAGGAAATTTCTCAAAGTGATTTTTCTCGACCTTAAACTCTTTCCTTCGCCCGAATTCGTCGCAACCAGTTCGCAAGCACATAAACGCGTCAATGAAGTATGGAAAGCAAGAAACACTCTGTCGAACAATAATTCCGTCGAGGTTAAAACTCTTCGTCTTCGGTAAATGGGAAACGTCGTAAACGTTAATTATACAAGCAGGTATAAATAAGGGTTAACGACGGATCGACCGTTTCCAGAATAAGCCCGTTTCGTCGCTACGCTCTGGATACAACCCGTTCACAAAAGGGAATTTTCTCAGCGCCGAATGCCACTCTCGAAAGCTCTCTTCCTTATTGTCTTTTGCAGCTCCGTAAATTATGTTCGAACGTTTCGCTAACCTCCGCCACACCGCCAGATCTTCTCGATCATTTAAACGCCAAAACGCCAAGAGAGCAGCTTCAGTTGCATTCGACTCTTGCACCGTGATTTGCGAGCAAAACATATCGTCGATAGATCTTCGATTTGCATTGACGGTTCTGAATAAGAAATTACCCTAATTACAAATATGAATGATATAAGAACGATGTACGTGCGTATGGGCCACACATCGACCGTTTCTTATTGGATAATTTATTCTTTACAATTACGACGCAAGGAAGCAGGGTAAAATCTCAAAGTTTAATCGATTAATTATTTATTTATTTATTCGTGGGCGAAGACCCCCTGATATCAGGTTTGTGACAAAGTAAAAAAAAGGATTAGCAACAAATAACAATAAATCAGTAGTAATTGCACGATTACGTAAATGAGATTATAATAAAGATTCCGAAGGTAGATAAAGATTTATGAAACAAAATCAATGTTTTATTAAATCGGTTACAGATAATGACCCCTTTCTACTTTTCGCTGTGAAGCAACGTAGAAAAGGTCGTTGTTACCGAGAGCTTCTCTCTTGCGGAAAAGGAATATCGTATAATTGTGTAATGCAGTTTATTCAAATAAACTAGATTCTTTAAATATGTATATGTATATGTATATATGTATATACGTATATATATATACATATATATACACACACACACACACAATAATATATATGTAATGACCTAGTCCACTAATCGCTTCCTCATCGGTGCACAATTTTTTTCCTTCCAACAAAGATAAACATCTAGATTTATGATTCAAGTTGATCATTATTTCCGAGAAACAATTCCATATGATACGAAAATAATCACAGCGAGCTGAATCAGAGCAAGAGAACCGATTCGACGTTCAGTTGCACAACACCGTGTATCCAATCGATGTCAAAAGCAATAATTTTATAGAATTTGCTAAATATCACGTTATCTTATTACAGATAGCCAGATCATTGCACGATTACGTAAAGTTTCATCGCGTCTGGCATTTTCTCCCCGTGTTTGTCGAAGAAGCAAAGATATTCGATACGTTTCGACGATAACGAAAGAATTATGTCCATTTTTCTGTATGCCGTAAATACCAAAGGCTGATCGCGCCACAGTATCGACGTTACTTGGTGGGTATTTTAATAAACTGGTTTGCAAGGAAGAACGTTGAGCGGAACCGAGTTGAATCTTGCGTCGAGCGTATTTCGACTCATTTCGAAGCGTGTTGCTCGCGTTGCCTAACGATCTTGAGGAAAGGGAGCGAAGAAGGGAGCGAAGAAGGAAACGAGAGCCTCGTTTCAGGATGCTTTCATTCACGCGGTCGCAGCCTTTACAATCCTTCGTTTCCGTGCGTGGGAAGGGTTCCATCGTGCACGCAGCTGGGTGAGGGTAGAAACTAAAGAGCGCCGACGAAGAAAGGGACATGACATTGAAACACATTGCTGGGATAAGCGCCGAAGAAAGTGCAAATATAGCGAAATAGGAGACAAACATCGTCACCGAACAGTTGTCTTTGTCAATTTTTCCTATATTTAGCTGTTTTTGGCGAAAGAACGTTCACGTATATCATTCAATTATAATCTTTTGGACAAACGATTTCCATTTAACGTTTCAGATATCGTAAAATGTACGTTTCGAAATTATCGTATCCTCAGTTTCCTGACCCACGTTTGTACGTCTCCTTTTATTCTAGTTAATTTACCAACTAACCGTTAGTTTTATCACTTTTAAATCAAGGTTATTTATTTGCGTCTTTGCTTTCTATAGATAGTAGCGAGTTCCTATGAATTGTTTCAGTACGTTCCTCGTATCTCGAGCAAACGATAACGCGAGTTATTTATATTTTTATTTTCCAATCCTGTTGCGTTCAGTTTGGTCCTCAATTGGTTGAACTTTGGACCTCAAAGTTATATTTCCCAATAAAAATTGAGCAAAATGCTACAAGTTTGTCGGATTTACGCCAATATTTTTAATCATCAGCCGCAAAGATCGATAAAGAGTGAAATCTGAATTCGAATTCTTCTTTCAAGCAGAGAGAAGCGCTTGGGAACAGGTGGAGGGGTTGAGATCGTAAAAAACGTGCCGGTGAGGAAAGGAGGAAAGAGCAAGAGGCAAGAGGAAGGAACTACACAGAAGTAAGAATAGGAGAATCGAATATAAAAAAGGAGAGAGAGAGAGAGTGAGAGAGAGTGTGAGAGAGAGAGAGAGAGAGAGAGAGAGAGAGAGAGAGAGAGAGAGAGAGGAAAACCGGGGACGGAAACGCAAAGAGAGGCAGGAGGCAGAGGAAAATACGATAGAGGCAAAGTCGTATGCGTACATTCTGATAAGGTCTTATCGTGTGAAAGCACCGTGGCCTACTTATACTTGGTGCGTGGTTATACGCGTCTCTAACGTTTGCGTGATCGCACACATACGCGCGCATCTCATCGTTGGCTACGCACGCAACGGAGTACACACTGACGCAAGCGTGCTGTCGTGCTATTGCAACCACGCGTAAGAATTTATGCGAGCTACGAGCACGCGTGAACGAACGTGCCGTTACGAGAAAAGCCTGTCTATACGCCGATGAAAATAAAGTTTCCTTTCTATTTTACAACTTATTTTTCCTACGCTTTATTTATAGACTTTGAACTTTCGTTCTTTTTAACTGTATTCCTCTCGATCGATAACAATCGAAGGTATTTAGCGATAAAAGCGAATTCTGCATATCGAAGATGTTACGGAGGAGCCACGAAGCGGCAAACGATGCAAACATTTAAACGTCGTCGTGGTGTAATCGGGTGGGATTGCGGCATGCATAATGCAAAACGTTCGAGCCCTAAATACAGGGTGTCTCGTAAGTAATATGATCGTAGTAATAAGAGGGTGATTCTACCTTGAATAGATAAGTCAAAAGCATGGAGAAGAGTAGCTTCAAATGTTTGCCTTGCAACGTTAAGAAATGTCCGTAAGTAGTTGTTCTTCGTCTATACAGATACCGAAGATGCTTTTATACAGACGACGTAAATCTCTTCGTGTTAAACTTAACAGAGATCAGATCAGATTTCACCGCAGATGGATGGTGGAAAACGCTCGATCAAGTGGAACATTAAATTTCGTCGATTACTCGCGATAATAGAAAAAGTGTGAGTACAAAGGAAACGCATTTTCTAATACAACGCAATAAATACAAACATAAGTAAAAACATCGGTCTGCAGCGAGATGCATCAACACTTGCTAGGCGAATATCTAAAGGCGATTCTGTCAAAAATAAAACTACCTCTTCGTTTGTATTATTATTTGTCGGACACTTTGTTCTCGGCGTGGCAGTAGAAAAAACTGCAAGAATTACGGAAACGATTAGCGAATGATACGATTACTTCCTCTCCGACCAATTATCGTCACGAGAGCACAGACAAAAAGATTCTCGTTCGTTGGCTGGACTGAAAGGTTGGTTAGTTGATAATCGATGGACTTGGTCGATAGGCGAAAGCAGCTCCGAAAGGGGAACAATAAAGCGGAGATTCGATAGCTCCTCGTGGCCGAGTCGCGACCGCGTGTATATACACGCGAGCCCGTACGTACATACGGCAAATTGCGAAATTGGGTCGGCCAGAAATTGAAGCTGATCCGCCTGTTCTTCGCGTCGATGAGGGCAACTGCGAAGGCGACACGTAAAATTTTACCGATAACGTGCATACTTTGACGAATCGCTCGCCACTATCGCTCGTCTTCAAACAAGCTGAATCAAAAGTCTTTCGAATCTATCTATCAAACTACCAGATTATCTTCTAACAGATACGCAATATACATATTTCAACGCGGCGAAATATATCGATATCGATTTCTAAATTATAATTATAAGAAATAATAAAGCATCTTGAGAATTTAGTTTGTTAACTCAACTTTTGATTCCTAATGTTATCAAAGAATTATTTCTTCTGACTTTCTTTTTTGGCTCTTATGTTATCCTCGCTGTGGTAAAAGTTTCTAAAGTGATTTACATTCAATTAGATCGTTTTCCTTTCGCTTCCGCTTTTTATCGCGCATAACTTTATCGGTCGATCTGCATTTCAAACAAAAGTGTGAAATAATTCGAACTACGATATCACAGATGTTAAGAAAAAAATACGAAAATGGGGGTCATACCCCTTCTCCTAACACGCGACAATCACGGAATGATCGTAAATTTCATTTTGCGCACTTCAGACGTGTTTTTACGCACGTCACATGCGTTAAAGTTTTTAAGGTTACGCTATTTTCCTCGTAACGTCTAAACGTTGTTGACGATTTAGAATTTTTTTTTTTAGTAATAGATGGGCGAGATCTAAATGCAAATAACGAGTTCCAAGTATGACAAAACATGACTCGAGGTTTTGATAAGATACTTTCATTAAAATCCATTAATCGTTGAGCATAAACCACTTTGCTACTAAAGTATATTAAGAATATCAATAGGGAGGATTTTATTCTCATCGTTATATAATGCTTTAAATCGTCGCATTTGATCTCATCGTTGAAACGATGACACGACATCGTCAAATAATCGTAGAATAACAATTTTTGAACGTAAACGTGGAACGTTAGCGAAGCTTAGAAACAAGAACCGACTGATTAGTGAAGTAAATTGGATTTCTAGTACGGTTCTAATTATTCTGAATCATTTTTACGCATAAACATCTGCTTTGTACAGAAGAAAATCCGTACTTTTAAACTCGATGTAAGCATCATACATATTTCCTAACGACGCACTGCTGAACATGTGCAATAAAGTTTAGCTATGAGTAAGAGCATCGTGCTAAAATTCGTGAATGCATTTAACGCCTGCCTGCTATTTATGTCCGCGATGCTAATACAGATTACGCAATATTGTCGATGACATTCGTTGAAAACGTAATTGCAACGGAATTTGCGTTTTAATTAGCTCAAAATTCCACTGGTATAAATCTTCGAATTTACCGATCCATTTTACGAATTCCTCCGATTGCGTTCGATTAATTATTCAACGATCAAGACTGGACAGTACGTTATCACCGAATAGTATAAAAATTTATTACTGGATTTATACTCGATTGCACCGACTTATTGTTGTGAAACGTTCACTGTCAAACGATGCTCTATCGATTGTCACGCAACGTACATAAAGTATAAACATTCTTTGTTGGCGCGGTACAATTCCGTTTCGAAGGAATATTTTCTATTTCGTTCGTTGCCTATTATCAGTTTATCTGTATTTATCTGTAGCTCCTTCCCAGTGTATAAGTTCGATATATCGAAACGCGAATTCAGTATTTCATTTAATCCCGAAAACACCAAATCGTACATTTGTTTTTGCGATTACTAAAGAGGCACGGTATATTATTTCTTTTCGTTTCATTAGCAAATTATAAGCTCATTATGCCCCTTCCGATTCTACCCCTCTCTTTCGCAGATCCAACATGTCGAAGCTCTTCCCATAATTATTTACCTGTTCCATTTCAAATGGATGATCATTCATACGTGCTAGGTATAATCACGTAGGTGTATATTAAAAATTGGTACCAATAATATGAAAGATCAGAATTAATAGGAAGGACGTACTTTTCCAAAAATTGGCGATCTCAAATGATGCGGATCGCTCGTAAATATCGTTATACCGAAATATAGCATATTAAATATACCTTAATCGATACGTTGGAATTATGTAACTGTGAAACGCAATTGATTTGACGAGTATTGCCACGACTTTACCGTCTCGATAGACCGCAAGAACGCAAAAACTGTTGTTTGATGGGAGGGTTAAAGCTCATTGTAAGAATCAGCGCGCGACAAAGTTGCAACCTTGGTCAAGTAGATAGGAGAAACATAGATACCAAAGAACCATCTAAGACTGAAATGCCGTAAAATGTAACCTCGGCCAACTTAGGCACGGCCATAAACGACATCGTGGTGGCCATCGATACGCTAAACAGGCGAGAAAAGACGAAGAATGAGCGATAAAAAGTAAGAAAGGACGAGAAAATTTTACCAATTCTATCGTTGGTCGTCCGCGCGCTTCAAGAAATTTCACGCTGGGTTTATGGCTCTTCGAGTAGAATTATTTCGAAATATTCGATTGATCGTGCCTCGAACTTGATGTTGCTGTGTCACGTTCTTATGGTTACCCTAGAAATAAGTTTTAAACGCGTTAAATGGATAAAATTTGTAACAATGCCAATATAATCCAATAACCTTCGTAGATCTCGTAGAAACGCATCGTAGTAATACAGCTAAATACAGGCATAATAATACATATACAGAGATATATACTTTCTAATTATCTTTCTCATTAAGGTAACGTGACTTACGTAAACTCGAGACTTGCTATCGGTGAGAGAAATTCGTGTAAAATAATTAAAATGGGTTTGTTTTTTTTTTCGTCATGTTAATCTTAGTTTTCGTTATTCCTCGTGCGATCAAGGGAAGGCTGAAAGTTGAAGCGTTCGCCAGTTGTCCGCGCCTATTGCGCGAAAATCCGAAGATAGTCGTAGCAAAAGTTAAAGTCGAAAAAGACAGTGTCCATTCTTGGAACTAGGAAAAGCGCAAACGAATCTCTTTTTTCGTAGATCCGTCGAAAGAATGACCAAAAAGGGCCACGGCCATGGCATTATGAGGCGTTTACGAGGGCATTTACGAGGGCGTTTACTAGCGGCCGGTTGGAAATTATTCGGCCCCTTACCAGTCACAATAGCAAGATTATGAGACTTTTTATAGTCTACGATCCTCTCCTCTGCCTTTTCTCTGTCTGTTTTTGTTTTTATTGTTGCCACTGTCAAAGAGGTTTGAGGAAGTTGCCTGAGTTTTTGTGAAGTTACATCAGACCGGGTCATCTTTTTTCTCAGAGGAAACCACCATGTTATTCGAGACGATTTTCACCCGTTCTCGAATCTTTTCTTCGCAGAGTTTTTCCACCGGAACTTTTTGCCCGGCAACATTCGGTCGAAGCAAGGAGTTGCGTTTCTCTTATCCTTGAGTCACAAAGGGGATTAGAAATTGGCCTTCGACGCGCACGTATTAAGCGTCTAAGGGCACCGTCGGCATCGACACGGAAAAAGGGAGAAACGATTTTATTGCGCTATTGAGCTCTCGTTCGTGAGAAACCGTGTCAGTGAAATCGGACTTTCGGTAATTTTGCATCGGATTCCTCGAGAAATCTGGAACGCATCAACGTCTCATCTGTTTCGCTAATAGCGCGGTTCTACGTGATCTTTCGTTTCGTACTACGCGTTTCTAAGTAACCCTTTATTCGTATCTTTCGTGCTAAGAATAAATGTTTTCCTAATATTGCCACAACAAGATGTATCGCACCTATCGTTTTTACTTTTACTGTACGCTATCGCGCGCTTCCAAACAGCCATTTATTTCGAAATACACGTATACGTTTAGTAGGAAAAGTACAAATTTTCCAAACACTCTCTCAACCAAAAGCGCTACTTCCGCGCTTTATTTCGATCGCACGTTCGCATCTCGATACACTAATATCGTAAATTTTGCGTACGGTCAGGTTTCGTTAAAATAACCGTCTCGAGAGATGCAAATCTATTTAGGCAGTCTCGCCTCGACTAGAGAAATGGGAGCAAGGTCCGGAAAGTTAGGAAGAGGCTGCTAAGGTGCAATAGGTGGCTCGAAGCCAACTGCTTGGTCAAGTGACTAACTTCTAGGAAAATAGATCAACTCGAGAAATAGCACGACGTAACTCTTTTATTAGAATGCACGATCCGTGAATATTTGAACGGACACATTTTTTTACATAAAATCCCTTTCTACAGATCCTTTGTATCCGTTTCTCGCGAAATAGCGTCGAGCTTTTCAATAATATTCGTATCTCGTATACGGAATGAAAGAAAATGATGCGTCGTGTAAGAGAAATGCGCTTAAAAATAGAAATTAGCTTATTTGAATTTCGTAATCACTTGTTTATATTTCTATAACCAAATATTCTATTAAAGAGGTCAAAATACGTTACACAGGCTAAAGATAATAATAAATTCTTTCATATTCGTACTTTGCACTGTATCTGACAAACAGTGTTAATATTCCTAGCGTGAACGTATAAATTGTAGAATATGAATATGATCAGAATCTTAATCTTGAAACGGGAAGCAGAGAGTAATTTATACGTTAAAATATCGATAGATTTTATTCGCATATCGAATGATGTAAATAAAATACAACATAATCCTAATACACTGATAATGATACAGTAGTAAAAAGGATAATTTATAATGTTAAAAAAAAAAAAAAAAAAAAGAAAGAAAAAACTAAAAGTACAGAAAATCGATCTCATAACGTATAAATGCATATTCGATTAAAATCGACTAGCGTTTGTCAGATTTTTCTTGCGAAACTCACATTATTTCTCATTATAAACTCGTTATATGAAATTTCAAATTAAACAACTTTTTATCGTTTGTTCTCTTGCGATCGATAGGCGTACAATAAGCAATAATTTCTACAAAGAAATTTTTGTTCGATTTAATCGGATCTACGAAGATAAAACGATATAAATTTTAATGAATCTTGGAGAAAGGTTATCTCGTGGCAAACGATGCGCAAACTTTTTTAATAACGTTAATCTCCACAAATCAAATTCAAATAAGAATATAAGCAAACGTTGATAGCGAATATTCACATTTTATTTGCTGCTTTCCATTCCCTTCTTTTTATTACAGCTTGCCTTGAAGTCTTGAACGAACTCTTAACGAAATTACGCTAGTTATATATATATATCATTAATTACGTTTTATCTTCAGAAGTTCGCGCAATTTGTCAACGGTTTAGCTCGATAATAAGCACTTGTCAACCATGTTTATACCATAAAAAAGGAACATCGCTGCCGTTGTTTTTCTTCTTCTTTTTTTATTTTTTTTTTTTTTTATTTTCTGAAACCACTGCATCTTTAGAACAGGAAGCGCTTTCCCCTCCACAAAGAACACATGCGTATAACATCGCCCCTTTCTAGACGTTTTCGTTACTCTCGGCGTTTCTCTCGTTACTCCCCTTTCCGACTGGCCTTTACTTTCATTGCCGATGTACCTATACATATGCACCGTGGCCGGAAAGTGCAGTTATTTCGAAAAATGATTGCGCTCGTTTATTTTGGTCACGCTATTTTTTCCTATTCCGCCTCATTGGGTATTGTAATTTATACAATGCAATAAACATGAATTTGATAGAATAATAACACGTTCATAGTTTTACGTAGCAAGTTCTACTTGTCCTGGACCATTAAATCCGAGAAAGAGGCGAATTCATGCGTTCGGATTTTTCTTCCACTAGAAAATGCGTACATTATATCGATGGACATTTTTTTTTTTTTAGAAAGTTCTAGTTCTATCGATTTCGCGTGCAAATATTCAGATTGCCAGAGAATAAGAAAAATGGATTTTAATTTTTTATCGGATAAGAGATATCGATTTCGTACCTTACGTAATTGTTGGTTAAACGATGGGAATATCGAGAGTCAAAGATAAGAAGTTGCACGGCACGGTGGAGCAAGTTTTTAAATGAAATATATCGAAAAAGCCGAGAGAGCGTTTGCCCTTTTTATCCTACAGGAGGAACAGGAAGTTATCATGCACGGAAGAACACATTTACCAAACAAAGATCCCCCTTTCCCGGGCATCCGGCCACGGTCTTTCTATCCTCCTCGACAACGCTAATGGTAGCGCGGTTCTACGGCCCAAGGAATGTTTGGTTACTTTCATTTTCATTTCGTTGACGTTCGCGGGACGCTGGCGGTCGGGTAAAATTACGTAAGCAGGGAACGCGGCCCGCGCGCCACAGCGTTGCTCGACCTGAGCCATATCAAAATAATAGTGGCCATTCTTATTATGTATTTCGTTCTGCTACCGGCTGTAGCCGTTGCGCCGCCGTTGCGCCGCCGTCTCACACCTTTTGCTCTTTACTATTGGGGACACTTGTTCTAACCTGCCAAGAAAAACTGCCCGAAATCGGCCGCCAAATATTTGCAGACTCTCCACCGTTACGGGAATCATCGTGTTCCCTACCGAGTGTACAACGCTCGATCGACTCGAGTCGAAGAAATTGTTAGAACGAATTGTTATTTTAATAAATTCTATGGCAATCGTCGTCGCAAGTCGCAAGCTCTTTCTCCACCAATTCGTTGAAAATCTTTCAACGATATCCTACAGTTACGAACGTAACGCGTAATTAGTTGTTAGAAATTGCAACGTGCTCGTGGATTTCGAATACAGCGATGTACGAAGGTATCCGAGAACTTTTCGAAATCTCACGAGCTCTGCGAACGAAACACGATTATCTCGATTATACCGGTGTTTGAAACTATAATAATTTAGAAACGCGTATAAAAATTACCGCAGTTATTTTCCGCAATCATAAATCTACTAAAACCTTAATATACATTACATGGCGTGACTGCTACTGGCGATATAATACAATATAATTAGCGATTAAGATAGTCCCATTAAAAATATCGCGGTTTGTCGATGTATCGTTTAACGACATATGATAATCGTTTTAATAATTTCCGGGGAACGGCATGTTTGTAATAAATATTTTCCAACTTCTATGAACATCCTCAAATTCGTTTGAAATTCGACCAATATAATCGTGATAGTCGTGAAATTTCAAAATGTTTTATATAACACACACGATACGCTCGTAACGTGTTCATAAAAGTAGCGTTAGCTGTAAGCGTTATTTGTGTATAAATGTTGAAATGTTATCGTTAGCCGCTGTATATCTCACGTACCTTTGGCGACACAGTTCGATTAGTTGGTTCACCGGCGTTATTATGAAACGCAAAATGCAAAGGGTAAAAGAATGAGCATAAATTCGTATACATGAAAGTTCGTACGCCACCGCGGTAACTGGTTGCACGACTGAAAAACAGAAAAATGGCCACTTCTGCGAATCGAACTGGTCGAGCTATTTTCCTTCTTTTACCCGTGGAAAATCGACACACGTCAGATTGGCACGATTTTCGCCCCGGCCGGTCTATGAGTGGTAAAACAAGGTTAATTCAGTCCCGACGGTCCGTGGCGTTGCTTGCAATAGTGCTAACGGCTTTCAAAGAGTGTCGCGAACGACGCATTTAGAAACGATGCTCTCGTTTCGAGACTAGAGTTAAGGTCGGCCTCGGATCATCGTGACTCGCCGGCCTCATAGAAACGTAACTCCGAGTACATTCTTTTCGTCGGGATTGCGTTTCGGGCCAGCACTTTTCATTGGAAATCTTGTCGCCTCTTTCGTCGCATTCTACGATGTTCTTAATCCTACTTCCGGCTACGTCTGTTCATCGAAGAAGTCTAGCTGGATTCAGCGGTAAAAATAAATTGTAAATAACGCTGCTGCAAAGTGAATTACGATATCGTTTCTTAGCTTCGAAATATCGGCAATGGTTCCGCCCGGATCGATTCTTTTAATTTCCTACGTCTTCGACCTTCAGCTTTTCCACGACCACCTTGTCGATATATCGGTAACCAGCTTTTGCTTACTTAAAAGTAATAAATCAGGTCTTTTTAGATAAATAACGAATTAACTATTCCTTTCCGCGAACAATACACTGTCCGTAATAGTACCGTCATTTAAACAATGATAAATCACCGTATACGGCGGTAATTATAAGTTGTGAGTTTGTTGTTACGTTAAAATTCACAAACTGCCTCTTTTGAAGCCATACTTTCAAATCGTGAAATGTCATGCGTAACTATGACCGTGTACGATGCTGACATCTTATCTCGCGATACATCGAATCCTTATCTGGTCCGGTTCTATCCAATTATTAGCATCGTAAAAACACGACCAAGCTTGGAATCGATGGAATGTAACACTTACCCGATAGAAATATTTCTTCCTCTTTTCCACCAACATACTACGATCTCCTTCGTGCGCGATCTCGCGATACAGTGTTTCGGTACCTCGCTGGTTCTGGTCGCGTTCCGTCAAATACCACAACAATGCGCATCCGTCTATCGATATATATTTTCTCAAACTCGCCGAGCAATTAAGAATTTTTCCTACCGTCATTCTACTCAATTCACAATTCATTCATAACCGTGACTTACAACATGTAATATATAACATCGTACGTTTTAACGGATCTCCTTTATTGCATATTTTCCCGCAAAATAGATCGTAACCGAAACGGAAGCTGAAATTAAAGTATTTGTCATCTGTCCGAATGATTTATCATTTTGATCGACGTGAAAATCTTTTCGCTGTTATTTTTATTATGTACCGAATACGTACAGCGACCACAGTGACCGATAACCTAATTTTCTATTTCGAAGCGTTTCTTTATCAGGTTCTACATCTCGTTCTTACAGTATCGAAGTTCTATTGTTCTGTAGTCACACGAAATTATCACCGTACAAACGTACTTTTCGTACTCGTCGTATGCAATTAATACGGGAGTGAATGTACTTGAGAAACAAACCATAGATATAAGTAGCGATAAAAAATTGGTTGCAAATTATAGTTTCGTTATATATATTCTACTGCCAAATAAACTATTAAGATGTCAAGGTATGTATCAAAATCTTTGTATTTCAAACGAAAGGTTGTTTTTCCCCATTGAACGATTAGGAGGAGGTACGGCGAAATAACGCAACGAGAAAGTGTACTTCTATAAAAATTACGATACTTGTTACTGGTTATTATCTTATTACTATGTCGGTATTTGTCGATAATTACGTATTTATCAATATTAGTTACGTTCAAAGTTGGCAAAATAGTTTTATCAATGTTCAACGAACATCCGTGTTCTATATCGGACATTGTGAAAATAATTTCACGGTGAATAGAGCCGAAATGACTAATCTCGAGGATCACTCGAGAAACTTATATTTCCGAAATATAGATCAACGTAGAGAGATACTATGTGAGTACGTATCTTGAAATTCTAACGCCGTTCGAGATATCTGAAGGAGAAGGAAACGAGCATCGGAAATATAATTATCCATTTAACAGCTGCGGACAGTAACCGTGAAAGGGAGGGAAGCATTTACACGTGGACTATCGACGAAAACACAGCGACGGAGGAAGAGGGTCCCTTCTTCACGCATCGTATCGATCTGTCGCAATCGAGGAACGATGTTGTAACTCGTGGCAAGTCGCATAATCGCGTAGCGGTGCGTCGCGACGAGTGCGTCTCTCTGTACACGCTCTCGGCACGCGTTCGAACGTAACGCGCAACATCGTCGGCTATTTATAGGCGAGCAGCCGAAAACGAAGTAGCAGCGAGAAGTCAAGGAAGGTGGAAGGCCACGAAGAAAGCCTCCGGTGACCCGAATTTTTCTCGGCGACGTCACTGGCCTCTGACCTATTTACAGCCCATCTCTCGTATACACACGTATAACACGTTAACCAGCTGCCTCCGACTCTTCGCAATAACTTTTCCCGCGCGTTTCAAGTGGCTTCGCTTTGGATATAGCTACATACCGCGGGATGCACGCGGCGTTTATTTGTTTTCGATTAAAGACTCTGACGTGTACATTTTACGCGCGTTTCTTCGATCCGCAAATGTGTTCGTACCCGCGTAGTTCACCGAGAATGAGAAATTCCCTATACCGTTTAATAGCAGCATTTCGTTGTTTGTGATTGAGAAAACGAGGCGATGTTTCGTTGCGACGTATCTAGATCGCTGCTCGTAAGTTTGATACTTCTTCTAGGACTCGTGGTTCATGAATGAAAATTAAAGAAAAGGTAATGTGTTTACAGTTTGTACCTATTCTCGTTGATGCTATCGCGATCGTCGAACTTTTATAATTCAATTTTCACAAAAAGGAATTGTTACGTCGTGAGGATATGTCGAGTGTAAAATAATACAAAGATATTTCTTCAAGTTAGAAAAATTCGGTTGAAAAACGAAACGTCCATCTTTTATTTTAGCAAGTAGTAACGTAAAATCACTTTTCCAAGTCATATACCTCGAACAGTTTCGTGGATTATAAGATTTTCCACGCGTAATATTTCCTTTTCCTCTAGATACAAGAACGGCGTAATATCAACGCCAGAAAGGCTGAATCGCCAAAACATTTTGAATTGGCGATAGACCGATAATTGTACAATTTCTACTACGATTGAACGTACCGAAGGGGGATACGTACACGTAGAAACGGAAACGTTCATTTGTACTTTTTCAATTAAACGATCCAAACCGTACCTTTTTCGCTAAATCGGTATAGTTCTAAAATACACATCAAACAGCAGTAAGTGTTACACACACATTTATAAGCTTTCAGGTATAATTCGAACTGATATTTAATCGGAGCACTCGGGGCACGTTGGATGCGCATAGGCGCCAAGATAAGCGTTACAAAGTTGCGTAGAAAAGCAGTGGTGGGGGAAACAATCTGTTGACATCCAGTTGTGTCGAGCCATTTGTAAACAGGAAGAAAAATCTGAGAATAGTTGAGCGGCATTGGTGATAAAATAAAACAGCCTTATCCACGATAAGGCGTGACCTATTTTACAACGGACAATTGCATAAACGCAATCGCGTAAGCTCATACGTATATTTATAGACGAGGAAGGTCGGGAAGAAAGCGCCTAGACCGTTTGACCATTTGGCAGAGGCAGCTGCCGAGCAATCATCCAGACGGGTCACTAATAATATCATCCGCGCGCATTGTGTAACGTTGTTCCTTGCAAATAAGGATATGGACGAGATTTTGTTCTATTCTGTCGCGAACGCCGACGAATTTAAAGATTATATCCCATACAGCTCTAACAGAGCACTAATAATACTAACGTTAGTGTACCATCATCGGATTGCCCACCGAGTTTACATACACTATACTCGTCGAAAATTGACAATAAACGCAGCCGATAATAACGCGATTTGCAACTCTTATATTTAGCGACAAAGTGTGCAATAGCGGGAGAAATGAAATGAAGAGATCTACCGACATTTATAAATACTCGGATACTTTGAACGGCCTGTGGCAATAACGACGTGTAAATTCATAAAATTGCTTTTGTAGAAAATGTCTTATAAAAATGTACGATCATCTTCTGAAACGATACTTTTATTAATCGCTATAATCGCGTATAAAATAATTACTCTTATCGGAAATTAAGATGATTTTCCATGAAAATTTTCTAGAAATACGATGCAAGAACGATGAAGACACGACGGACTACAATCGCCATAACAGAGTAACACCGACTTGTTGTTCATTTGGCACACGGTTTGAGAAATACTCGGCTCGTTTACCTTTCTCGATAGCTCGTCTTAACTTTTCCATCATTCCACTATATAGCAGCAAGGATAGAAAAAAACGGGAAAGTTGTAAAAGAAGTCACGATAGATTTTGACACGATATTCCCGTAAATACCAAAGCTTTAAAATTAGAGCTAAAGAGGCGGCGGCGAAGCTGCAGGGAAAAGGTTGGAAGAAATCCACCGAGGTCGCGATCGAATTTTGGCTCATCGTCGAGCGATGGTTTGTTAACGGCTGTGAGCCGAGTCGAAAGTAAGTACCTAGACTACCGTTCGGCGCCGACCTATATTTCACTTGGAACAATTGTTGCACAAACGATACGCGCTCGTAAGCTCGCACGCACCGTGTCTTTCTAGCAGCGTGCACATACGGCTACACTTATACACGCCCGCTTATTTATAGACTAGGAGGAAGGTCATGAAGAAAGCGCGGCTAGACGAAGCGATTCGTTTCGACATCGTTTCCGGCGCTGACCCATTTCGTCCTCGATTCTTTTCGACATCGATGCTTCCAGCACTGTGACCCAGTTCCTGACAGCGGGCCGAAGATAGTCTCTCACGCGCTTTTGTTTGTCCTCGCAACTGCTAATCGCTGTTACGACTATCTTGTTTGTACACTCAAACACAAGTATATACTTCTGCATACGAAATATAACGGATACTCGATTGGCGAGATCGCGCCCAAAGTTTGCATCTTCCATATTCGACCTCTTGTACCTGATTCGACGAATCGCGTCGTCCGTTTTCCTTGGGAAGTGCTTGAAAATTTCCCGCTGTGTTTACGCTGCTAGCTAATTGCAGATAAGATAAAACTGTTTCGTTATTCCTACATGTGTTTGACTTGGGAATTATTACTACTAGACTAATAAGTGCCTATATACTTTTGACTATAAATTCTGTTACGCCTACGTCGATCGGATATTTTCCTCGTTTCGTAAGTACGGAGTTGAAAGGTCAACGAGGGATTAGGTTTTAGTTTTCGGCGTCGAACCCTCTGATTTCAATAAATAGACGATCGGAGTTTGTAAGCTGTGAACATTTAATCGTCTAGGAGGTGTTGGAGATTTCTAGGAGATTCTCGTTCGTTGTGCAGTTTCAAAAGTAAGAAAACGAGTCATTTTGAACAACGAATAATTTGACTCGTATTTGTTTAATACCATATTAGCTTAATATCTTTTGCAATAAATTACATAGATTTGACACGCTTTCTATTCGTGTGCATATATAACATCTGTCCTTTCGAATATCACCCAAGGGGGAATCTGTTACCCTTAATGGAAACGCCAAATGTCTTGGTATCAGTGCCTATAGAACGCACGACGCTCGAAAGTTTTCGAAACTGACGTCTTTCAATTTGTCCAATTATCAAGTTCAGTTGGTTGTCGAGAATAAACCAACGGGCGGTAGACAGCGGGCAACGGTAAGCAAGCATGCATTTAAGTACAACACCGTGGAACGCATAGCGAGTCAAGGAAGTCGAACGTTGCTGCTTTAAAACCGCTCGAGCGAGCATTTACGCCCGAGGCGGGTAAACGTTGCTGCTACACTGTACACAGTTCGCGACACCTTCCACGGCGAATGAGAAGGAAAGTGGCTAGCACGATTCCTTTTTTTTCCCTTTCTTCGACAGCGTCACGCCGGCGACCTATTTCCGTGACAATCGTGAGCACGCATTTGCACGGCCACGCGGCTCGCACCTCGTCATTTTCTTTCGTCCAACGACGCTCTTCGTGCACTTCTCTTCGATCGAATGCCTCTCTACGCAGAGACTGACGAAACTGACTCGAAATGAAACGAAAATTAAGAGTAACGAGACTACTTTGAAAATTTTCGAGAATATCGCGCTCGAAAATGTGTCAACCACTTGTCCTCTATTTGACTAATTCTCGATTACATAGAAGCGTGCAATCGATAGCAGGTTATTCTACGTACGAAAATAAGACTACACAGCATACGGAACAAATAATCAGACCCAATTCTCTCAAAAATCAGACTTTAAGCGAGACAATTTTTGTTCCACGTTCTTCACTTTATTTCCCATGTAACGAAGCGAATAATTTCCTAATAATTTCTCGCTAATTAATCAAATACGCGTATACTCGACAAGTTTTAAAGCTCAATTTTCTCGAAAATGAAGCTTCTATGGAATTTGCCAGATTTCGCTCCTACCGCGAATTTACGCCCACGATGTATAATCAGGCATTCTGATCCTTCGAACAATCTTGTTATCAACAACAAATCTTATTTCATTTCTCGTGCAAGAAAATCGGACCGTTCTCTAACATCATGTTCAGTTCTAAATTGTAAGGTTCTTTCGAGGGAGATAATATCGTTATTACGGTTACAAGGAAAGCAAAAGAAACGCGAACGGTTTGATATATACGTAATATATCCGTCGATGTCAGTTTTTAACGTTAACGAAATCTATGTTTCTATGATCTGTAATTCACACAATAATAGTTAAGTAATTATTTGCGACGCGTTTCATTCATCGTGGCGTTACTATATGTTTTATATTAATTCATGGGTTCGAAATAAAGGAAAAATGTATAAAGCACGGAAATTTCTTCCCGTGCAACGTGAATTCTTTGGTATTTACAGATATATTAAGCTTTATTAGTAGTCTTCTATTCTTATTCTATTTGTATTGGAACAAAAGTAAAGTGGGACCCAAAAAAAAAAAAAAAAAAAAAAAAGGTAAACATTACACATATAAAGATACACTAAACATTTTAAATAATTATTTTGATAATAAACATTGTTATAATCGCAATCGTACTTCAACGTTACATAAGTAATTACATTGGTAATATGACATTCGTTCTCTATTTTAAAAGTTACTTGTAGCTCTATTTAAAGTTATAGGTAATTGGTGTCAATTATACAAATTTTCTTACATACTTTTCTACAAATCGCCAAACATTATACGAGGCATAAGAGACGATAAAAAGACTATTTTCCATGTTTTACGTTTAATATGTTTTACATTTTACGAGCTTTGTCTTACGTATATCGTATTGCTTAATTCGCTTAACGTTTAACCAAACGATCATCAAGATATAAATTATTATTAAGCTTAATTACATAACGTTTATTCCTTAAAACTCGATATGTAATAAAATTTATGTATACCGAACGGATTCTAATTAGACTTTGCTCTGATTTGCTTTATGACATGTCCATACGCGTAAATTAATACGAATGATAGGCTATATGATTTACCGCTTTCGTTTGTCTGTAATAAACAAACACGAGGCAAACTCAACAGTGATAAATTAAAAGCTGGGATTCAATTAAGACGATCGAGAAAATATAAATGGCCAAGTACGTATGAGAGAGTAGTAAATGACAAAGAGCGATATTGGAAAGATACTTTGCAATAATTATGTCAAACGAAGGTACTTAAAGATAAGGATACTAGAAGCGTAATTGTTACAAATCGTAATTAATAACGTTTGAGAGATAAAATACGAATTCGATAAAAAATAGTGACTTCTGGTGAATGACAGTCGTTTGTGTGTACAGTCGCGAATGACAACGATACAGCCAAGTTGAGGTAATACTTTATTATTTTTAGTAATGTTACGTTGTTATCGCAGTCTACTCGAAAGCGATTTGATAATCACTGTAAATGACAATCGCTTTTCTTTTATTGCTGTTCCAACGATCTTTATTTCATACGAGCAGTCGCTTGTCCTTTATTATTATCGTATTTTGCGACGCTTCGTTTAATTGATTTTAGTCGCTTGATGAGTAACTTTTAAGTTATTCTTATACCAGTTATTAATATCTCTGACAAGACAACTGTACTTTTTCGTTTTCCTTACTAACGATAGTTACATATAAAACAATGATACAACATGGAAAAGAAATAGTATACGTGCTGATATCTAAATATAAACACTGAAAGCATAAGTTTGGTGCATGATAGTTGGAACATTTCGAATGCCTTCGTACAAATCCTTCAAATAGAAGTTTTTATTTGAAGTTTAATTTGGTTTTACACAAATTGATTGCGTTAACCTGGATGGTCAATCTCCTCTTTTACCGACATACTCGATGGTCCAGGAGTCAGTTACGATATTGCCTGTGCTTTCTATATCGTCAACGAAATTGTAGGTGGTAATTCGGAAACAAATAAAATTATTAGAGAATCGGATAATCGAAACGATACGCATCGTTGCATCACTGAATTCGTCTTACGGTATGATATAAGAAATACCAAAGGACTTTTCTCTTTTACGAAAGAAAATTATATTTCTGAAAATTTTTCGTAGTTTGGTAAATCCTGAGTTTGATACCTCCTTCGATACCAGAATGAGCTTCTGTTCGAAATACTTTTCTGCCAAACGGACCCCTAGCTATATTTTGCGGAGCCCAGCGAAGAAGTGAAATTTATATAGAAACACGTTTCAGTCATCGAATATCATAAAGAATATTTTACCCTGGATACTTTGTACTTACATTTTTACGTACCGCCCCTGCATTTCGTACATTTTCTTGTAGGAAAAAAATGAATCAATTTCTTTGACTAATTGTAAGCTTTATACTCTTCTTGGGAAACTTCAAGCAACTTAGTTTCGAACAGTTTCCTTTGTTCGTAGCATAACAAAATATGCAATCGGGAAGCCCTTCGTCGAATGTAACGGAACAATAAATTCCGAGACACGGCAAAGAGTGCGTTCTCGCTGCGTTTCTTAAAATTCCAACGAGAGATCGACATTATTGACCTTGTTTTTTTTCTTTTTTTTTTTTCTTGATAGATTGTTTGCAAAAGTAGAACCTTCTATTCTTTTCTCTGGTCCTGTTCAACGATTTCTTACTGTGTAACGGATCGCATTGGTGAAAATAGAGGTAACAGAGAGACTCGGGGGGTCTCCGTGTCACGGGATGAAAAGGTTGGAAATAAAATGCAAATCGGTTGTAAATCAGGTCAGACGCGTGGCACTGACGTGAGACCGTGGAACGATGACAATTCCCTGTAAGCTCGACAAAAAGAGAAGAAGCAGCGTCTCTCTATAGGGGGTTAATTGTGTTTGGAGCAAACAGGTACCCGGATCCAATCGAGCTTCAGGTGCTCGCCTTACCTTGGGTCGCTACTACCCCCTTCCCTTTCATTTTACTGTTTCCTCTTCTACACAAGCCTTTTCTGCGCGCATCGTCGCTTATTCGCAACTTTAATCCAGCTTATCAACGACATTTACAAAACTGTATTATTTTTATTCAAAGTAATACGTATCATCGACGAAATACTTCGACGTTTGTCGTAGAAAAGTTTTACGAACCCGTTACATGCGTTACACAAAAGGCTTGAAAGAGGCTCGCTGGTTAGCTCTAGTTTTATTTTATATTCTCGACATATCTTTTCACGATCGCTTACTCGATTCCATATACATGTATTTGATCAATTAATAAAACAGTTGGGCAATACGAATTTGATCGACAGTAAATCGAACTTTCATAAAACAACTATTTGCATAACCAATTTATTATCTCTTACAATGCACGAGGAGATATCGAAATCAATTTTATCTTCGCTGTATTAGACGCATGCTGCATTACTGTAACGAAGTTTTCCATGCGTGTACGTATAGCACATAGCAATTCATTCGACACGACGCGACGTGTTTTCTACCATTCTTCAACACTTCAACGATATTACAAATTCATGTATGTATAATTGTATAACGTGCCGTAGTTTAACGTTACGGAAGGGCGATTGCTGTTTCCGGGTGTTGTTAATTGCTGCAAAGATAAACTCGATCGAGACTCATGTAACTATCTTGGAAATCGCTCGCCAGCTACATTCCATTTGTATTCGATTCGCCAGTTCTTGGAAACTGAAGCGAATATGCGATCAAATTCAACGTTCGATATTAGTAATTCGATATTAAATGTGAACATAGAATTGTGACGTCATACACGAGAAAAATAATCGAATATTTCAGACTTAAAGCGTTTCGTAGCGTAGTAGTATGGTGTTACACGGTATTAGTATACTAAAAGTATAATAGATATAACTATCTGCTTGTAGTTAATTAGGTATGTAACTTCTCTCCCCCACCGATCCTTTTTTATACGATGACCTATTTACCGTTTCTTCTTGCGTTACATTTCTTATTCCTATTTGTAATTCGGACTCTAACAATACAATAGTTTCCAGTTCAATTTTCAGAAAGATCTCGTCGCTTAATGCGCTTCATAACGGTATTTAACTTTTGTTATACGCGACTAACGACAATAATCGAGTTCACGTTCAGCGTAGGTACCGTACTTTTTCTTAAAATTTACCTACAATGTTTGCGCTAATGTAACTTTGGTTCTTAACGGGTTAAAAAGAATTTTATTCAAAGTATAAATACTTACGGACGATGCTCTACCTGTCGGAGAGACGACGGATTGATTCGAACAGCGGTTTACAAATATCCCACTGTACATTCGTTATCGTTGAATTAATTTACGTCGTAGAGTATTGGCTACGAGTATTCGTAGAAATATTTCCGAAGAGCCTGATATACGTATGTACGGAGGAAAGGGTGGAAGTAGACAATTAGAGATCGATTTGGATAGCATTTAATCGAGATTAAAGCGTATCTGAGAACGTTGCGCTGTGGCGGCAAGCGAAGACAGCTTGCCGCGTCCCTATTCGACGATTACGTAAGTTAACGTCGAGGGAGGATTAACCGTGGTTTCACGGGTGTTTCTCGATGCGAGAAAGAAAAGGGAAACCGATCCTCGAGCGGTTTATTCTTCGCGTTTCGGTAGTACACGCGAATGGTGGTCTCGTTCGCCGGCGGACCTCCGTCTGGTAGATCGTGAAGTAAGAAGCTAGCACGTTTATTTATAACGTTTAAAGAGAAGCGGGCAGACAGTAATGGCCGTGTGTACGTATGTATGCCTACCTACATTTCCCAGGCAGGCTCTCGACAGCTTTCTTCTGACATAACCAAACTGAAGGCGCGGGCCGCCGTTATGCAATTCGAAAGTGCCCGCCTTACTTTACGTATCGCAGCGAGGATACGCGGTATCTTATGAAGGAGCTTTTACTTGCTCCGGTTGGGGGGGGGGGGGGGGGAGAAAGAACACGGGAGAAGTGAAAATTGTCGAACGAATTGTGCGTGCGAACGGTTCGCGTTTCCTAGCGAGGGAAATTCTTATTTCCGGCGGAATTTTCAAACGTTTACACAGTCAGCCACGAAAGTCTACATACGGCCATCGAATTTTCTGCATCTGACTTTGGAAAGAAATTAAAAACGCACTTTTTCATAGAATTACTTATATATCGATACAACTATTATTTAACGTGTCTGCAAAAGGAACTGTACAAATTGAAACATTTGTCTCGTAAAAATCGTGGGATGAAATTACATCGGAAATTAGAAAACTTTCAAATTTTTTAACGTCAAGGAGATGCATAAGCGGGACTGGGGGAAGGAGCGGTACGAGAAATGAACATAATATTAAAGTAAATAGGCGTTCTATCGCTTTTTCTTCCTTAAAAGTGAAAGTGGATAAATCGTATCACGTTTTAATAATATGTGTCTTAATGTGTCAGTAAAATTAGCGCGACCAACGTTTTTACTATAATATTTTATATTTAAGGGGTGTATATAGACTTTTGTGATCGACCGTATACGGACATGGAGAATGCGAAATTTTGAAAGTTAAGTTCGACAACTCGAATGCAGTCGTTTCGTCCGTTCTTCTATCACCTTGCTTTTATTTTTTCTTCCGTGTCTGGGAATTTTGATGCTCGGTGACTTTTTGTATCTTTATTTGGACATAACGAGTACAACGTTTCGTGATTGTATCTCTGTTCTTCTCAATTAAAGTGGCACTTTCTCGTTCTTTAAGGGACGATGAGATATTTGAAATTCCCCGTGTACTTTTATCTCCTAGATAAAGTTACGCAGTCTCTTATGAAATAATGATTCGGTATTTCGAAAGAGTATTTCGAAAAGAGAAAAGGAGAATATCGAAGATGACACAAAGAACCTGACAAAATTTCGATTGTTTTCAGTCTCGACATAGGACATTTCAATTAAGGAGGATAGAATTCTGGGTGCAATTCTTAAGAAACGATCGCACGATCATGTATAAGATGTAATTTATGCGAATTATTCACAGAAGATTACCAGTTTCTTGTTGGTTGCAAGTTTCGAGAACGCGCGATGCCAGCCAGTTAATGCCATCGAATCGAACTTTATATACAAATAACAAACAGTAAGAAATTTCAGTTACTAATATTGTAGCATCGCGGTCGCGAGATACGGACCTAAGGGCGCGGGCGCGAGTAATATCGAAGCGGTACGAGGCAAAAGCGAATGTAACGAGAGAAAAAAAAAAAAAAAATAAAAGGAATCGGATTAAAGAGTATCCAGATAAAGGATACAGCGGTAAATTACGTTATCCAGCGGCATTTAATGTTGGCTACGTGCAATTTCATCGCGGCCACCGGCAAGAAACGCACTGATTATCCTCGCTTATCTTGAAAAGCGCGTTTTAAAGATTTTATAGGGAAAGAAAATTTCCGATGACGAATATAATACGTCTTCGACTGGAATTACGTAAGATCAGCGGAGTTTCACGGAGTTTGACAGAGTAGTAAAGGATCGTTTTATATGTACATATTAAGCGGCAAAACGAAACTCGACTGTACGAAGAAACGGGCATAAAGAGGCGCACCGTGCACGCGTATCGTACAATGTAAAAGCCTGCGAACCGGTGAAAGTGAGCATTGCTTTCCCCCGTAAGACTTGCGTCTCCTCGATGGTCTCCTTTAAACGCATACATTACACGGTTATGTCATAGCTCGACTGTATACGAACACGAAAACGCAACGCGCGTGTTTGCGCACGTGTTGCAGCCGGCATTCTTATCGCCGATCTGTTTCTCCTAATGCTAACCACTTTTACTTATATTTAGAACCGTGACAACTATTTATAACCGTTTCCAATTCTTCGGGAATTCCTGTCCGAGATGACAGATTTCACTTGAACGGAAATTTTCAAGAAATATTTACGGACCTAAACGGCGCAGTTTACATTGTAATAACTGAAGTTCTCTATTTTTTAAATAATATCGCGATTTTTATACTTTTGGATGCGCCAAGAACACGAAACTCGTACAATTCTCGTATATTCGTATCTCTGAAAATTTAAATTAGCTTTCGGAATTGACGTCGAGGAATTTAAGTTGAATTGTAAATTGATTTAGAAACATTTGCAACGTTAACAGAATTTTTACGTAACTATCGTTTTGATTTTCTTATTGCGTTATAATAACCTCTTTAGATATTCTGTCTTTTTCTCCGTCGCGTGTAGAAAATATATATAATTTTCTGGATAAGAAAGATCTCCTTTAGCCAATGTTTTACAAGCACAACCGAAACGAGGAAATAAGCAACTATATAACATATTTCGTTCAACTTATACATATAATTAAATTTTGACTATAAACATTGATATGTCGCGGTGTCAATAATATTCACCTAATAGTTCTTTATATTCTTTTTAGATATTACGGCTTACGAGCCGTATCGTTCGAGCGTTTTTACAAAATTTAATCGCCGTTACGACTCTTTAAACAGTACGCATTGAATACGTATAAAGGATCATTCGATATGTATAACGATATATATAAATAATTTTTGACGCGTTATTGGCGTAAATATAGCTTACGAAAAAAATGTTACTTTGCTACGAATGACCGATTAAAACTGACAACGAAACAAATCATAGTTGTTCGAAGGAATACAAGTTGGATAACTATACGATACCAACATATATTCCGAACTGCATAAATATTTAATCTGACAATCCTAAAAACATTTATTCTCTGTTAAATTTAGCATTTAGGTTGGGGAATTTCTATCGATTTTACATTTTTTAACGTAGATTCGAAATGTTCCAAAGACAATATAATTTATTTTTTTAAAACGCACGATCAATTAAGGCGAACGAACAAGGAGCTTGCAGAAATTATTAATCAACACGTGTTTCAAGTTGGATCGATGAATGATTTTTTGAAAATCTCAAGTTTTCCTACGAGCAAATACCTATGTGTAGAAAATTCAAACTTGATCTTTTCCATTTTGTTTGTTGAAATCGTTTCACAATCGTGGTTAGCATAATTCAATATTGATTTAGTTTCTTAATTTAACGCTCGGAATAATCAGAAAATCATAATTACGAAATATGCTTCGAGTTAAATTAGAAATATACAAGGGACAAGAGCGGGCAAGAGAATAAAAGCTTACAGCGATCCAAAATCGATAAACTTCCCTCTATTTTTGAATGCCAGAAAAGTGAAAATCACAATACGTATGTATCGTTAGAGAATACGTTAGCGACACGTGTTAACTATTCACCGGTACGATCGAGAACGGTTCAACAAACGATGGATCGTTTGCCTTAAAATAGAATGTTTGCGTTACTCGTCATTGGCAGCGGTATCGTTCGAAATTTTTATTCCTCTCCTTTGTCGATAAAAAATTTGTCGCCGTGTACTTTCACTTAAACACTTGTGCAAGTGAATCACCATTATTAGGCAAATATTGTTCGTTTATTGGTTGCGATGTTGCGGGTATTATGGCAATGGGGAGACAAGTATAGGTAGCAGTCACGTTTCGCAAACCTTTCTGCCGCGACGTTGACGCTGGTAATGGGTGATCGGTTAAACAGTCATCGGCCTTAGAAAGTGAACCAACTACGACCTTTTTCTTAACGTAGACAATATGGAAATCGCGACCGATTGCTGCTATCACGTCGAATGGCAATTACTTTCAACAAAAGTTCTATCGGCAGCACATCGTATTCTAAAGAATTATCTACATCCTCGGCGTCGATTTATTTAATGGATTAATTCCGCACGCTGTTTGGATGCAGCGATATCGAATCGATCGATGGTAATAATATTACTGGATAGATGCCGTAAAATCAATCGGTCTGCCGACTTTTAAATCTCAACCAGTACCATTGGATCGTAGTTGACTACAACACTGTCGGTTTCTTTTCTTATTAATCGTCCGAATTCTATCGCGGCAGAATAATTCCCCACTGGATCGATCGCTCGAAATTTACAACGGATAATGAAATACTAATGAGGTTTCAAAGTTTTACACGTAATACACAACGAATGTATCGTGTATAGCAAATGTTAGGAATTACATAATTTGTTGCGCGTTATCATTATCTACTGTTGAGTATTATTATTATTATTATTATTTATTATCAAATATAAAAACATAACAAACATTGCATGTATGTTACATTATATATATAACGGTTTCTATAAGTGAATTCGAATATCCCCTGTGAATATTCTTGCTCGAATCGCGTTCGACTTTCATTGTCACGATCACGATGCTTAAAAGTGGCCAGTGGTCTGCTGGTGCGTACGTGGCTTAATGTTACTTTTCATCGTTCGGCACGTCGCACGTCGAACGTCGATCGAGTACGGTTGTTACAGCGACCACGCACCTGCACGCCATTGCGTACACGCCTGACACGCTTCGATGTACATACTTACATAGCTTGCGATGCGCGCAGGTGCCTCTAGAGAGACGTCCGAACGAGCAACGGGACGACGCGAGACGCTATCGGCGTCGACGTTACTCGTAGCTCCGCGACCTTCGTGATATGCGAGCAGTAATCTTAATCAGAATCGAACGTCCCGTGGGGAAATTTATTTCTCCGTGGAAGGTTAAACGGCTTGCATCAGCGCGCAAACATCAGTCTCTATTTTTATTAGACAAATTTCATTTATTAGACGAATCGTGTAGCCACGTACAGATTATAGTTCGTTGCAGTTGACGAGTGCAGTCTTGGTACGTTCGAAACGACTTTACAGGCATGCGTTTTTTCGCTTTCCTATCCTATCCGCTTATTTTACTATAAATATACTGAAATATTCTCTTCTAGCTGTTAAATAGCATTGCGATTAGAAGATCGACGAAAATGGATTTCTCATGCTCTGCCCGTCTGATTTTTCTAGGTAAATTAATAACGATTAATTACTACGATCAGAGCTCGGATTATGGATTTATGTAAAATTTATTTAGATCCTACCTCTTTATCTGCATTCATGACTACACGTAATAAGCCTAATACGGATATTATCTTCTTATGCAGGCAACTCGTTACAACTTTTAATTATCTATTAATAAGATTTGAGGAAATGAATAATGTAATTGAGTTTAACACGGTTTGTGTTCTTCTATATCTAATCTTATTTTATCGCGTCCTTATACGCGCATTCTGCTACACGTATAAACTATATACAGCGCAACAAACGAGCGAACGCTTTACTTTTGAGCAATACCTGCTGTACCGATGGCGGATGTCGAAATTTGACAAATACGCGTGATCATCGATCGTCGTGGTTGGCCAAAAATAGAAGAATCGGAATATCAAAAGCTCATCGTTACCGATGGAGTACAAAATCGAGCCTTGTCGGTCCATCGTGAATTGTGTCATACAGTTTCATGCGTATTTTTGCCCCGTGTCGACGACACGCAGCATTGCTCGAAGCCTGAATATTAGGCAATCTAACGCGTCCAAGGCTAGCCGAGCCTTGAGCCGCCTTTCCAAGTGTTTCACTAACTCGACCGTTCGCTCGATCGCGACGGTTTGATCCGAGTCTCTCGACGATTAGATCTTGGATCGCTCTTCTGTTTGTCCAGGTGTGTCACCTTCCAGAAACAAAGCGTCTTTCTTTCTTCGGATTACGTTTTAGAACAGCGTTAGCGCAAATTACGACAACATTGATCACCACGTTTCCTATCGAAACGATTTACAAAGAAACGATACGCGTATCTACACTATCGTACGAGAGTTTCAGGCTGGTATCGCTCCTAATAAATATTCATTATTTCTGGTCCTTAATAACATTTGTTTTTCTATTTAATTGTCAAAAGATTTCGATCGTATTCTGGTCGTATTTCGATCGTAAAAGAAATCCAAGTTTCCTTCTGGTCGAATAGACCGTTTCAACAATTTTCAGGCGATGGTACGATATATAATATTGTATGTTTACAGTTGAACATTTTTACGAAAACTTTTCATCAATGGTTTCCTTTTATTCCTAATATATAAATTTTGTATATATATATATATATATATATATATATTGCAGGCGAGTAATTTTTCCTGATACGCTTCTATAAGTAAACGGATACTTACGTGGCTACGATGATTCGAACAGCATAGGTAATGGTATGCCAATAAAATGCGACGTTACATCGATGCGATAAGCGAAACAAAGTATTTAAAAGAGGTTATTTAATGTCAAAGTCACTCGTCGACAAAGACAAACCTATTACACGTAGCGAGGACGCAGCGAGGACGTAGCGTAAAAAAGTCGCTCGTCTCCATCGGACCTCATCTATTTCCCTAGACTTAGAAATCAGTTTTCCTACGTTCTGTCCTAATTTTAACAGTACGCGGTAGTCTTAAACGGCAGTAAAACAACAATTAAATTGTCGTTACTCTTCAAAACTGTCATCGTACTTCGTCGAAGGAACGCGATAGGATATAATAGAAAACAGTGGTTTCTCTAAATCATATTTCTATGACGAAATGGCGCCTCGCTTTTTCCTATTCTCAATGTGATATAGAATAATATTTTACGAAACTGTCACGTTATCTTTTCGCTCGTCCCTTCCTTATTATTTCTCCCCTTGCTTGTTTGCTTATTTCTTCCTTACCTCGTTGTACAGTCTTCGTAATTTATCGAAGGGATGGGTGGTAGCTGGTCCATCTGTATTTAACTTTTCTCGATATCAAGGCGACAAAACGTCCGCTCGTATTATTCCTTTCCTGAGTTTGTTCATCGCGATTCCGATCTGCGGCTCTCTGCTTGCGGGACCAGTTTTTCTTTGTCCGGTTAAGGACCGGTCGTCTCACACTCGTTGGTTTATGTAGCTAGAGAGGCTCGATTGTTTTACCTGGTCCAACTGGAAAGCACGATAATTGCTGTTTCGAATGAAAAGGCAAGAAACAAAGAGTTTCGTCAGAGATTCGACGGATGGTCCTCGACCTCGGACACGTTGCCCGGTATTTTGCAAGAAACAACTACTTCTTCTTCTTCTTCTTCTTCTTCTCCTCGTCTCCTCTTCTCCTCTTCTCCTCTTCTCTATCTTTCCGACGCGCGTTCGCTTTTGCTGCCAGTCCTTTGACTTTCTCGTATCGCGTTCTTCCAAGCATAATTGTTCGCGACATGTCACGTTATGTTCCGTGTCGATGAAACGGTTTAATTTTCTCAAGGAAGTATGGTAATTGACGAGTGTTTTTGCAGTTTGAATGGTCGTTCTTGAGTTTAAAGTTTCATTTGTATTTTTCACGGGCAATCGCACGTTTGCTGCTTTTACGTTGGAACACGTGTCGCTGGCTTTATCGTCACATCCGTCGTAAAGTGGAAGTTTATTTTCTGAAATTAAGCTGGAGTGACTAATTTGGCGTGATCTATTTTCAGTCGGAAGACTACTATCTATTCTCTTTCTATCGTGTCTTCCGCAAGGTCATTCGCGTTAAAGGAGTTTTTATCTGTTCCGATGGTATAACAAAGTGCAATATTTTAACGTGTTCGCGACTAATACATTAATTTCGGATACAAGGCTAAAGAAAATTGTCGCATAAAGATAATAATTGCAGTTACTAGTAAAATTTGATTTTTACAAGCAGTTTAGAAAGATTAGTACAAGACGCGTTGAAGGCTATTCAAAGTATCAAGAAAAAGGGAAAACTTTCAATTATAGAATTCTGTAGTTGAAAGTTATTGAAATTTACGAATAGATAAATTAAACGTACTACCATATTCTTTACATAAAGAATTCATTAAGAAAGATAAGGCAGTTACGTGGTTGCGGTTTACGGTGACTTGTTAAATATCCAAATACATCGTACAGCTTGAACTGTACTCTCAAATTATTACAATCGCAGTTTACATTCGATCACTCGCTGATAATTTTATACAGACGATACAATGCAAAATCTACATCGTATTATGAAACTTGAAAAATTAGAAATTGCTCAAAATTATGTCTGCGTATAGCGCCGATCGATCATCGCAAATATTTTACATCAAAGTTGAATACTTTCGTTATTATTCGTATTATTACTACAGAAATCTTTACGTTTCTGTCAATAGCTTTAAGCTGTAAGAAGAACACGCGTGAAAATTTAAGTAAATTTATTATTTTTGACGGTCCCATTGCACGTACGTGCTCGGGGAAACGAGAAACTTCGTTTCTCGACCAAAGGTACAGAACGGCGAGAGGCAAAGAGCAAATCGAAAACGGCATTTCGTCTGCTCGACAAAACAATGTAATTAGCTTCTTGCACGATTTCCATCTTCTTTTTCCATAATTGTCGGCAATTCGTTGCCTGCCACGCGGTCACGAGGACGAATGTCCCGTGCTCGAATTATGTAACGTCGCACTTTCGTCGGGTGCCTCTTATGTCAGTAGGCTTTCAACGTCACAGCGTGCACTAACGCGTCGATTATGTGCATGTATTTTTTCTCTCCTCTTCTGGTTTTCAAAGCAAACTTCGTTCCACATAAACGGAACGCGGTAACCTTGTCGCCGTGGCAATCGCGATGCGAGTAAAACCGGAAATTAGGTAACGAGGAAAGAAACTTTTCTACTTTGTTACCGCTTCTTGGAAGAAAAAATCTAATAGAGTTTCTCGCTGGGTTACCTACGAAACGTTTCTTCGTTTTATCGCCCGTATTTCCACCGTTCTAGTATCGTAACCGCGCGATTCTGCAATGCTGCTTTCGCGTATTGTTTTTGCGTGTTTGTTTATCTGGAAATGCCGCAGAAATTGTATTTGCTCCGAGTTGGTGAACCGTAACCGACCGCGTTGAATAAACGACGATTTTGGTAATTATTTGCTGCTTACTTGCGAACTATTGGACACGCGCAAACGATGTTTTCAACGACTTACGCGTTTGTTTCGTGTCGATGTTGCAAGATAGAGTCGATGTTGAAAATCTGGTACGATAGAAATTTTGTTTCAAGCTCGTAATAAACGGTCGTTCTTCTGTCGGATCTGTGCGAATAGAGATAACGTAAACAGGCGTTTGAACAAGTTCAAAAATATTGTACTTGCGTACGCGCGTTTGCAAGAAAAAGATCTTTCCTTATATCTGCAACGTGACGAAATTATGCAACATTTGCGACAACAACGATCGTTAGAAATTATTCAACTGAGGTAATATGGAGTAATCGATTCATGCATAGAAAGTTTTCTTCGGTACAATAGTGGTTAATAATCTATTACGATTTATTAACTCAAAGAGAAAGTTTCGAGATATCGCAATACCAATGATCCATAGTGAATGGCGTAACAAGCATAGGGGGGAGAGGGGGAGGGGGAGGGGCGGCGGCGGCGGCGGCGGCGGCGGCTCTTGGGGCTTTCACCCTGCCAAATATTCGTAAGACGTTTTTGGTAACGACAATAATATCGATCGACGATAAAGGCAAGTTAATAATTTCGAATTTATTAAGCGTAATAATAATAGCGAATATCTGATATTCACTTTGTCATTACATACTAACTTGCACGATTTTACACTTTGATAGTTGCGCAAATTGATATATAATTGCTTAACGTTGTGTTAAAAAAACGACGAAAGATGAAGCGTCCAGAAATCCCCAGCTTGACGGATTAAAAAAGCGAAGAAAATTGATGATTTTACGAACGTTGTGTTTGAAAATTTGCATTAGATGTTGCAATAAATTTGACCGTTCAAGAGAGAGCCCAGGTAATGAATTGAGAAATTATAAATAGTAGAATTGCGATCAGTTTGGCTTCTTAAGAGGCTGAGATATTAGTAAACGCAGGACAATTCTGGATTCTTTGGCGTTATTTATGAGACGATATAGATATCAGAAAACAGCGATAAATATACTACAAAATAGCAAGACGTCGTTTAATCGCAAAATGTCAAAAAAGGCTATCGTGTGAAACGTTAGAAACAAAGATGAATTTCTATTTGACGACAGAATTTCTTCCAGCTCGGAGCAAGCAGTTTCGCAACGACAGTAAACAGAGGTAGTTGATAATTTAGAAATCTCCGACGTTAGGTGTCCTTGAAGCGTGCCCTTACGCGAAAATCGACCACGGCGGAGTCGGTAGCGAGTAAATCGGAAGAAGATAAGGGTCACCGCGTTACAAAAATTACGGCTCAACGTTATATCATCGTTACGTTAATATTTTGCAACATCCCTCCGCGTACTATCGAGCTTGGTCCCTGGTATCGAAAAATTTATTCTTCGACCAAGATTCTTCTCGATCGAACGATTTCATTTGTTCGATTCCTTTTAGAAATACACGGATAACTATTATATCGATATGCACAAGTGTATAAGTAATTCGATGGTAAGATGCGTTTCCAGTTTCTTTGGCAAGTCAGATACAGAAAATTCGACGGGTATACGCGGACTTTCGTGAATGACTTACGTAGTTGCAGAAAGACGTAAAACGCGTGCCTAGGCGAATCAAAATTCAAGGAGAATTTCAGAATCGAGGCGTATGTATAACATCGTCGCACGCTGGGCTTACGGCTCCGTAACAATGCCCAACTTTCTCCGTCACTTTCATTTTCGTTGGTCGGTTGGTTGGCTCTCTCGCTTCTCTCTCGCTTTGATTAGGAAATAGTGCGTACCCCTCCACATTTTACCCGGCTCTGGCCCACCTCTTTCTCCTTCGTGTCTGTTTCTCGCGCCGTCTTTTTCCTTTCTCCCCCACTGCTCCGATCTCCCGCTCTTGGTTTCTCTTTCGGGGCCTTCGTACCGTTTCCGGTCGGCTCCCGCGATTTTAGAAAGGGCCTCCTGCCAACCAGCAGCCCGTATGGTACCTTTACGCTCTTTGGAGAACACCCGATCCACCACGCACGAGCCTCTGTGACCACGGCCTCTTTTTATCCACTACAAAATATATCATTCACTTTCCGTATCGTTACGCGTTCCTTCTTTCTATAATATTTGTACACCTTTGATGAACCTGTCTCTCGTAGAGATCGCGACTCTTGTAATTCAAATCGAGAAAGTAACAGTAGAAGAATTCATGTCCTAGTTTAAACGATTTTCATTACGAATGGTAACCGTTAGAAATATAAATGGTTCAAATCTTTACGATCATTATCGATGACTGAAAGACAGAATCTCCTTTAAACGTGGAATATCCATTAATCGAATTTCTACTTCCAAACATTGTACTATAGTTTCAACGTCGCGTTTTTAGATACCTATAGTATAGGTTTTGAGTCGATTAGAAATTTATCACACAAACTCTATACTTTACTATCCATTATTCGAGTAGCGTTTTTTAATTTAATACGCAACGGGTTTAATACTTTGTACAATGAAATTGAAATTGAAATTGAAAGATTTGACGTAATTGAAAGAGGGAACGCGTAATACGATATCAAGCGTCGAAACGAAACGAAAGATGCCTCGAAACCTAATTTGGAATCTTAATACCTTGACTTAAATATCCTGGAGAAGAAGTTGAATCCAGTTACATGGATGGTTCCGATCAGAATCTCAGTTACAATAAATATATCAAGAAAGGACGTGACAGAAATATCGAGATTTATTGAAACGGTCATCGGGGAACAGAGCGAATATAGGCGAAAAAAAAAAAAATGTTAATTTAACTGGTACAATTGTGGAGATAGATTATTAGGATATTAAACGTACGAATTGGTCGTGATATCAGATTTCCAACGAGATAAGAGATAAATTTAATAATTTCTAACGTTTAATCGGTTTTAATAAAGCATATATAAGAATAAAGTTATACAACGTTTCCAAGTATTTCGAGCAGTAGGTGTTTTTACTTTGTTAGAAATATAATATATCTGTATATTGAATCGTAAAGGACGATTAACGCGTTACACGTTGACTCACGAGTGGAGAAAATACGCAACGATAGGTGAACGGGATAAATAAACAACGCACTAACATTTTTTTTTTTTTTTTTTTTTTTTTTTTAACACGTATATTTCACTTTCCGTTGAAAAATAATGCCGTAAATCGTCGTAGGAAATAATAGAATCTGCACAAATCAACTCACTCGGCGCACCACTATTATTCGCTAGAGATATTTACAGTAACTGGAACTGTCTCATGATTGAGGTCTTTGGTTGCGTTCAGGGGGAGGCGGAATCGAAAGGAGGGCGTTTCGACCTTCTGCTCCGCCGATTTCCTCTTCGAGAACCCTCGTGGAAATTAGAGAAAGAGAGGGTGGACAACATTCACGTGGAGACACGAGGCTTTCTTTTCATTGTACAGAGATAGCGAAAAAAGTGTGCAGCGCTAGCCTACCCTGTTCCTCCATTGATAAAATAAGACATCGAGGAAGTTACGATTACCGGATACATCATAGTGACGACGATTTCGTAAAATAAATCGACTTTAGGACGTCGTAATAAATAGTAGCGAGCAATAGTTACTTTAAATAGTAATATTAATTAGTAGTAGCGAAATGCTCGTAGGCAATAGTTACGAAGTGAGATGGTAGATTCAGCTTTTTATAATGCGTCGAAGAGGTATAGTCGAAAAATGGGGTTGGGAGAAAGGGACGAGAAAGAGAGAGTGCGATAAAGTTAATGGTCGTAGTCAGGAACATGCGACATTTACACATCGAGTACATTTAAACGTGTGTGTGTTACGTCATCTCGCGTCTTATTATGAATTTTCCGCCGCGATTATCGCTGTCGTTTCGATAGTTTTAAAGAAACCCAACAACAACAACAACAACTTTCCTCTTTCCTACGCAGCGAATTAAATATCTGTCTTTTCGCTCTTGTCCATTAACTTACAAATTAAACGTTATCCGCGAAATTATTTTATGACTAGACGTCAAGCACAAAAGTAGATCGTTGATTTTGAACATTGAATCGACCATGTTGAATTATCGAAACGATGTCGTCGAACGACATACATTTTCGGAATAAAATGTCTCTTTCGATAAGCTCGTGACCAAGGTTGACATCATGTTACTAAACGATTAGACTAGGAGAGACTAGAAAATAGTTTTTTATCCTTAAATATATATATATATATGTTTGGTATCTTTAGTATCTAAAGATATACGTGTATCTTTTCGAATAAAAATATCCTATCAATTTCTGTCGAAATATCTTACGCTCGAAGAATTAGCACTCGACAGCGATCAATCTACGCAGAGCGTTTCGTTCAGCAAATGATTCCTAATTATATCATAAACGTATTAAACACCAGTTTTCGCGTTTTTCCATTTGGATTTACCAGCGCATCGCCCATCGATTCGTCGATCAGCCGGAAAATTTAATCGAGTAGTAAAACACGAGTCTTCGAACGTAACTTGCCGTTTGTTAAACGCCAAGATGTTTCACCACGAGATTTACGGTACACTTGTCACGAAGTTGGAACACACACGTGTCAAATGATAAAACTAGAGAAAAAGTATCGCGGAGACGAACACGGTGGTGACAAGTGTCCGCTTCGATTAATATGATAGAACAGACTGGACGAATGGTAGGAAGAATAAGCCGGACCGCAAACAGTTAAATGATCAGCGAAAACCACGACATTGCGACTTGTTTGACATGCTGCATAATTTGTGCAATCCGACGCGAGACGTGGATATTTGAAGTGACTTGCGCGGTGCGGCTAATAGGTACATAACTACAAGTACGTATAGTTCGACCGCCCATTTACGTAACAGTATATGCCTATCGAAGGTCAGATACGACAATTAGATTCCTATGTGTCCCGAGCTTTGCTTTTGCTCTCTCCGTCGTTCCGGTTACGATTATACGAAAGTTTCGCAATCGCGATACTTGACGAATAACCGTCGAATATAATCGTGATCCCGCGCACTCGGACGACGCGAGCGCTTCTTCGAAGGAGTCGAACGGTTCCATGTTCCCACATTGTCTTATCTTATCCGTCGAGACAGGGAACAGTAGCGATATCCTGCTATTCGGACAAATATTGTTTCATAGAATCAAACTGCGATTAAAAAAAACGTTCTAATAGGATAGGGAAAACACACGAGACAGATTTTTCCTCGAAACATATAGGTATAACGAGCTTTTTGTATCTTTTAAATATACCCCGCTGTAGATCGTAAGTCGCTTGTTTTCATTCGTCAAGAATCAACGTTGCAACCGATAATAGAACAGTACAACGTAGATATATCGTAATAAATAAAACTAAAGGTAATGCTGAAACTTCGCAACCAATGGCATCGCAAACCTCTCTCGAGCCTCCTATTAGGCTCAAGGAACGCTGAACGTCCTTGTCCAAACAGAATCATCTCGATACTGCTTCGTGTCCGAACGGATAATATAAACAAATCTCAAATTACATACGAAAATGCGTGTAACGTTAGTTTTATAACTCTCCGCGTAATAGGCCTCGATCTTTTTTACGCAATACGACAGTCGCTTATTTGTGCTTAGATTGTCGCATCATCAAGCTTCTCTGAAAATACATTCGTGATACCGAGTTTACTTCAATTTTTACTACATTGTTTGTATTACGTACTTCGCCCGAGGGAAATTATGTTTTACGAGGTTGTGTTTAGGAATCTGAGTGAAATTATTTGTAAACGTTCGCACGTTTGCGAAAGTTTTAATAATCGGAATAATTTCCCGGAAAATGCGTTAGCAAGAGGCGATATACCGTATTCTTGCCTGTGTTCTGTCTCCCCTCTTGCCGCAAACTTTCCCCTTTTCGAGCTCGATGCATTATTTATAAAATCGTTGCAAGCAAATATTTTTCAGGTTAACGATACCACACAAGTAGCTATACACGCGCAGATAACTTCATTTATAAACTGCCAAAACTCTAGAGCTGTTTTTCTTATTCCGTACGAAGAGTGTATTTTTATGTAATCCAATATCGCGACATTATACCATAGTCGATATCGCGAATGTACTTGTCGCGAAAAGACACTCGAGAAGAACGCAAGACTTTGTACTCTTTGCTTTGAAATTTGCTAGAAGAATTTTGCACGCGTAGCTGAACAGTCAAATATTGACGCGAATAAATGCGTTTGAAAATGTCTAAGAAAATAGTCATCCGATAATTTTCGACCTTGCGTAGCGGTTCGATCGAATACAATTTTGATTCTAGAGATTTTTGACGCAGTGCTCGAATCGACGAGACCGTTTAAGTTTCACGAGACATTTTCTTCCAAGTTGGGCAAGCGAAAATGGCCGTAATCTTTTCTAAGATGCTCCGATGTTATGGAAATGTGGCGACATTGTAAAATTTGGAAAAGAAAGAAACCAAGGAGAACGTTGCGAAAGCGCGCCTGCGAACCGACGATGTAACGCGCACGGCGGATAGCGGTGATTGCGAGTTCGCAGGCGCCGCGTTTTTCTGTCGCGTTATAAAAGATGTTGCGCGCTTCAAGTTCCATGTTTGAACTGCTATGGACGGATATATCCGCATCGATCCTTTCGTCATCGATCGGGCCGCGCTCGGTTCGTTTCTCCGTAATCGAATCATTTTAATCGGCGGAATTGCACCCCAGTCTCGGTCAACCATCATCACCTGTTTTGATTCTCCGGCTGCTCTCCAAACGGAATTCCGAAAACAATGTGGCCCGCCGATACGCGCCAGAGGGAATGTCGAGTACCGTTCCTGACAATCAATAAATATGGGCGGTGATTTTCAATTCTGTACGATTGCAAATGGGCAGTGATTTTCAATTCCATACGATTGCATCTCCCACTTTCGAGTCTCGTCTTCTTTTCCTTTTTTTTTCTTTTTTTCTTTTTAATGAAAAACCACGCCCTTCTGGGCGGTGTTGGTTACTTTCAAAAAAATTCGTCATTCATCGCCGAGCTATCTTTATCGTGAGTCTCTCTCTCGATGAGTCTTCGTTTTGATTCCCGCTCACGTTGAATCCTCTTTCTTGCGTTCAGAACTCTCGCGAGGGACGTCGACGGAAAGGTTCCGCGACGTGATTCGAACATATCATTGCAGAATGCTTTGCTGTTTCAAGGAACATCGTGAAACGTTCGAGTATAAATATTTTAAACGAAGCCGCCCAGGGCATCGTGAAAGTCTTGTAGATAGGCGAGAAGTTGAGGCATGGTCGGCCGGTCTCTGGAAAGGCCTAACCAACAGACGGCCATTACGGCGAAAAATTCGTCCGGGCATGGCCTCGGTTGGGCCAGTCGATAACCATCTCGTAGACACGCCATCATTTCGAAAGGATCCACCTCGACGTATGGTTGCTGGCCCATCGTCGCCAATTCCCACAGGAACACTCCGAATGACCACTTGCAAGAAGAAAAGAAAAGAAAACGAACAATTACTTGTCATGTTTGATAAAAGAGTTCGCTTGCGTTGATATCACGGAATTACTCGTAGAATGTGTTTGCAGTGTTCGTAATTATTAGCAAACGAACGATACAGCGTTCATCACTTTCTCACAGTTTCGTCGAATCTGCGATTCTCGATAAAACGTTTCTTTTCTTTTTCTTTTTTTTTTTGTTTTTTTGTTTTTATTAAAACTCGAAACTACCGAATTCCTCGTTATTTGATAATCTTATCCATTTTGTCCATTTGTACGTCTTTATATCCGTAATAGTTTCTTTCAACGTAAAAAAAAAACGCTCTTCGATAATGTCAGTTGAGAATGATTTACTTTGTTACAAGTATCTACTTTCATATTTTATGTATCAGTGTGATAATATCGCAACAAAAGTTACAACGTACGTTATATATGTATCTTTCACGAAGTATAAGCAAATTTAAATAGGTAACTATTTATGGAGTCGCTTCTCATTTAAATAAATTTCCTTTCTACGTTTTAAGGAATCTTTTTTCCTCGAAGAAGCGATCCATTCGATACGAAATATTTTTTTGTTTTCCGTTTCGTTTAAAAACGCATCATAATTTAATCTATCGCACGGATACAAATTTGACTAAAGTTCGTTTTAATATGCGTAAGTATTCGTTTCAAATTGATTATTCGTTCACGATCGAATCGACCTGTGTACAATAGAACTCCGTTTATACGAGTTAGTCGAAACATAATGCGGGAGAAGAAGTAATTTACATAATTCCAATTCACGCGATAAAAATCAATCGATTCTCTCCTCCATCGGCTATGATCAGAACATGTACTTTAATACAAATATTTGGATCACCAAACTACAATAATAACTCCATGCTTCGTAATCATCATACTTGCCGATTAAATTGGTTTTTGAGAGCCGATACGCCAGCGATTTTCAACTGGGATGCCGTGGGAATTTTTGAAACGTCCGACGATACCTAACTATTCGGTTTACCTTTGCGTTTGTCAAGTAGACAAATATAACGCGATGATAAAACTGACATTTGTAATTGTCCATAGACTCGTTTTGTTGCTTGAAAAAGTTCTTTTTACGTTCAGATTCTCGATTTCTGAATTAAAGGACAAATTCAGAAATTAGATTCTTCTAAATTAATCGAAAGGCGTCTGACGTTAATATACGTAATAATATTTTACTTAAAATAGTATATAATAGTATATACGTATGTATATAGTATATAATAAATAGTAAAAATAATCTCCTAACAGATAATTTAAATGTAGTAAATCATAGTCTACTGATTTCGTTAGAAAATTCGGTCCGTCCATTATCGTCAGCGAGTGGTACAGCTACAAAAGTTTATTGGAATTCAATAGGAATTATGGTCCGTACCACGTCCGTCGCCGTGCTATACTGATTGTGCTGGAGAGTCTCCAAGGCCATCCAACGAATGGGTCTGTTCTCGTTATCACCGAGACAATGGTAATCCTGAGGGAAGAGATCTCGCGCCAAAGCCGTATCAGCTAATCGCACGCGAAGACTGCTTGGCTCGATCAAACAGTTTCTGGCAGCGATATCCCTGGAAACATATTGTCGGTTATACAGGATGTTCCGAACCTTCTTTCCAGCCAAACTTTCAGCCAAGCATGTTCTGTGGCATATAAATGGCACAGATACGACAAAGCTATTATACAGGAATCATTTGAAAGCCGTAACATAGACAGGAGAAATGTAGCTTTCCTCGCGTAATTTTTTTCTTTTTTTCTTTTTTTTTTTTTTGCATACGCTCCATTTACAATAACGCTCTTTCTGTACCATGGTTTTCAAATCAGCCTGTATAAATATAGGTTGTTTTAGCCAAACATAAGTTTGATCAACGCGAATTTTTTAACACGAATTGAAACGAAGGATTAAAGCGGGTCGTTTTAATCTCTTCGGGGATAAGTTCGCCGAACACATTTATTTCTCATTCTTCAGTTACTCGATCGAGACAGATAATTTTGGAAAATCTGCTAAATTGGCCTGTAGTTGCTATACATATGCTTTGTTACAACTTTCGTTCGCGGATTATCTTGCAGTTGCAAGATAGTCCGCAAAGGTACAATTGATCAGCTACAAATATATTTTCGCATTCGTCGATCTTATGAGAACAGCACTTTATAATTCCATTTGAGAAGCAGAACTCATTTACACATTGTTTGCATAATTTACACCTACTGGCAACGAGTGGTATTTGCGTATCTTAGTCACTCTCTGTGACAGCAATTCAGTTCACATTCTAATCAATCTACCGAATAGAGAAATATGTAGATGCAATCACCTGTGCAAGAGCCCTCGACCGTGCAAGAATGCCCCTGCTCTAGCAACCTGCGCGCCAACGTGCACCAAGTCCCTGGTCCCAGGATGATGGTTTCCGTCGGTAAGGTACAACTTCAAATTCAACTCGCCTGGCGAACTCGTGTATGCCAATAACGGACAAGAACTATCCAGGCAGGCGGCGGCGAGCGAAGCTATGTTTGCATGCGCTAATCCTGCCAGCTGCGAGCCCTCGACCACCAGCAAGGAGGCTTGATAAGCCGATGCCACTTCTAAAATGATCAACACATCTCTTATTAATTCCTGTAGTAATTTCTCTTATCATTCGCGTTATCGTTAACGCGTTTGAAAGTTGTAAAATTTAGGCTGCAAGATGCTGAACAATTTATAATAATTACGATTTTCCGATTATTTTTCTTGTCTTTGACTAACAGGATATATCCATCATGTAACGGATTGATTTTGTCGAAATATTTTCCTCGTTTCGTTTCATCGTTTTCTTTTCTTTTCTTTTTTTTTTTTTCTTCTTTTCCTCGTTTCGTTTTACGAATCTGCGGCGGATACATGATTTTCTACCTTATCGCGCGTCGCTAGCCTAGAGTAGTACAACTTGCGTTCAAATTTCAACACCTGTGCGCATAATCGAAAATAAAATTATCCAATAATATTTTCAATTTTTCGTACTCGTGTTGATAAAGCTGTTTAATGTAATACGTAAACATATGCATATAAATCACCTGGCCGATATTTAACACTTTGACATACAAACGGTAAGCAAAACGAAATGTTCTTCCTTTCATCGAATTCCATATATTAGATTTAAAAACTTGACACTTAATTACACGTTCGAAGATAAACGTATAAAACAACATTTTATTCAATTTTAATTAACATATTTATCAAAATAATCTTCGAACACTTTAGCAAATCGTAAGTTACATAGATATGTATTACAAGGAGTTTTGAAAGTAAAACTTTGTAGAAAAAATATCTTTCATCGTGAACTTTATTAATATCGTGTTGGTTGATAGAATAGAACGACGCATTCTCGAATTTGTCTTGATCGCGAAAGGTTCCGAGCATCGAGCCCTTACAACCTACTTACGTACTTGCGAAACGTTTCAAGATATTCTAACGATTCGTAAATACGTTCTAGTTAATCTAAAAAGTTGAGAATAAAAAATATTTTGTACGATATATTGATTTATTTGCTAAAAACGTCAACGAGTCTCTTGCTATTCCTGAAGCGACGTGTCGTTACTATCGCTAAAGCCTGATATCACGCCACTCCAACACGATACCAATACATCGATACCTGTGACTGTCTTTATGATGACTTCTTGTTCACGGCCAACCAATTCCAAGGTACCTTTGTAGACGCGTCCGAAGGTGCCCTCCTGTACGAGATTGCGACAGTAGAGCGCAGACCTCGATACCGCGAGCGCCCTAGCCTTCTCGCAAGGATCGGTCGACTATAAATTAACAGACAGGACACGGAGGTATTAAGCCTGACGCGCACAAACACCAAAGAGATTCCTAAACAATTTGCAACCGTTCTCGGCGTCTCTCGATCGCGTCACACGGCGTCTGCATAATTCATCGCAGAACAAAATCCCTTCGCGGGGGAACTCATTAAAAAAGCATTTGTCGCCTGTAACAGGATACGAAAGAGGTCGCGAAGTCCCCGAAGGACAAGAAGAACGGCAAGAAGAAAAAAAAAGAAGGACCAGCTTCCCTTCGCTCCCTCCCCTCTTCCCCCACGTCCGGCCGTGTCATCGTTATATCGTCGTTTCCATCGTAGCCACATTCCCCTTTGTTCCTCAACGGTTTTCCAGCGGTTCCTGCGTTGCGAAGCGTAGGACAGCTCCGACGGGGAGCAAACAGGGCTGCAGGGAGACCGGTTATTCATTAATTTCAATTTTCCGGAGTTTTGCCTTCGGCCCCTCCCATTCCATTTGCACGCGTCTACGCGTGCACCGAGCTTTGTACGTGTACGTGCGAGACTAGCGACACACTAGCGACAGAAAAAAAAGAGAAAAAAAAAGAGGCAGAAGACGATGGAAAACCAGCTCTGAAAAGCATCGGCGGCGTGCAAATTACCGGAGGGCGTGCCCGATTTGAAAGGTAACGCGATGACCGAGTTGAAAAGAAAGATTCGCCGAGCCGGAGAAGGATGTCGCGGTTGAGATCGTTCGTCGAAACTTCGGGGACAACGTTCGACGAGGAATACGGCCGGCTAATATCACGACTTACGGCGCTCTGTAATTCTTATCCGACGCGACGACCGAAAAAAAGATCTACTTCCAGCTAGCTTCTTTCCTCCGCTTTGTCCGCTGGTTTTCATTACCGCGTTTCGTTCCGCTCGTCGGTTTCATTCTCTGTTCTCCTCTCGCCGGTTTCAGTTTCTCCCTTCCTAATTTTCTTTATCGCTTCTTTTTTTCTTCTTCTTTTTAACGCGAGAGAATTCTTGCCTTGCTCGTTTTTCGCTTCTACTCTTTTTCTCTTTTCCGTTTGTTAATGAAAATGCAATGAGACAATTTAAAATCGGCTAGCGAGCACGCCGAGAGGAGACTTATAAAAGGACCCGTTGGTGGAATTCGAAGCGTGGAATTTGGAACGCGGAATAAGCTTATAAATATAAATAGAAACGAGAAGCGCACCTTTGTTTAACTGATAATCGCAACGCGAAGCGACACGACGGCCCGGCGGCGCGGTGCGGCATGAAGAGAGAGAGAGGTTTTCCGGTAGTTGACGGGACGCAATAATTTCGTTATTATGGAAAGCAAAGCGGATGCTTCCATGTTGCTTTCGCCATGGTTTAAACGCGATAGCCGGCACCGCTGCTAGGCACTTTTAATTATATTGTTTGCAACCAGTAACGAGGTTTTCTATGGCGAAGTGAATTACGCCCGAATGCGCCGTGTGCTATAAAAATAAGACGCTAATGATGTTATCAAATGCTTCGCTTTATTCGCCGATATAATGCAGCAGTGATTAGATTATTCGAGCACTTTACGTGCAAGTTACGCTTTTGTAGTTTAATGCTATGGCGCGGGCTTTATCAAACCGCGTAGGAAATCGGCCATAATGCATGGTCTCTGTTTCAAAGTACTGCTTAATTCGTTCCACGTTTTTCTTCGTGCGTTCATAAAAGGTGCTAAATAGATCGATTCGCCGTAGTATCGTATACTACTGTCATACGTACGTATGCATATACGCCATATTGGCCAAGTAAGTATGGTGTATATATAATATTCGTTATTTTTATCGGAAAATTCTAAATTCCAACTATTTTTATCGGTATTTCATATTACAACGCACATACGATGAGAATTCGGTAACAGATTTATGATAAAATAATACTGAAAGTAAAAGCAGCGAAAATAAATATATCCCACCCTGCTTGTACTAGATTGTACGTGTAAAACATTAGTAGGCATCCCACTCCACCCTCGTCAACGCGTTCACTGTGTGGTAAAAACCTTAATATATGACCACATGTCAAGGTTAAGGTCACAGAGACTAAATTTCTTTTTGCTAAGAATATTTGTACGATATCTCCAAATCGCGTATCTCAAGAATGAAGAAGAAACAGATTATCGCAAAATTCGAAGCGCGTGTTACCTAGGAACGTACCCCTTTACGATCTACGAGAAAACAAATGGAAACTTTTATCTACGCGTGGCAACGTGATACATCGTTAAACAAATAAGTAATAAATAAGAATGAAATATACGTAGATGATAGGTTATCGTACAATCTTAAGAAGAAGGAAATTGTCGTGTGAAACAATTCGTTAAAAAAGTTCTGCAGCGAACGGTGTGTTTTCGCTTGATATCGCGTTTCGTACATATCACGCGAGTACATGCTGGTATTGCGATTCGATCGCAAATTCGAAGCAAATATTGTGGGCGACAGTGGAAAATGACGCAAACGTGGTAAATGAGATTTCGGAAAACGAGTAATAAATATTATCCCCCAACGTTGATTATTGTTATTTGTTTCGTGCTCGGCCGCGTGGCGATTGCTTTGCTCATCGCTGAATTGCTCACCGAAGCAAATAAAAGATTTCAATGCTAACAACTACGTCCGACGCATAATTAACAAGCGGCTGCTATTAGTTTGAAAAAACGGATTCGTAATTGCCGCGAGAAACGAATGGGAAGAGGAATTGAACCGGCTGCAAACGTATTTTTTTGTAATGAATGTAGACTGACGAGTCGCTTTTATACAATCACAATCGGTCTATTGATTTAACGGCGCCAGAAGCGAACTTTTTGCTGGACGCGTACGATGCGGCAATTCGATTTATTTATCGAGAGGGTCTCTCGTCAAACGTCGTCGTTTGTTTCCCGTTGGAGCCACTTTGAAAGCGTCATTTTTAGGCGCCGCCTGGCCTCCTCGTCGCGAGGGTCGTGTTGGAAACTTTTAATTTCAATCCGGCCAATTAATAATACAGTTTCCGATTTAACTACATTAAACCATCGACCATGGGACGAAAGACGATATCGTTCGGATGGGAATTCGCTAAACCAGAGAATTTTATTCGGCGAAGAAACGAAGAAGTAAATCGATAGGAGAGGGGAAAGCGAGAGAATACAGAAATTGAACAACACGTGAAACGTGCATCTGGTTTGATCGAGTTCGATCTTAGGAACTTCGATATCGTTCGTAAGAGCTGGCAGAATTTATTAACTTGAATAAATGGGAGCGCATATAGAGTAACTTTGCAACAAAAATTTCCAATTTATGCCAGTGTGTTTAAGTCGCGTTCGACGACTAACGTTCGACGTTAGGTACAGGTACGATATAGATACTATCAAAGCAATTGAAAGATAAAGCGACGACGACACTCGACATTTCCTTCCGCTACCGAAAGTTTTTCAACGTTTCTACGTCGTTCGATTATTTTTAAACGGAATAAAAGTTCTTCGTTACACAGAATCCACCTAGAAGAAGCTTCATGAATAACTACAGGCACTGTTTAAATAATTCAAAGCTTCAATTTCAGCAGACGAGTTTACATCAAGAAGCTTGATCGAAGATAAAGCGACAAGAACTTCTTGAGGCAACACTGACCCGAATCGTCGATTCGAGGGCCGACATTTACAATTAAGATACAAAACGTTAAATACGGGCTATCAGCCTATGCATGTTAAGCAGTTTCATCGTAGATTCGCCGTAGTGTAGTTTCGCGCACCATCGACTACGACTAGTTTCTTATCTTTCTTTCGATAACGAAAGGGTGGTTATTCTCCGCGTCTATCGGGAAAATCAGGAGGAAAACGCATCTGTTCTGAAACCGAAGGTCCCCGGTAAACAGGAACAGTAATGGGAATTGCTTCTTCAGCAATGGGATCTCAAGCGTATCGTTTTACAGGAGGGATAAGACGTTGCTGCATTACATGACTGGCTGAGTTTGAAGAGAGCTCGCGAACGAGCGAGTAAGCGAGTAAGGGTGCGGAGGAATCAGGGACGGAGGACAAGTTTTCCCCAAGGATCGTGGTTACATACAAATATATATGTTGTGTGTGCGTGTGTGCGTGTGTGCGTGTGTGTGTGTGTATACTTGTATATTCGCGTCTGAGGTGCGCGTACTTACGTCCGTACGCGTTTGTATAAACACTCCTCTCTTCGTGGTTCTTCGTGTCGGTGACGCACAGTCGCCGGTATAGCAGGAGGGTGGCGTTTCAGACGAGGACACCGAGGGTTCAGGCATACGCGTATACCCGGTAAATTGATCCAAGATCAAAGCCGAAACAATCACAGGACCCACTTGCAGTTTCTCTCTAGCTTCTCTCCACCTTTCACCCTGATTCACCCCCTTTCTCTGCCGCTCTCTAACCGCGTGTGTAACCTTCGTCCGCCCCCCTTTGCCAACCTTCTCTTTGAATAGCCGAGCACAGGTGGTACCGAGCCGTTTCTTTTTCCCCGGGAAATTAATGTAAAACGCTCGTTTCGAGCCGGAAAGTGCCGGCTAGACTTTGTTACGTGAATCGAGCCATGCCCGGCTGCTCTTTCTAAACTCCATTGCATATTTATTCGACATTTGCGCGATCTCTGTTTTTTCCTCCTCCTCCTCCTCCTCCTCCTCCTCCTCCTCCTCCTCCTCCTTCTTCTCCCCGTTCTCTTCCCTTCTATGTTTTCTTTGTTTTCTTTTCAAATACGCACCAAGCGGAAAAAAGGCGAGTCACGTCGAGTTGTTAAAGAGGTTATTATTCTGGCTATTTCGCATTTACGGCATGTTGCGCCCCGTGCGTCGAGATTTTCACACATACATACGTTATTCGTCGATGAATTTGTATCGTGTTATTTCGTTAAAATTGCGGAAATCGCGAGATCTTTGTAGAATCTCGTGCAATTTCTAGTAACCTTATCTTACGTCTCCTGTTTACAGAAAACTATAATCGGCTCAAGGAATTAGCTACTTTTACCACCTGCACTGTGTAGCGTATACAGTATACGGTAGTATGGAAAGAGGCAAGAATCACGACAAGATGCGCTAAAATGCGAATCTCTTTCCTAACGATGCCGCAATTTTTCGATAAGTCGCTCGAAAGGAAGAGTTCTTATCGAACAAAAGTACATCGTCTCCTTTCACACATCCTTCGATTTATGTACTCGATTCCATTGAAATTTGAATTCTAAGCGATCAAAGAGATCAGCGAGTGAAGCGTGCCCGGTCCGAAAGCAATGGCAGAAGCGAATAGAGGGATCGTGTTCTTTAATGGAGAACTGGAGAAGGTGAAAGGGCGAAAAGAAGAAGTCACGACCTCGTCGCGCTCGCGCCCGCGCCCGCGCCCGCGCCCGCGCCCGCGTCCCGTCGTCGTCGTTTCACCGCGTCGCCTCTATAAGTCTTCTCGAAGCAGGATAAAAATTGTAAATTGTCGATTTATTCGCTTTATTAATTATTCACTCAAGCACCGATGATCGATTACACAGTTACACTCGGTTTCCCTTTGTACTCGCGTTGGCATGTAACGAGGGTCTTATATTTGCATTTATATGGAATTAAGAATTCAAATTAGGCAACGACGACGATGGTTTTCTTAAATTAAAAGAATAATATCGCAGGAGAATTACGTTTTTTTTTTTTTTTTTTAATCGTTCGTCAAACCGTATAACTATATGTATATTAATTTTGGGCAGAGAATGATATTTTACCTTGGATCGTCTTTCGTGTCAATTTTCGTCAATTGTGACGAACATAAAAAGGCAGTGTGTAGACATATAATCTTGCGCTTGAATGTAAAAAATTTCTTTTCTTCAGTTTTAATAAAATTCCTTGCGAAGTTAGCCTTCCACGAGGAAACATGTTTTCCACATTCCATAGATAAACTGGATCGTTTATGATGAAATTTAATTTTTCTAATATTATTTTAAACTCCGAAGAAATCTAAAATACTCTACAGTACTTATCGATATTAATGCATTGTATAAGTATTTGTTACATAAAGTCGAAACTTTTCGAAATTTCGTACGGATCGTCGACTCGCTGTTCACGGAGAATTAGCTACATATATCTTTGCTTTACGTCGAACTTTACCTCAAATTCCTTCAATATTCTTCCAACTATCGCTTTCGGGACTCGAAGAGAAAAATTTATCTGATCGATAACTCTCTGTAACCAAGACAAATAAGACGAATAAAATGATTCTTCCTCTCGAAAGTCGCGTGGCAAATCAAGTATCGGATTACATGTAGACTCGGTACCAAGAAAAGCAGATCTTACCTTTTCCTCCGGAGGGAATTATCTCCCCGAGGAGGACGGAGCAGGAAGCTTGACAGAAGCAACAAGAGGCAACGGGAGCAAAAGGGGGAAAGGACGCGAGGGAAAAGGGGTTTATCACGTGTACCAATTTCTGGTGAACGGTGTGTGTTCGCTCGGTTAGAAGGAAGTTGTAGGTTGGCAGGTTCGAAGCAGCTGAATAAAGAGCCGAAAGGTTTGAAAGCACTGGGAGGAGAAAGTTGTTGGTAGAAAGTGGCCCCTACGACCGCAAATTCGATAAAGTTTTTGAATGCGCCTCTCGTCTTGCACGCGACGCCAGACGAGACTGGCCACGCCGGAGAACAGAATCGTCTCGCAGTCTTCGTTCTCGCTACTGAAAGAACGACGTAGAGAACGAAAAGAGAATACAAGGCGGAGTTCGCGATGAAGATGCAGCCAGGATAGAAAGAGAAGGTCTGAGAGAAAATCGGATTTCTCTATGAGAGTTCCTCATCTACCTTTGACTTTGTTTCGCGGACTGCTTCGCCGCTTTTAATGCCCATTACGCTATTCGAAGAAACACAATAAGCCGACATATTGAATTGTCCAATCGTATACGAGAGTCATAGTTTACGAGTTCGCGAAACATTGTGCTCAACTCATTGACACACCAAGTTTTTCCCACTGACACGTTCCTCTATACGTATCTCGATAATAATTTCTTTGTCTTTATTGGTCATAGATATCTGGAATTCTTTGAAACGTACAGTGGCGTGCGAAAGTTTCAGGTCAGATAAATTAAAAAAAAAAAAAAAAGAGATCTTTTTAATTACTATTAGAGTAACATTTGAAAACGCGATAATTCGCATTTTTTTTTTTTTTTTTTATAAGAGAAGCAGTTTTAAACTTCGGTACGTTGTCAATCGATCCGATATTATCAAAATTGTCTTTCTATTTAGCTCTATTTAGCTTATAAACATGGATTCCTCGTCCCTTCAAAATTTCTTAAATATTATTTATCACGATATTAAATAATTTTTGTTTCTGTTTCGACAATTATGATAATTTTCAATCGTCATCGATTTGAAAGTATCGACACGATCGAGAGATTCATCGGAAGAAGCAAACGTTTCTCGATTCCGGAGAATCGAATTAAAGAAGTAAATAATTAAAAAATTATTCAAGATGTTTTCTATAACAAATCGTAGTATTTCTTGTTTGTTGCATCCCGTTCATCCGGCAGAGGCATACGTTTTAAACAAATTGGCCTCAAAACTTCGCCTCTCGCAGTAATGCTTCAACAAGTAGCATGGAACCATATCTGTTGCAAAGAACCGCTTCGAGTATTTTATTTCGTCTCCCTTAAACGATAGAATACGCAAGCATTAAGCTTTCACGATATTTGCCGATCTATCTTTGCTCGGAGTTGCGTCGCACCTCTCGGAGCGAATACATCGTCTCTCGATACTTTAACGCGTTTTCAAAAATTTAAACCAGCTCCATACGATCTCCATATCCAAATCGTATATCAGGTTCAATCAAATATAAAATTGATTAGACCCGAAGCACGGATGTTTCGTGACACGTAAGGTAGAGCAGCACTCGGTTAAACTCGGAAACTTTAGAGGCAACTCGGCAGCGCGTCTCCTGCCTGGAGAGTTTCACATTCCCCCGGTTCGAAACCAACGTATGTAGGTACTTAATGCAATATCTTGCCCAAGTTTCCGTCAAATGATTTTGCACTATACCTGGCTCAGATGCGTCACATGGCTGGAAGCGTAGTAACTTGCTCTGGAACCGCAAGGTCTCGCATAGAGTGGCTCTAGGTCGGCAATGGTTGCGTAACTTCCGGAATTCGCGCTTCCGGGTCGTGGGTCGACCCTAACCAGGACAGAACTTCTGGCTAAGCCGCCGGTGTCTGCCGCCGAATAGCTACAGCAGGGCAGTGTTTTCCTGAAAGAACAGACGATCCTGTAGTCACCGGTTAACGATTATACACGAGGCTAATTATTTCTGCAACGCGCGACAACACGCTATGCACCGAGTTGGGACCCGAGTTGCACGGGTTACAATCGAGAGAGACACTTGCTACCGCTGCGCTGCTGCTAGCTTTTTCTGCCTCGTCGCTACTTTCATCCTAATCCACTGAATTGCCTTTGGCACCTCGACGCTTTTAAGCGAATTTCCAATAAGGCTAGAACAAGGACCACGATCTCTCGTCTGTGATAAAATATTTTCCATTTCTTTTCAATGTTCCGATGGCGTGAGACGTATTATTTAAATTACTTTTGTTCAAAAGTTTAACCAGAAAGAAGTTATAGCTTGCCGGTGAAATTCATATCATGTAATGAAATTTTTATAGTTCCACATTTTTATTTCCATGTAATAATAATTTATTCTATAAGATAAAATAGTTCTTTCTTGCGATGATAATCAGTTTCAGAGTCAAGTTTTATGACTTCGTTTATTATTCGCGTCGAGTTTCACGATGTCCGCGCAAATCTCGAAGATCTTTCGTTGGTTTTTTGTCCTTAAATTCGTAACTCGACGTTCAACGGAAGGTTTGCGAACACATTCGGCAGCGTATCCGGTATGATCGATCCCGTGAAAAGTCCTCGTAGCGTGTGAAATTACCGCTTAGCCTGCGGGGAAAAATTTTCAAAGAGGGTCTTCTCGTTCCCCTTTGCAGCGAGATATTAGAGCAGAAAGAGGCTGAAAAGCGGCGAGATAGAAGACGAGGAGAACGATAAACGGAGGAGGTACGGATACCGAGAAAACTAAAATACCGGCAGGGAATTCGCGGAGGAACGGTAATTCCGATATTTCGTCGGATTTATTGGCCGTTTTGCGCATGTAAATCCACTACCGCGATTCGGCAAAAAGGTGAACGAAAAAGAGAAACACATTGCGCCAACGATTTCAAATATTCCACGCTCGGCTTTTTTTCCCCAATTCTTTGTATTCATGTCCGAGGACGGGCTTATATTTTATGCCGTAGTACGAGTTCGGATTTAGCATGCCCGATTTACTTTATTTCGCTGCTAGTGACACATTCGTGCGCGATAATTTCTGTATAAATACGTAGCAAATACATGGCAAATACGTAGCCGTAATTTATCGGTGCATTAAATTAAAAAACGCTGTTCAATTTGTAACGTTCACAGTCGACTTTATCGCTACAGGCTATTTCAACATTGATACATGGATCGTTATGCATGAACCACTGTTTACATCCCTTTCAATTTATTCGAAGTTGCCGACGTTTCTGCAACTAGTTCCGCGTTTCGACAACACGTACATAAAAGCTGCTTCAGTTTCCTTCTAAATTTCCAAATGTATACAATTGTTATAATCGGATGTTAGCTATTCTGTTTAATTACGACGATCAATAAAATAAGATTTCGATATTTTTATTTTAAATATTCCTAACGATAAATATATGTGTTGTATAGTGAATTTTATGTCTTTTAATATACTCGATAATCGACGATAAGAGAACATTTAACGGGTAATATTGGCCTATCGTATTAGAACTTGGCAGTATCGATATTTCATATGTACCGGTCTAATGAGATCGTAAACTTGATATTGCATTGAAATGAAAATAAAATGGATATAAGGAACGAGTGCGAAGAAATTCCTTGTCTCTGTCTGTGAATGGAATATTTCGCCGCAAAGGACAACGTGTTCTTGTCCAATCTCGAAATCGTGCTTTGCGCGTAGAGTCGAGATCGACATGGTAACGGGAACGAGGGTGCAAGGGTGGATGCTGTGTTTACTCGAGCGGACGGATGTAAAATCTGCAGCCTCGCCCCCGAAGGAGACGTACAAGGGCCGGAGAAGGATCCTTGTTTTCCCGCGCGTTATCAGCCTGGAAAGACTCAAAAGAGCTAATATATCCCTCGAGAGACAATTGGCCCATGCCGCGCCGGGACTTCCCCAAAGCGAAAGACGCCGCGGGAAACGAGGTAAGGAGGCATTTTCCGTAGAAGAAGGGCTACTTCTGTCTTCTTCCCTTTCTCCTAAAATTTCCCTTCCGTAAAAATATTCCCCTGTTGGGGGACCATGATAAAAGTGCCCACTCGATGTATTAAAATTTCAGATTACAGCCTTAGTTGGTTGTGGACGTTTGAGGAATGGTCGAAAATTCATTGGAAACCGTTATTGGAACTGCAACTACCGGTTACTTTGCGAAATGAAAACGAAACGAAACGAAACGTTTCGGTTAAACACATTCGCGATGTGCTTCTATTAGCAAAATGTGATATCTTAACAGAAGACATCGTCTTCGCAACTACGTTAGAATCTACGTAATAATCGATGGTTCGTCTAATACTATTTACAAAATATAATACGTGATATTGCATACTTCGAACGATTTAAAAAAAAAAAAAGGTTCGGCAAAAAAGGTATATGAATCGAAGGTAAAACATGGAAAGTTTTTCGTTCGTTCGTAATAATCGAGCTATAAAAGTAAATATCTTTTACGACATGAAACGAAGCTATTCTTTCGAGCAAGCATATCTTCTTCGTTGCGGGAATATCGTAATAGGTATTATAGATAATGCACATTTCCGTGTGAAAATTTAACGCCGCCCGCTTCGAAATAAAATTCCTTTTCCCCTACAGATTTTACAGTTACTTTCGCGATAAATATACCGCTGCCAAGAAGTAGGGGGAAAAGATATTTGCTAGAATATATTGCACTTTTCAAGTTGCGAATTAATTTTTAATTAGAAATAATTTCAACAAACTATTTTTTGAGAAATCACAGTTTCCGCTATTTCGCTATTCTAAGTCACAACATTTTAACGTATGCTAATAGCGACAGATAAAGTAGATTCTCCTTATATCAAAATATTCAAGAAATTCGATAGATACGCTAAAAAATCATTTACGTTTACAAATTACAAGCCCGATGATTAAAGTATTATAAGCTTCTACATGTTGTTTGCGCGACACAAGTCTATGGATCATTACCTTTCCACCAATATTATTAATTAGGTAAATTATTGTACAACAGGCTCGTGGCGTAACTTAATGTGACGATTTACTGAATTGTACGATCCAAGTAAACCCTCGTATCTATAGAGGTATTTTAGTAAAAAAAAAAAAAAAAAAAACCGTAATAACTACACAAACAAACAGCGTATTTCGAACGTGAAATTATCAGATAATTCTGGAAACAACGAATTCATCTTTATTATGATTAATTAATCGTTGCGTTATATATTATACTACGTTTGTTACAACACTCGTCTTTCTAATCTGTATACTTAAGAACAAAAAAGAAAAAGGAAAAAAAAAAAAGACATTCAACGTTACTTTAACGCGGAAGTGAAAATTGATATATTTACGAGTCTGACGTGAAAAGGATAATACGTTGAATGAATAATACATTTGAACAAGACGATACTCTTGACCATAAGAATCAGTAGTAGGGAAGGCAGAAATAGGTACGTATTAAAATTAGCGGCTCGGTAATATTGGTCGTCAAAAGGGATCTTGAACTATTTGCTTCTCCAAGAAAAATTCATGACGAGGAGCTTCAAAAGATTTAATAATGCCCGTCAGGAGACAATTGGTCTACTTTGGGGGAAATCGGAAAGGCGGCGTACAAAGGGAACGAAGATGAAAGGTCGGTGGAAGTTTTTGCCTTTTGATCTCATTTTTATAATTTTATCGTGCAATGAGATTCGTTTCATCGATTATCGGGTAATCGAGCAACAAAGTATTTAATTCGTTAATACCAGATATAACGGAGTTTCAATTGAACGTGTAATTAAAGTACCTACTTACGTAACCTAGAGGCTCTCCTACCTACCTGCCGTTAAATAGATTTCTCGTACGCTCGAGCGTTAATACGTGTATTGCAAAGAGCGTCTCTTAATTAATTAAAGTTAGACTTGGTACGGATTTTAATCTAATAACGTGCTTCGTAGAACATTTATTCATAATACCTCGCAGGGTATTTCTGTTAATGAAACTACTTCATGCAGCATCTAATTCGAATACACGTTTCCTAGGTATTCTACTTGCAGAATCGAGAAGAAGGCGATTTCTACACTTCAAAATTTTCACAACGATTAGGTGACACGTTTGTGGTTTTTCGGATTTCGATCGAGTTTTTAATTAGATCAGCGAATTGAAACTTCGGCTTCAGGTTTCAGGTCTGCCTTGAAAAAGTGAACTGGAATGTCCATGAAATGTCAGAACAAAGCGCAATAACAGGAAAAATGGTTTCGGCGTTTCGTAAAACGAAGCATGTACACCTTGGAATATGTTGGTAGAAATTGTACTTTCATCTACTTTTGTTCATAAAACTGCCTTGCTATTTGTCTATGTCATGTCAGTCCTGTAGGATGGAAACGGATTGCGATATAATTTGTCTATTTAATTTATATATTTGAATCGTCTACAAAAATTATAGCGTCCAAGTATAAGCAGTTAATTATAACAGAGGAGAAACAAAAATTAGAAACGAATAGAATGGAATGAATCACGTTGCCGCAAATTTGAACGATGCCAATTTTTTTTTCTTTTTTTTTTTGCAAGTCGCGTGAAAAATCGCATGCCAAAAGTCTAGGAAGAACTAATATATTCAAAGGAAGTATACGACGAGTCCGCATAAAGAAGAGAGAAGCTGGAGAGGTAGTAGAGAACCAAGTACAAGGGAAGTAAAAGTTCTCCCTTCTTGAAACTTTGCCTCGGATCTTCTTTTACCGCAATCTTCTTGGATAAGTTGCTTTGCTATATACGTATAGCTAATAATTTATGCATCATGAAATAGGTTATAAAAGCTCGATGGAGAAACTGTCTTTATACGACGTTCAGTTAACGTCTGATATCAAACACGTACTTATCACAACGGTATCTTTCAAAGTTTATAGTAACTTGTTAAGTATATAATATATATATATATGTATGTATATATATATATACACAGATATCAAATTTTTGTAACTATGGCTTCTCGACAAAAAAAAATTACTATCCATATAAAAGTCAAACGTCTAACGCAAGAGACGAGTCGAAACAATTTTTACAAGATAGGCGAATCGGACGCGAAGAAAGAAAAATTGCGGTATAATGACTTCATGAACCCTTCGGAAGCTCTCGTTCTAGACGGATGCGAAGCATTTCAGTCGATCGGTACAAATAAGAGAAGCATTTTCCCATGATGCCAGACTGAGCTAGTTCGTTCCGTACATCTGCAAAAGAGACAAGTGGTTCGCACAGAGGGAAAGACGAGTCGAGAGGAGGCGAGACAGCGGGGGAAAAGGTGAGGAACAGGCGAAGATGGAGAGCGATTCCATCCCTCTGAATTCGCTGCTTACATTCTCTCCCGCAGGAGTCCTCTTTCGAACGGGGGGCGTGTAGCCGTGCAATAAAATGTCGGCTGCCGTGGCAAGCGACCGACGTATCACCGGGGCTTATTGAAAGGATATTTCATGCGGACGAGTTCCTATCCAGCTTATCCCATGAATTTCCCGCGGGGGTGTAGAAATCTTTCTCTGCCCTTCTGTCTCTTCCCTACGGTGAACCGGGCCGACAGACCAGCCCAACTCGGCAGTTGCCGTATCCAGCGGAAAATTCACGACAACCGGCAACGCACGTCGACGACTTTTCACTCTCCGGTTGCTGGTGGGAAATGAGAATGCGCCCGGTGCGAGCGACGATACGTGAAAACCTGCCAACCGTGCGAATCTTACGAGCAGTCAGTGGCCTACGCGTCGCCGCGTTCCAACGTCCCGTTTGCCGTCGATTTTCATTTATTCGCTTGTGACATGATCAGATTAGGTCATTTAATAAGTGGATTTTATGTTCGCGAGAAGGTACGCTGCTTATTCGTACGTTTACGACATTTGAAATGCCAATCAAAATTTAAAGCACTACTGAAAATATTTATGTATGTATTGCATCGTGTATCGTATCATGTTTGCATTTAGAGCGTGTGCACTGCTTACTTAATCCCGCAATATGTTTTAATCTGTTCTCTAACGTTTAATTCGAAGATTTAATTCTTCAAAGCGAATGATAAAACAGCATTGTTGTAAAGTTTCTGACTTATGCACGAAGGTATCGTTTTAACGGTATCAAACATTTAAAATACGAAACTTAAAGGTTAGTTATTAAAAGATAAAACGGCGCAGGACACGCGCCTGTTTCATTATCAGCACATAGCTTGCACCGCGTCAGATATTTTAATCGAATAATTAATTTTCATTATACGAGAGATGCTTGCAAATTGAATTTTGACACGAGTTTCCGATAAACTTACTAGCAAAGCTTCGTTTAAACGCTTTAAAAAAAAAATTAATTAAATTAATTGATCGACTTATTTTTGTTAAATTAACAATAAATAATTAGAGAACGGGAAAGGAACGAGAGAAGAAATACTCGTAAACTTTTTTCTATTCGTAGCTGTGAATTTGACGTAATGAAAGAAAGTAATTATTCAGATAACGTCAAGATTCGCAACTTGCAAAGTGTATTTTTTAACCATTACTTTCGTCTAACCGAGTTAAAGATAAATTTCCTGGGTAATTCGAACGTGAAACCGGAATTCGTCGCAAAGTGATAACCGGCATATGGAAATTGTATATACTTACTGGGATTCTTGAATGCGAGCCTTGCTGTTGCGAATGTACAAGGCGCTTGCTACGCTTCCAACGACTAATATCAAAGCGCACGCACATGTTGCGGCGATATAAAGAGCTCCAGCCCCATTCACCAAAGGTCCTGGTTCCAAACGTACCGAATCATTTCTGGGAGGTGCTTGCACTCCTGTAACAAAAATCCTAGTAATTTCGTTTTCCTATCTTTGATTAATCCCACTTATCGTTTCTATTATATCTAGCTACGTATTTCGTGCTCCGTAATACACGAATCAAAGTGTGGAAATTACGTATGCACATAAATATTACAACATTTGCTGAAAATGAGATAAATAACCAGTTAATAATATTTTTACATACAACGTTAGAGATTTTAAGAACTATTATCTTGTCTAAAATTTTAAATTAAGATGTACGTATCTAAAGATAGATGGAGATCGAATATAGATTGAAGAATTCATGCATTCGATATTATTATAGAAATTTTAGCTTTATGATTTTAAATTTTGTTTTTTTCGATTGAAAATTTTAAAGTTGAAATACTACAACTTTTGAACAAGACGCGACAAAAAACTTTTCAATAATACATCTGCTATTATTAATATAGTTATAATATATATATATATATATATATAATTATAATATATAATAATAGAAAATTATTAGATTTCCATAAATTAATATTATCGAAAGCACAAACATGTATGATATATGCAATTTTTAACCTTGGTCAGAAGCGCTTTCGTCGATCAACTGATTAAATTTATATACACATTATTGACGATAACCTATATAGTCAAGGAAACACATCACGCGGCGTTGAAATCTCGTTAAAAAATTTGGCCATGCACTTTGACAGCGTAATAACAGAGAAACGCAGCCATTAACGTAGATTCGTGAGCGATTTAATGAGCGGCGGTCTTCTGTACTGGCGTAAAATAATTGTATTACATTCACAAAATGTGTTCAAGCCGAATTACGCCGTAGACGATCCATTTTACCGATTGAACCACACCCTCCCTCCTCCGTGGCACGGTGCATTCCGTGGCAAGCAAGACAGATGATTTTATCGAACAATCGTTGACACGCTGTTCGATCGTTCGTTCGAACCACTATCGAACAGTAGCATGGAGCAACCGCGAGGAATAGCAGATTAAGAGTGTGCTCGAACGCAAGGAAGAACATCTTTTTGAATCGACCCTCTTGCCCTCTTGGTTCACCGCAAGCTACGACCAGTTTTCTACGAGGCACGGTCATCCATGGAACCTCGTCGTATTTCCTTTCACGTTCGTTTGCGCTTTCCACCCTACGTAACTCTTTACCGGTTGCTTCCTTTGAATCATTGCCATCTCGAGCGCTAAGAAATAGAGTCTTAGCATTTTTTTCTTCGGCCGTTTAAATTAAACGATTTAAATTAAATACGTGATTCGTGTCTTTTACGAAAATGTGTTTGTTTCATCGACTAGATTTGTATCTCGAAATTTATACCTCGAAATAAGGGACGTTCATATCGTTACGATTTTATTGGAAATTGATAAGCTTCTATTGCGTTTTCCACGCCCGGTATTCCTTTGATTTAAATTTCCGTTCCTTATCTTTCAGGATCTTTTCCGTTCCACAAACGGGATCGTAAAGGTAGGGTGAACTGTAATAAATTGCACCGGTGCTTCGCTCTGCTTTCGAAACTATACTTTCATTCTTTGAAGACATTCTTCTGTTTGTTCGACGTTTTTAATGAAAAGCCGAGCTTCGATTCCTTTAATAAAAGTAGAGTTATACAGGCCACAGCTTTAATTTTACCTTTGAACCAGATTTTTCGATCAAATAAGTAGCCGAAAATTTGTAAGATCGCACGAGTAAATGGATGGTTTCAGCGTATTGTAGCAGCAAACGTACACAGAGAGTAAATAAAAAAGTGGGCGCTACTTGCAGGACCGATTCTAGATATCGAGACAAGAATATCAAGACCTGGTCGTTCGAGACATCCTAATACGAATATAAATCAGATGACGAATTTTTCTCCATTTCACTTATACTTGGTGTTTCTCATTCTGAAGCAAACGATAAAGCAAAAGGATAGTTTATAATTAATTTTCCTGTTCGCTACGAACTGATACATTAAACATTACATTAATGGTTTCTTATTAACGGTTGTTTTCCACGGTACCTACTATATTATTACATGTTTCCACTTCCTGGACTTGAATTCTTAGGAAGCTCCATTTACTTATTTAACGGTAAAAGTACACGGGTCTCTGTGTATTTATCTAGATATAAAATACACGAATAGGTACCCTTTAATACGTGGACATAAACCTTTGGAAACTACATGCTGGTAGTTGGCTTTGCAGCCACCCCGCTTGGTTCGCTTTAGAAATTCATTAAGTTGATTTAGGTCATGAGTGTTATCACGCGCATTTTATACAACGATATAACTCGAGTTTTGAGCCAAGTACTATTTTAATCAACGTACTCGAATTTATCTTTAGCTGTGTTCAGTTTTACACTTAAAATATTTATATTAAAATATCTGTGTTATTCATTTTTGTTGAATATATTTATATCAGTAACATAATTTATTTTTTATATATATATATATATATATATATATATATATACCTTTCTAGCAATCTCTGGCATGTGTTAATTAAACATTTAATTTTAAAAAATAAGAAGAAGTTTCGCTCTCGCAAGATCGATCATATGTATAGGCGTGTGATTTCCTGAACGATATCAAGGAATAAAGAAACTGACGTCAATAAAGTAAACCACGCGACGTACAAGGCTGCAAATACCAAAAAAGATATGTAACATCTATTTTGTTTAAAATAAAGTTGCGTCGAAATTATTTTCAATTTATTTTCAATTTATTTTCAATTTATTTTCAATTTATTTTCTAAACGTCATACTTTAAAAAATCATACTTTGGCCTTTCACATACGCTATTCTTACATAATTCGTCATCTTCAACTCAACAAGAGTGCAGACACGTTTAATAAATTAACTTGCAACTTTCGTGTGATAAAACAAGCTAACGTACAGCTACAAAACATATCTATTAAACTTCTCCTTCTTCTTAAATATTATAAATGCGCTTGGTACGTTAATTTAGTTGACTTTTGCAACTCATTCTCAATAACTTTGCTTCCGAAACATTCGCCCCCTGTTCACGGCGCACTTACACGCGCATGTTTTCATTCGATTAAACTACATCGTAATTTAAAACTGTAGCATTTTCAAGAACGTATTCTCGCAAAGCGATGTAAAACTTTCTTAAGCGTATTACCTGGAACCACGAGCAAGCAATTTCTCGATATTACAAGGATTTCTTACCGAAAGTGCAAGCCGCTGAACGATGTAAATTCGTGTCCCGCTTCTAACGAATCGCATCCTTTTTATCCGCCTGCGCTATCTCGTTTTGTTGCAGACAAAGTGGCAGGAAAAACAGGATTCGTGCCGTTGCCAGGATAAATAACGCAAAGCAGACAGACGAGCTTTACACGATAACGACGGAAACGTTCGCGAAACACTCGGACGAGGAAGAATTCGCTGAAGCGCGATGAGATTCGCGCAGGGACGAAGGAAAAGGAAGGAAGAATGAGAGGGGGGCGAAGGGAAGGCCGGTGGAAAAAGTTAAATAAATCGCGCGGGCTCGTAGCTGCTTTTCCTGCTACGTCCAACTTCTTAGAGGAATCTTTTCTTATTTATTTGCAGGAACCGACATCTTTTTAAAATGTCCCCTCTTACATGCCACAATACTCACCGAAGCAGACCACGCGAAAAACTTTTTTAAGTAACTTTGGTTTTCATTCTTTCCGCCGCGCGATCGCAGTTGCAAGTTGCTTTCACGAGAGGCATTACACTTTTGTTGTTTCATCTTTTCGTTTCCCGCGAAGCTAATTGAATTGTTGATAAGTTTACCCGACCCTTAATTGTTCGTTTGCTTGTTCTGCCTAGTTGGCATACGTCGATTTAAATTATGGCGTCATTCGTCCAATTGCTATTTACTGTCGCAGCTAATAAAGAATATTTAACATCCCTTGGTCTTGACAATTTCCTGCTAAAAATCAATTGCGTTAGAAACGCAATTTGCCTTTATTAAATTGACGCTACAAGCTAAGCTGCTCCAAGTTTTCCCAGCTAAACTTCATCGGTATATTCTACGATGAAACACAAGGCGAAAACGTCATATGAATATAGGTAGTTTAAAGCTACAATAAAAAAGTTGTAACAAAAATATTAAGTACAAAGGGAGTGGTAGTGCATTTGTGGTTACTATGCCATGAAGAAAGAATAGGTGCACGGTCAATGCGATTACTACGCGTTAATAATTTATTTCAAAACGTTTACCGTTCGTGCCAAAAGAAGACCTTTTTTCCAAAGTTATCAATACGTAAAAGTGTGAAATTGGGCAATATCGAAGATCGAAATTCTTTTCTATGCAGATTTATTTCAGTTGTATAACTAAAATAAAGTACGATAATTACAATAAGCAGAATAGTCCCACTCTTTCTCTTCCCAATTTCTTTTTTTTTTTTTTTATTTTTATTATCACTTTGCAACAAAGCTTCGAACAATCCCAAGTTCATATAACCTTCTTCTCTTATTTTTACCCAAACTGACAGAGTTTGTTTGAAATACAACGTAAAAGGAAAAATATCACAAAGAAGAAGGAGTAATTTTCCATTAATCGTCAATCGTTTCTTTCCTCCGAAGCTCTTCTAACGCTTATTTAGCTCGAATACGTCACAAATGCATGGTTTCGATTGTCGCAAAATTAATTTCGACGGTTTAGACGATGGTTTAACACGTCCAAAGAAACCGCAGCGCTTGATTTTTAATTAAAAACGTCGAAGGAAGAGATTAACGGCCGGCAAAGCACAAAGGAATCAATTTGCTCGTGCTGCTCGCGGACGGCGTAGGATCGATTAAACTTAGTCTTGGTCGACGCACCGACAAGAAACTCACGGGTTTAAGAACAAGTGCAAAGTCGAGAAAGCGCGTTTAGAGGAGAAGAGGTGTATCTCGGTTAAATCCCAGTAGGCGATGCCATCCGACACTATCAAACAAACCTTAACCGAGATTTACGAAGGTTCAGAATTAAGTCCCTGCGGGATTAATGGAATGACCCTCTTCGAACGGTGTTCTTCGGTGTTCTTCCGCTCAACCGCTCGGCGTCTGCTCTCTTGAAACAAATTTCATCACAAATTGCGGCGTTTCCCGCGGAGTGAAAAATGCTTTCAATCTCACCGTGATGAGTAATTTAAAATCTAGTTACCATCCTCCGACAACTATCGTAAATACTACTACGTTCCTATTAGAAACTTAAAAATGGGAGAATATTCAGTGATCGAAGACAGCAAAATATAATATTTTACTCATTGCTCTATTGTGATACCTGTCGTAATATAAATATAACGTAAATACAGCGCAGATCAAAAGATTGTATCGCGGATCATACGATTAGCTCCTTACTGTGAACGATAAAATTCGCTTCTTCCTTTTTCAGTAATGCCGTTCTTAGTACATGTAAGCGACTCGCTGATGAGTATTTTTAAGGAACCAGTTTCTTGAAGACCAAGTCTCATATATAAAATTTCTGCAATGTTTGAAATACGATTGCTATAATATACACGTCGTATAATAATAATAATAATAATAATAATGAAATTTCTTTATAGAACAGAGTATAGGTAGTGCTTCACTGTTTGATACTCTAGACTCTATGGTATGGTTTCTCAAATCAACGTAGTAACGAGACATTGATAATTACTTAGAAAAGAGCCCAGACATTCGGTGTTCCGTCCTTTATGTCGAGTAATTTCACAATGATTTTAACGAGTAAAAATACGTTAAACCGATATACGTTGCGAGAATATTAGGTATGTTAATCTTTGATAAATTTAACGTTCTCGATCGTTAAATTTATACCATGGCTACGTGTACATCGACGAGTACATTTAACGTTAATTTGTCGCGATGAAATTACGAAGAACATTTCGATTTATCGGCGAACATGACTTTGTTAATTTGTACTCCCCTGTCATCCGATTATTGCATAATATATACTGTTCCCCAGCGGTGAATTTAATAATTTTGTAACGTGATAAATAATATTATAAAATATACGTAACTTCGTATCACTGAAATTGCTTTAGCTAATACGATTTACCGATATCGTTATCGTAGAGATCAGTAGTGGCGCTTCCGTGTATTTAACGTTCTCGTCGTTATCCTGTACGTCATCTCTTACATGGGTACTCGTACAATCGAGCGACGAATATAAAAAGTTTGCGTAATTTTTAACGCAACTAAATAACCAAACAAAAAGATACGATCCTCTTGCTTTCCTCTGGTCTTTTCGCCTCGTTCGGAAATTCATGTTGCTTATTCAATGCCTTAAATTTAAAAGCACGAAGAACCTCCTTCGGCCACCCCATTGGATGCTTTATATCGCATCGCCTTCGCTTCGCCCCTCTGGATTACTGGATTCAGAGAGAAGTTCGCACAATATCGGCATTTAAATCGTTCGCTATACCGACATTTTCCTTTTCATTCAGCGCTCTTGCCTGATATTTGCCGCAAGACCGTTATCGAACGTTTTCAACCTTTCGCGGTGTATACATAGCTGGAATACGAGCACTCGAGGAGCCAACACGAGATTCGATTATTTTTGAGTGGTCTCCAAACGATTTCGGATCTCCGCAGGACCTCTTAGAAAGTAAAGAACCTCACCCGTACAGCCACGATGGACTGGGGGGCTACTGCTAGAATCAAGAAGAAAAGAAAGCAAATTCTGGCGAGGAAGAAACCTTGGTGTACACGCGCAAGTACTACTCGTCGGTCGACGAGTCTCGCCTCGCAGCGCTTGCTTACTTATTTCCCACCCTTCCTGCTGTCTTACAACCACCCCCTCATCAGCCCCTCACCAACCTCTTTTACTCCACTTTTCTACGCGGTCGATCCTCTTGATCTTAGACAGCGAGATCCTTCCTCTCTTCTCTTTCATTAAATACACCGACTCCTGACGAGATTCAATTTTATTCGGTGGATTGCTTTTCGTTGTAGCCTCCTGCACCGGTAACCAGATCCGGATCAGCGTCTGTCAACTCGCTCTTTCTATCTTCCCCTTCGCATTTCTCGTTTTCCGCCTTATCTCGCCTCTCTCCTTTCCACACACCTTCTTTTTCAACTCCCGCCGTTTCCCTTCTACCACTTCGTTTCCTTGGTCTCTCGTTGACCCTCTCCTTTCGCGTTCGTCTCACTCGCTCGGCCGTAAACACGTATAGTTTCCATCAGCAGCGAAGTCCGATTCTATCCACCTGTCTGACGAAATGTTGCTACTACTTCGAGATCCCCCCCGATACTCGATGTTCTCGTCGATTTCCGGACGGGGAATGGGATGTTTCCACGGCTGCTGCCGCGAGAATCACGTCTGTACATCATATCGTATCCTTTTTCTCCACGGGAAACGTTTCGTTCGAAGAACCGAACAGGAGAAGCACGAGATTTGGGGATCTCGTGTCTCCGGAAGCACTAGAATTGGATCTATAGCGAACTACTATCGCGAATATCAAAAAATAATTCGTATTTCGAACCTAGTTGCTGAGAAATACATCTTTGTAAAATAGAAGGTCTGCTATACAGTTTACAAAAGTTGTTCTGCGCTTTCTTTTCTCTTTCTTCGCATTCTAATTACCTCTTCTTCTATTTTTTTCTTTTTTTTTTTTTTTTATCATCGACAAAGTCCGTGCTAACTTTTAGGTAAATAACAAGTTACATTAATCAAGCTTGGTTAAAGCTTGGTTGGTCGTAGTCTGAAACTTTCAATATATTTAGTATATTTAATTAAGCTAGTTCGGTGTATTTCATAAAGTATATGTTGCTGCAAACTTTTTAACCACTTGGCTGGCTCCACTTCTCGTTGCCAAGCGGATAACAAGTAATTATCTGGCCAGTAATCGGTGGTATCCAGTTGTTAACGTACAAAGGAGTAAACGAAGTTTTACCAGGTCGAATAGGATTAATAAAGTTACACGACAGGTTACCAGGGTAAAGCGGTATATGGCACACGTGCGATGTAATTAAACGAAATTAGCCAGGCCATCGGCGCGACCAAAGTTTAATCACTCGATTTTCACAGGGGGCAGGTATCACGGCGAGCGCGTTCGCATACACGAAATTCTGCTTTCAGAAATTATGCATCGGCGTTGTTGCCGATTGCGTGTTGCACAAAGGGGCATAAATCGTGCATAGAATTCGCGCCCGAAAGGGACTCGCAACGAATGCTCGACTCTCTCTGTTTTAATCGCGAATACGTCGAAATTGCGTTGCTTGTAACGAAGGTATTCAACGATCCCGGTGAACGTACTAATTAAATTTGCGATTGCGTAAGCCGACCAATTATCGACAGTTCGCCACCGTGTTAAAATACTTGTATGCAAACGCGTTGACACGGTTTACACGTTTCGCGCGTCACATACGCACGGCCAGACTTTTATCGGCGTGCCGCGAACGCGTTTTCGCGAAAGCCAGAGATTCTCTTCTATTAACTTGTATATTTACTTCCATTAACAACGTGCTATTCGGAAAACAAGCAGAACAATTTGGGAAATTCAAGCAATTTCTTTGTACCGAGTTATCCTTTTATCTGTTCCTAAGTAATTCGTACCACTTCCAAATTATCGCAAGTACGTAAAATATACGTACTCGGAGCGAAAGTCTTTGATCTAACGTGGGTCTCTGGTATCGTCTCTGGTAACCGTATACGGTTGACATGGTACCGATAAAAATAATACTTCGTATTAACGATTATCGAATAACGTATTACAGTAAGGGAGTAAGAGAGGTAAAACGGAACAAGTCGTGTTAGATTTTACGGATACGTGTCTTGATAACGTGCTAGAAACATTCGTAGAGAGTGTATCTTACAAATTTCATCAAAGAATACACCATATTGCTCCAACTTTGACGAAAATGAAATATTAACCAGTGGAAATAATACGAAATATACCGCAACAATTTGTATTTCCTGTAAATTAGTTCTGTCACTTACCTTTCAAGCAAATCTTGTTTCTCTTGAATACTAAAATGGTATCGTTGTATTTGGTACCAGGTGGGGCTGTGACGTTCAACCTCAAAGCCAAAGGAATTTGCGCACTCACGAGACCCGAGCACGGTAGCCTGATCCTAAAGACCTGCAGTGTGACTGGCACCTCTCCCCTAGCCGACACGTTCACTCTGGGAGGAAGCAGTGCCATCATACCGGAAACACCGCCCGGAACACCGACTACGTCGTAATCCAATTCCATCGAGTACGGTAACTGTAAGTAAACACGGAAATGAAAATAGATCTTTATAAACGCGCTGTACGGTATCTTGAGGCGTTATGGTCGCGTTGCAGTCGCGGTTTATAAAATACTATCAGAAATAAATACACAGGATCGCGGGAAAGGATGAAATTGAATTGAATTGCACTCGGATTTACAGTTTGTCGAGAATCAAACGGCTTTCGATCAGAAAAAATAGAACGCGGAAATGGCCAAATAAAAACGGACGTCGAATGGAAGGCATTCCCGTTCCTCCTTGTTTTCATCGAGTACGGCGTTTACGCGAGCTGACCGATTACGTATACCTAATAAAAATAACTTGAAAATCGTATTTCATTAGGTATACCAACGTGGAAACTCTAGCACGAACTCTTAAGGCAACCTACGATTACAGACATGCGATATTTTATGTTTAATCTTCAATTCTTTCGTATCGTAAAGCAATTTGTAGCCTTTAATTGCTTTCGAAATTGCTTCAAAGACGACCTCGATGTCTGATGTGAAATAAGGGAAACAAAAATTTACAAGACACTATTTTATAATAATTTTTCACCCTTTTCCGAACTAAATTGATAAAATATACTTTCATAACATTCCATATATAACATGATTAGGCGCTGCTATAAATAAAGTTTTATCAATTTTCACTTAACGATATCTATGTCTTCCAAACGTCTACATTAATCAAATACACGTTCACGTGTATAATAAAAATGCCTTAGTAAGAACCCGTGCGTCGGCGATGTAACGGCGAGAAACCCCCTTTCGGCTTGCATATCATTACACGCATGCAATATTTCACACCGGATCCATTCTTATTTTACCTTCATTTGTTGCATGCTTCTTATTTCGTGCTCGAAAATTGACGTTGATGCAAACAACTCCATTCTCTTGTTGCTATTTCAAACTACCAAGTTATTCATAAAATTCAATAAATTTCCAATGGAAAATCATCTTAGTCTATACCGTTCGTCTTACTTAACGTTCGAGCAGTCCAATTGCTGTAATGACTTATTACAACACTTGTTACAAGAGCTCATTTCCCCTTATCATTATTCACACAAGAATTAATCTTTCTCCCGAAATGAAAAAATCTGATTTTAACGTTAAATAGAGTTATAGCATATTCAAAATAATAATATTAAATAATACACAGTTTCTTCCTCTTCTTCTTCTTTTATTAAAAATTCGTTATTAAATATTATTCATTAATTCCGCGAGTTGTATTAAATTACAAAATTTTTATAGCGAAAAAGAGTGGACTAACAATTTTTCACGGATGAAACAAGAGCTCGGTTTCAAAAATTCATCTATAAAGCAATTTATTTGTAACGGGGGAATATTAATCTTTTTTTCTCTTCAATTTATTTCGTTGTGTAACTACGCATATGATGTCTAGTCACGTTACTATTTTATATGTATATATAATATCGTTATTTAATTCCGTTTTGCACGTATATTTATCACACGTATTTAATATCGTTTTAAACGATTAAAATTTACGTATTATATAATTAAAAAAGAGCGTAGTTTATATTCTTGAAATTGCCTATGTATTATTCGCTCTCGATAAAAATTTCTCGAACCGTGGTAAAATTGTCATCCTTATTATTTACAATTCGATATCATAGTATTATAACTACATATAACTATATAGTTACAGTATTGTAACTTATAAGGGGTTAGTAAGTATAATGTTACAGTTTTACAGTATTGTAAAACACGCGTGCAGAAATAGATATGTAAATAATAATAAATATATCTTTATATCACATCTTCCTCGATGGTAAAGTGTATTTTTTCGTTCGGTATATCATTCGTCGGTGAAAACTGGAATTTTGATGTCATGGCTCAAGATCGGCGTAAGGATCGCGCAACGTCTAGTCTCGTTCAACCATCAGTGATACAAGCAATACCACTGACGCGACGGGCGGAGGCGGTGAACTTCACGAACAAAAGTTCCTGCCCCTCCTCTGATCTGTGTAACTTCCGAGCAAAAGGGGAAGAGTGGTGGGAACGAGTAGTGTGTTTAGGCACGCCACAAGTTTTACGAGGTGGCATAAATAATGTGGTTAGTGCTTCGTGATGCAATGTCAACGGAGGCGATTCCACCCTCTTCGACCCCTCGGGAGCCTCCTGTAATCGTCGTAATCGTCGCGCCGGGGGTTTGCGATGGCGTGACACCTGCCTATCGCATTCGTTCGGCTAAGATCTTGCCAATTCTTTCTCTATGTGCTTTTTCCTTTCTTTTTACTACTACTTGAACACATGCGCTGCGAACCATACACAGACAGTTGATTTGCAATTTGATTTGCAAAGGCCACTTTGTACTTTTTCCTCGCGAAGCTTTCCGCCAGCGAAGAATTATTAACGCACGTTAACCGAGGAACTTAATTATAAGCGAAGATAAGTCAGAGTGAAATTTTTTGCAGCTCGATCGTCTTCCATCTTTCGTTGTGAAAAAGTGGATTTATTATATCTTTCCCGTATTTTCTGAATTCATTAATTAGCACTCTCTTACGATGCAAACGATTTTCAATACCCTATTCAATCGTACGATTACAATATTATTAATGATAAAATTGATTTTCAACGATTCTGGCATATGTAACACTAAATAACGATAAACTTGATACAGGGAAATATAAAGGAAATTCGTTGCATATTATAAATGATTTATGAAAATGTAGCGATTAGGTCGATTATTAAAGGCCTAAATGTGCACAAATGCGCCATTTATCATATTTCTCGACTAGACGGATGCGACATACGGTAGACAACGATGAGCATTAAAAGCTTGTATTCGCGCGATTTTTTACATGAGATAAAGTGCGAGGACGTTATTATAGTCAGGGAGAAATCTCTAATACATCATCGTAATTCATCCGTTTTATTTGACACAATGTTAAAGGATAATTTGTTAATATAAAATGTATAAAAAGAGTCTCAAATTGTATGTCGCATGGAGACTAATTAATCAGAAGAATTAAAGATCGAAGGTTTTGTCGAACACTATGTGTATTATAAAGAGGCTTCATGTTGGAAATATGTCTGATTTTTACTCTCGTTCGAGTCGATGACGAATTCAAACGGGAGTATCTTGCCGAAGGATGTGACATTTCCTTCTTTAGCGCCCCTTTTCACATAATTATTATAAGGGTTGCGAATGATACGACATGGAGCCATTCGTCTCTATCCGGGACTGACAACCCTGCTGCTGTCAACGTACTTGAATCATGACAACAATTCACTGGGAAGCTTTTTTAGAAGGAAATACAAACCAAGTGCTTAATTCGATTCTTCGGATTCTTCTGTCGAGTTTTGTTCTTGTTAAAATTTTCAAACTCCTGAAACATTAAATATTTTAAAGGTACTCTTCAAGTATATTGCTTTAGAAATATTATACATCGTCGCTACTTTCAAATTAGACAGTGATGTAACAACATCATCATCTTATTTACCAAATTTTTATAGTTAAATGTTTATTTAATTCTATTAACCGAGGCAAACAAGCCACGTGACGCTAGCCAGGGAAATTAGAGAAGTAACCGTAACTCTGATAAACACGACGACTGTTCTGCCAGGACAATTGCGTCCCTGGATAATTGAGGAAAAGCATCTTTACGTAATCTGCAAAAGCTCCTTTCATCCCTGTAATATGTTTTAATTATATGGTAATTAACGTTTATTACCGCACAATTACTTGATGCTGTTAATTACCAGAACGTTTGGCGATCTGTTACGTAAACGAAATACTTGATACTCGATAAAGTTAGGTGACTTGTTCACACAGAGTGAGAAAGAACAATTAAGTTCTCAAAATAATGAAAAATTGTTCAACAGAGGAAGAGATTAATCTTTTCTTGTTTTATCGAAAAGCGCCTGCTTATTGATAATTCACAAAACAAATGGTTTCATTCGATATTAATGTTGGAAATTTCACGTGTCTCATAATTATATCTGTTATTTTCCTCCTCGATACATGCCTATGAAATATTTACATATTTTATAATTTCCACGATGTCACACTCTGATTAATTAATTTGTACACGAATTAATTCCGTCTTAATATCGTTTTGCTTATTCGTTATTAATATTACGCGAAATATTTATATTTTTCACACTTATGATCGTTTCGATTTTTCTGTGTGTTATTTATTTTAGCGTTGTTATGATTAACACATCGTTACTTTTGCATGTAATGCTCGAATATTCGAAACATCCTGTTGTTCGAACAGAATGCCTAGTAGCAACGAATGTCTTTTCCTAACTATTATTATATGTATTTATACGTACGTATATAATTATTATATTTATTTTATAATAATTCTTACATAAATTTATAAATGACAATTACTGGTAAACTATCTACTGTATGAAAAGCATGTTCAAACAGGAATTGAATAGAAAGGATATTGAATAAAGCGAGGCATAATCTATGCGGAGATTATACAAAGTTGGCATATATTTTCTGATATGGAATCATATAATTTTTAATTTAGTCTTCTTTAACCGATGCGTTTTGATATTCTTTATAAAAAGTTATTAACCTATTCCTAATACATTTAATATATTTAATATATCAAGTTATTATTTAATATATTATACACAGCTTAATATATTATATTTGCAAATAAATCTTATTAAAATGTAAGATATAGGATTTTAGTAAGAAGCAATACTGGCCTAACATACCAGAGATTATACTTTGATTTATTATGAAATTAAGTTTTGCTTAGGATTCACGGTATACGCGTATCGCTCTCGACCAGCTTATAATTTGCAGATCGAATTGGCTTGTCCGTTGCCATCTATCGAAGAAGACGAGATAAGCTGATCTCACGAATGCTCCAGTAAAATTTCGTTGAGTCAGAGATTCGATGCAATGTCCAGGAATAGAGATCTTGATAGGGATGAGAACGATAATCGATCAACCGAGTTCAGTTACGTTCGTTTGCTTGGTATCCACTTCAGGATCCTCGTAATAACGTAAAAACGTTTACTTAGGAAATGTCTGCTTTCATTCAGGGCCTGTTAACTCCGGCACGCAGATTTCGAATCAGCTACCACGAACACTTGAACCGCTTTCCAGCCACGCACGGCTTCGCGTCTACTCTATTGTGTACGGAACGAACCTCCGTTCGACGTGAATCCGTACACCGTACATTATAGGCATTGTTGGTGACGACGAAAAGGACGCCGTGTACGCTACACTATCCTGCCCCGTGACAACATCAACAAAACACATGGACCTCCTGACGGATGCGGACTTCGCTATTTGAATATTTCGAAATTGTTTTTGGTGATTTCGTTATCGGTAACCGTTGAACGAAAGAATACACAGTACCTTATGCGAGAATTCGAACGTTTACAGTGGAGTACAAAAGTACCTGGCCAGATAGATTTTACATTTTATATTTCAAAAGCAGTATCTAAAAGGATTTTACAGACAAAAGAGATAAAAAAAAATCGTCAAACATCCAACGATGACCAAGCCTACGAATAATACGAAATTCCCTTCGATCTAAAGAAAAGTGTATTTCAAAAGAAAATGTAATACATAATTGTACCACACATTATTGTTGCAATAACACGCTACTACTTTAAGGATTACACGATCGTATTTATGTACAATGGATTGACATCAAAGATTTTAAATGAATCAAAGGTATTATCGACATTTTAAATCGCATTGCTGATTATTCGCGTCCTTTGTGCTATTCCGGTGAACGAAGCGAATTGGTTGATTCCGAGCGACGTATTTACGTGCGTGGCATGGAGCGTGGGTGATGAAAAGTGTGCAACCATGCAAAAACTGCGCTGATAAATGCGGCATGTAACGCGGGGGGAAAAAGATTACCGATGACTGCTGTTTTGATGATTAATCGGCACGCATGGTTTACAATCTGTATTTCAATATTTTCAGATGAACACCTATAATCAATTATATCACGTTTCCTGAATGTAATGTAACGCTTTGATGCAATTTAAAGTAGAATAATTTATAATATAAGGCCATGAAAAAATCGAACATTCGATCGAGGTGTCACTGATATAATGTGGAAAACAATAAATATTTCTATATACATAGTACAAATACATTAGGTTAAGATACTTTACGTAGGATATCATTAACATCTGTTATCGTTTGTAGAACGTTGTGCGAAATATAAATAAAATACTGTAAAAAGAATAAAACGACGGAATATTTGACTTGTCTTTAAGCTATTCTTCGCGCAAATCTTGTACATCGTGCATAACATATTCCCATATGTTCGAATACAGTTGGATAGGGTAGGATAGTACAAGCATGTCGTTTTTATTTCCGTTGTTTCCGACTTGCAGCAACTATTGTCATTGGAGGAGAATTTTAAGGAACAGCGCTAGCCATCGAAGACCCTGACACGACGACAATTGGAAAGCGTGCAGCCAATCATCGATAACCTCCAGGGCGTAGAACGTGTTAAATTCATAGCAACTGCATCCCGTTTTTCTCCTCAAGTACCCGACTCTTTTTCATCTTTGACAAAGGCCTGTACACGCGTGACCTCGATTCGGTCGTGCGCAATCAATTGTCAGATTCACTGAGAATAAGGTACATAAGAATGAAAGTGGAACGCGATTCGTCACGTAGAAATCGATTCAGAGACAAGCGGCAGAAAAGCGAAGAGCCACAAGAACGAAAGGGAGAATGAATGAAACGCGGCGAAAGACCTTGCGAGGAGCATTTTGTTGTTTTTCCATCTGTTGGCGCAATAACGAAATTCCATTGTTCTTTCCTTGTTTCGGGCTCTCGAGCAGGACAAAGACACGCGTTTACGCTTCGATTCGACTTTCCGTCTTTGCCGTTCGTCCATGTAGCCCGTGAACTTATCCGTCGTAGAGCAGAAATTAAATTGAACTCTTTGACAGAAAGTGCGAAGAGAGAGAGAGAGAGAGAGAGAGAGAGAGAGAGAGACGCTGATAACCAGAGATACTTCTTGCACGTCGAGAATTTTCAAATACAGATCAGACTTTGCTTCGAAGCTTCAGCGTATCCCTCGAAACTTCTCAAAGTAAGAAAACTTTTGGTTGTATTTGACATTATGTGTCACTGTTTGCAGCTTGAAGAAAGAAATCGAAAAGCTATTTCGCGACATAATGACGAACGATCAAGTCTTTAATAATTTAAACAATTTAAATATTTGATAATATTGTATAATGCACGGTTTCTCGAATCTATTATATTGCTGAAGTTGAAAGCGTGATACGTTAAGTGTAATACTAAATGATCGAAAGCTTAGGCATTCGTAAATATCTACATATATCACAAAGTAGCTTTCCGTAAGAGTCGTACTTAATCTATCATCTGATACCTCAGTTTCACTGACATTTTCACGACACATTGTTAAATATATTATATTTACAGAGTAGGTCACACAGCTGGGACGCGAACGAGACAAAGGTGTATCTTTAGTTTGGTCAGAAATAAAAAGAATTTTTTTACACGAATACAACGATACGCTTAAAAAGTGCAGAATACGATTCCTTGCAGGAAGAAGAAAATTCTATTTTCTTTTTAGGTAAGACGATTTTCCAGAGCGTTTGGCAGAGAAAGGTATTGTTACGAAATTTAAAATATTTCATGAGGTGTTTAAATCGTTTACTAAAGATATTTGAATTTACATTTAGATACATCTCGTTCGGCCAACTAATTATACATTTAAAACAAAATTTAATCTCTTGGCTTACCATCGAAATGAAATTATCGATTTCGACAAAGATCGAATTCACTAAACTAATTTTTTTCCTTAACACGCTCGCTTGATCACGATCCTTGCCCTTATAATGCTAAACGAATGTTGTTATAAGTATTTCCTAATTCGCCTTGACCGCGATTACTATGATTGACTTTCTGCATAGCGTATCGAACCAACTTCCACGACCATGGATCACTAACCTCGATATAAACGGTGCACAATTATTGGCCACGCAACTAACGTGATTAAAATTCCTTGGTAGAAAGTATGGAAATAAATCGCAAGATTATTCACGTTAGATTACGTAGTAAATTACATCAGGTTTGAGAAAAGTATATTAAGCAGAAACTGTAACTCGGATTAATATTCAAGCACAACCCTATTCGCGAAAGTACCTACATACTTGTAACTGTATCACTGAATTAATTCTATTGTACTATTTTAGAATATATTATACTTATATTATAATTAGTACGTATCACATTAAGAATGATAATAAGCGCAAATAAAGGTAAATAATGCTGAAATTTGACGTTGCAAAAATATGCATACATTTTAATGTACCTGTTATTGTAATATTAATATTTTATGCTTTTAAACGTCTAAGCGCATTAAATGCAATTTTTTAACCGATTTTCTGTAATACGTCTCTATTCTTCTATTATGTCCTCTTTCATTTCTATCGTTCTATTGTTCTTATGGGCGTTATATAAAAGCATTATGATCGACGATCTTATAAATTTTTCGGTGACTAAACGGGATTGTACCATATTTTAGATCAATTACATATATAACGAACATTTTTAGTAGTATTTTGCAAGCCAAGTGCCATTCTGTGACCCAGATGATACAATAAGTAAGAAATAATGATGATAATAATAGCGATAGTTTTAAAACTAAAATCAATAATAAATTTATACATGCTTTATGTTATCGTTCTGATCAAGTTTAAAACTAACATATATCTATATCTATATGAATAGCACATTTCGTTAAAACACTATCAACAAAAACTAATTCATCTGCACCTGCAGTCAAGATGCAATCTCGCCACATTACTCTTCCACTGCCGTATCTCATTGTCGGTTTCAAATTTTTAAATTGAAATTCTTCGTTGACTTTTAGCTACACCGCATCGTTCTTCATCCGTCTGATCCGAAAAGATTAAATTTACCATCATCCGAAAATATTACATCGTTCCATCACGATTGGTTTTTAGAAATATATTCTTTAGCAAAATTCAGTCTTTTCTTACGTTACCTCTTTTATATACCGTGGGCCATTAGGGCATAATACGTGATTACAGGTAAGCGAAATTAGAGAGAGAGAGAGATTCTACGTTTAGAACAAGAATAACAAAATTGCCTCAGGCTCGCGAACAAAAAGTTTCAGTTTCAAGGAAGTCGAAGAAATTGAAGGATTTCTCAAGTTATAAAAAAGTTATGCGAATCAAATAAATAGATAAAATTTATGTAATTTATGTGAAAATCGACTAATCCGATAATATTATTACCAACAATCAGTAAGTATAGAGCAATAATCTCTCAAACACGGAATATTAATGCGAGTCGTTACAAATATACTGCATTTATCAAGCGTGGCGTGGCGTCGCGTGCACGGTACAAAACCTATCTTTTCTCGTTTGTGTCGTACCAACGGTTCTCTTGTCATCGTTCGGGTATTATTCGGAGACACGCGAGTGCGTTTAAATCCTCCGCGATATCTCAATCGCATACCTTAATGGTTTCATGTGTAACCCGATAGGAAGAGGATGAATTAGTCGTAAAAGGGATCCCGCGTTTCCTTCCTCTCCCTCCCCCCTCCCTCTCTCTCTCTCTCCTTTCTTCCCCTCTATCGGTTTATTTCGGTTAGACAACGTTTATACGTAAGCAACTCGTTGCCACTTTTAACAACACGATGAATTAATCATTAACCACCCTTCTTTGTAACGTACTCGAAGCCCGCCTCTCAGCGATCTCGCTTACCGGTGCATTCCACGTAAACAGGTTAAAAACGGAAAAGAGCTTTCGCCACGCGACGCAGCCGATCGAGGAAATCGTTAATCACAGCAATCGACTCGGAACAAATGGTAGAACGTGAAAGATCACCGTTTCTCCTAACTCTAACAGCTTCTTAGGCGATGACTTAAAGAAAAGAAAACATTTGATTATCTTTCTAGATCTTTTATCTTTCTTCTAGTAAGAATAAGGGAAACTATTATTAAAGCTAAATATTTATTAAAACAGTCTCTTTACTTTATTTCTTCATAAATTGTTTACGACAATATAAATGTAACGACGATATAAATCGTTTTTCTTTATAGGAATTTCAATACCAATAGATACACCTATATTTTTGCAACATTGAACTGCAGTGTATATTTACGATATGGTATAACAATGTCATAAATATCATATGAGAAGCAAGATCATATGAGAATAATTTCACGTCGTATTTGTAGCAATTACAACATACAATGCACGGTGTTGTATTACAACAATTAGCGTTAGAATTATGTACATTTAATATGTACCTAACTAAATGACGGATGAACGATTAAAGAAATATAATAAAGCAATATGAAATAGGTATACATACGCGGTTACTTTTTTATTTCAATAATTATTTTATTTCAATCAATTTTGTTAACAACGATGATACGAACAATTATGGAAACAAAAAATCTGAAAAAATGATGGAACGATTTTAACAGTTCTACCATTAAATCGAATATTACGTAAAAATCTCGATTTGTACTTGCAATGTGCTCTTTATGGTAGATTCGTAAAACTTTCGTCTTCTTATTACGAAGGTACAGGATGTAACTTTGATAAATTAATACGCAGATTCTGGTCAGTGTCAATTAAGAGGACAAGCGTTACTAATTGCAGACCGAAGAAACGTTCTCGACGACGATGTAGGGCACACGCGGCACGATTTAACGAGCGGTTTTAGCGACTTTAATTATTAGCTTGACTGTACTCCAGAGGGTCTTTTAGTTTATGCAAGCGTGACAGAATGCTGAAAAGAAGGAGAGAACGCGAGAGGGAGCGAGCGAGATAGACAAAGGCTGTTTGCACCCTCGGTGTTAACGCAATATGCTCGACTCCGTTGAAGATGGAAGCGTTTATACGAGAACGCTCTGCTTGCCTCTGTCTGCCTGCACTTTGTCTTGTAATCGTTTGGCCACGTTTGTTCCTATTCCCTTTGTTCCTTTTTCCTCGCCCCTCCTCCTCCTCCTCCTCCTCCTCCTGCTCCCCCTCCTACTTACTCTCTCCTGTTTCGTCTATTATTATCCGTGCTCTTCAATTTTCCCTCTTAATCCTATTTTCCCACTTAATCCCTTAGACTTAATAGTATCGCGTGGGTATTTAAATTATTCGATTATTTTCCTTTTACGAACATTGTTTTTTAACCGCGGTTCTCATTAAAATTACGTCTGAAGTTTCTTCTGCATCCTCATATCTACATTCTCTCTCTCTCTCTCTCTCTCTTTATTTCAATCTAATACGAAATATTTTTGTCCTATTTCCCTCTTTTTACATTGTTTCCTCCCAGCGATAGAATCTTATACTATGTTTCTACGTTTGTTTATTCATCTGAAGAGCTTTCATGTTAAATTCCTAGAAGGGAAGATGCACGCGAAAAAATTGTTTTTCAACCGTTCTGTCGACGTCATAGTATCTAATCGCTTGTATTTTATATTTTTATCGCTCCATCGTATCGAGCTCAATTTTCTCACGTGATCTCCATTTTCTGGCGTTTCATTCTAATACACCATCGCGAATCTCATTTGTCTCCTGTCGGAATCATCGACGATCTCCCAGACAGTCGCGAAACTATCGAGTGTCTGGCAAACATGGAAACAGAACAGATTCAGTTCGTGATAGCAATAAAGTGTCAAGCTTACGGAGTTCCGTTTGGACCGTTTCGAATTCGCGTGTCTGCAGGGCTGAAAACTTTCACCCTCCGGCATTGTCCTGCCAGGATTCTCGGTGTCCCTCGGAAAACTGTCAAGCCGATTGCGTCGGCTACGTGACGAGGCGTTCACTCGGGCGGAAGACGATAATATGCACGAAAGGAAAGCACGTTAAAAGGATGAAACTTGCTGCTGCCAGTGAAAGTTTTTTTTTTTTTTTTTTTTTTTAAATAGAACGACTACAATGTCACTCGTTTGTGTTACTTATCGACGGTCTCGTTGTAATTTTTTAATATTTTTACTCATTACCACGTTTCCTATTGGCAAAAATTTCATTTCATTGCTGGCTTTATCGCATCGAAATGGGACGGCGTAGAGATTTTAGTATCAACGGAGACGAAACGTGGCTAGCAGCCTTAGGACAATGACAATAAAACTAAAACTACGAGCTCGTTGTTGGTTAACTTTATCAAACGTGGTACGAAACGCCGAGAACATTTGCGTCGAGAAAAATATCATCGCTGTTTATTCTTTCACCGCTGTTTCCTCGTATAACTGTTTTATACTCCTCTTTTCTTCCTCGTCGATTCATATCTGTTTCATCGTGCTATTGCGCGGCATTGTGTGCACGGTTTGCCGGATTCGTCTCCGCTGGAAAACAAAAAACAAGAAGAAAGCAAGACGACGGCGTTGGCCACGGTAATGGAAATCTGAACCGCAAAGAGAAATTAATTTCTTCGACGGTCAAAGGTCGATGAATTGTCTCCGAACGGAACGTTCATCGATAGCGTTTCAAATGAATTACATTTTCTGAAGTACGAAAGAGCCACGATTGTCGCCCCTTCGCCATCGACGAGATCTGCGACAGCAACGAATTGTACATTCCATACATCTTATATAATCTATGTAATATAGTAAAACGGCGAGAAAAAATCGTAGATCAACTTTTGAGCGGTTGTTGTACAGGGAAGATTTTCCTTCGCAAGATCGTCTTAAAACAAATTCGGTGAAAAGTTTTTTCAACTTTGTACGATCGTTTGAGTTCGTAAAATCTTCGAGAAGGAAAGGTCTTTTCGCTCGCCCGTTTGTCACACGATGTAACAATGTCTCCGGAAGGAAAAAACGATCAGAGCATTACGAAAGAGGGAGCTTCGAGCTTTAACACGAGCGCAGATAGATCGTCGTACGATCCTTTTTACACGAAGTTATATTAATTTAAATACGTTTAAATTCATTGCATTCACCGTAACGATAACAAGGATGATTTAATTACCAAGTCAGAGTTGTACCCGTAAGTGTAACTAAATACATAAATTTTTACGTTTGTTAATACATCTCCAAAAAGGCTTCCATTTATTCGGAATATATTCATACATATTCAATTACCGGAGTAACGGATGCAAAATTACGCATCAAATAAAATAAAGGTGTATTGAAATAAGTTTATATATATTTAATTCCATATTTTATTTGTTCTTCGTTTTAATTTTTTAAAAATTAAATCCAATGATTGAAATTATTCAAAATTTTGTACGCGATTCCTTATTTTTATAACGAATTCCGTGCTCGATAATTTCGCCTGAAGAAACTGGGGCTGATCTAAATCAAAGAAAATCCTGCATCAAGACCGAAGTATATACATATGTGTGCTTGTTGTACTCTTTTGTTAACTTTCAAGATAGTAGTAGCAACAAAAACAATAAAAGTAGTAAATAACGATAAATATTAATAAAACAAAGTAATAAAAGTAACTATACCTCATAAGTAAGTATATAGTTCATAACATGCCAAGCAGACAATTTATAAGAAACATCAGAATCGGACAAACCATTTCTCGGTCAATGTGCGTTCACAAAATACATGTTTGCTTTTCATTCGAAGCTAAATTTATCCTACAAGTAAATTTCACAGAAACGTGTTTTTTTTTTTTTTTTTTTTTTTTTTTCGCCCGTTATAAAATTTCATAAGCTTCCACATATCTTATAAAGCAAGGATTGGAAGGATGTAAGGGATCGAATGGACAACTTTTTGCGACGTTGACCTTGCGTCTCATTGGTCGGTGGAAATCACGCGAGATTAATTCCATTAAAACTAAATTCGATTAATAACGCCCGTAGCGTATAAACTGCAACGTGAGGGTAATACAGCTTTCTCAGGTCAACGACAGGTTGTCCCTTAATGCGAAAACATTGTCTACCTTCGGTGCTACAAAGCGGGCGAAACTCGAGACCGAAGGAAGAAGTCACGTCGAGGATTGCGAAGAGCAACTCCCAGAGGAGGTTTGTGTAACGTCTAGCTCGCTCAAGAGACCGACGACTTAATGATATTGCAACTAACCTTTTAATACAGCTTGATGCTTATTATGAAATAAAATCGAAGCCAGCGACGAAAAACATTGCCTCGAAGCGGCTGATAAACTACGGCAATGTGAAATAAAAATGAAAGCTATATGACCATAAACTTGTCAACTGACAACTATGCGTTAATTAACGTCAACTGCCAAATCGAAAGACTTTCGAACAAATTGGTGAGAAACCAAATAACGTTGTGCACGCGCGACATAAATTTTACTTACGCGATCGGTATTACAAATATCTAGCATCTCGTATAAAATCCGGCGTAACGAAGAAAATGCTTTCGATGGCAAGGGAGTATGGTAACCGATTGGAACGAAAGGGCAAATGTCGAGGCTAAGAAATTTCATGTACAGGTACGCTTCGGTAGGATCGTTTATCGTCGCATTCGTAACACGGCAGTTGGGAATTACCAAAGTCCTGATGAAGGGCGCCAGGGGGTGGAGTGCGAGAGGGGGTCGAGGGTACGTAGGGCAATTTTCGCGTAATTCGACGGGGCGTGATCGTCATAGCAACTCCCGATACCCCCGTCCACCCTCTTTGGAAGCCGGAGCCTGTTCAAACAAGCCTCAAACTCCATACCCCAGGTCGTATCTAGCCTCAACCCCTCTCTGTTTCACTCTGTTACTCGTGCTATCTATCTGCCGAGTCTCCTTTCACGTTCCGCCTCAATTCTCTTCCTCTCCCTCCTGTTATTTGTCAGTTTCGCTTCCCGTAACTATCCTCCTCTCTCTTTAGACGATTCCACCACGAAATCTGGATACGTCGTTCGCGGAAGTTGCAACACTCAGATTTCCTCCGCGCCGTGACACCAACGGCTCAATCGTTTCATTGTAATTACACGCTCGTTAGCGGGCACCGAGCACTGCGCCACTTGTTTTCGACGATTTTCACCGACAATGAGGTACGCAGTTTCTCAGACAGCGTATTTTGTACGTCGCGCTAACATTTTTGCGGCATTAAAGTAACTGTATCTGCGTACGTGTAATAGAGATCCGATAAATACCGCTAGCCCAAACCGTGCCTCGTCGATTTCTTGTTATTAAATATATGCGACTTTTAGTAACAAATGTATCGAATAAACGAGATACGCTAACAAAACGTGATATGAATAGAACAATAAAATTATAAGTATAATTTTAAAGTGACAGAAGCGTTTAATACGAAGATTTCGTCAACTTGTACAGCTGATAATCGAATCGAATAACCTAAGTTTATTCTGCATTTTCACGCTCTTCTAATATAGAAAGGAATTTCGTATTGTAGAATATTTTATACTCTTCTTACGTACACGCACAAGATTTATCACGAGTTAGCGCAAAGGGCAAACTGCATTTTCATAAAGGTCTTTGTATATCTTAAATCGCGCTACCATATAGTTTTTAGCTTATATTATTGCGATTAAGTATATCGTTCATAGACGATCTTTATATTTGTCAATGAGTACATATCGCGTGCACCGGTAATTGTTACAATACCAGTCCGCACGAGAGAGACATTACCATGGAGGAACCATTCTGATAAAGCAGAAAGGAAGATAAATTATCCGAAGATACATTTCTCAGTAAAATTATCCAGGTTAATTGGAGAAGACCAAGAGCGTGCAAATCCTTTAAAATACTATGCGCGAATGCAAATTCGTGGGAAGCTTTTAGCTCTTCATTTTACGCTCTGAGTTACGAGTTCTAAAATCCCAGGAAGAGTTTTTTTCTTACGTATCGTTAATTACGAAAGCTATCTTCTTTGCTGTAATTTGAACTCATTTATCTATGTCTTCTTCGCGAGCGAAAATACATAATTTCGCTTGGGTAATAAATCGAAGACGGTCTATTTGCATACATTTTCAATCGATTGTAATTATACGAACTGGATTTTATACGCTAAAGCAGGAGGGCTCCATAACGAAACTCTCTGCATAATTCAGAAATTTCCCCCATTTCACTACTAATTCGTATCCCTTTATAGCCAATTACTTGAAAATTATGGGGATAAGATACGTCAAGAGTCGAAGGTCTTTTCTTTTACGTCTAACAGTCTCTTGCCGTCTCGTTTAAATGTTTTAGTCGGTTCAACATGCTTTATTTTTAGTATAAAACACACCTTTGCGACTTTCAATATTGCCAGTTTCTTCGAATTACACTACTGCTGCTTGTTCGAAACTATGAATATTAGCCAATCCATTAGTCAATGACAATACAAAGTTATTCGAGTATTGTACAGAATGAAAGTTGATGAAAGAATCTGTAACATAAACTACAAATATCAAAGGACGACTATTTTCTTATATAATCGAATGAATTTAACAAATTCATTCAAATTTGACAAATTTTATACACTACAAATTCGTTGCTGGGGAATTAACCGATACTTGAAAATCTTTAAATCCCAACCTACTTTTCTTCAGTTTTTTGATACATCAACGAACACCGTTGTTTCATCTCGAGATACGTTACTTTCATTAACATCGATCAATCTATTTCGGACAGCAATCGTTCATCACCGATCGCTCAAAAATCATGATCGATGCTTTCGCCGTGCAATACCAGATAACCTTTTAGCGCGTTCCAGATGAAACAACAACTCTGCATTTATGATAGCCGTATCTCTCTGCAAGGAACTTTCTTCTCCTCTTTGGTTTTAATTAACCGTCTTACTTACTAAAACTATCTCACGCTGTGTATCGGAACTCCTTTTCCCAAGCGAAAAGAAACTACTCGCTACCTCGTTTCGTCGGCCTTGCTCTCTGTAACCTGTCCGTAGCGGCGTGAATTATCAAAACATTTTCAAGGAACCCGAATGCGACTGCAACCAAGGAAGCCGGGAAAGGGAAAAGGAATACGGAATAAGGAAAATCGGGGTGAAAAACGAGACGGAGCTAGGGGGATCTTAGGTGCTACGGAAGACATAGGTCTCACAAGGTAGAACGAGAGATAATATATGAACGAGTTACTCGTCTGGTATCGCGAACCCGCGCTTAATTATAAAACCGATAAATTCATCCTGTGGGACACGGGGAAAGACGCGTGGAATCCCGGACGGTTGATAAACGAGCCCTTGAACCCGACTTTCTACCTTCTGTAGCTATCCGAGCACCTTGCGCGCAGTTTCGCGTCGCGTGGCTCGAGTAAGCCAGCTTCCCTTCACGTTCGGTACCTCGAAAACCGAGGATCGTTCAGGACCCTTCGCGCCCTGTATTTCCGTAGCTGCGAGACACGCCGCACACGCCTCGGCCAACTCGCACCATTCGATACCACGAACCAAGGCGGCTACGTAACTAGATCCTTGCCTCGTGCAGCTATGTGCACGTAATTACATTTATGATGCGCGAACATGTGAATATCGATTGAGATGTCCTTGCTCATCGCACCTCTCGATCGTCCACGTCACGAAACGTGCGGCTACCTCTCTATGCGTTACCGTTCTGTTGTTATTCACCCGCCAATTCGTTGCTTATACCGCGGCTTCGATCACGCGAAAGTGAGGAATATTCGATACGTTTGTCTCTTTATGTACGTTAAATCGGGGTTTAACGCGGATGAAGATCGATATCTTCTTACGGAAGATTGTGTATATTTGCGATAAATAACTGCAATATTTGCAATAAATAACTCCTACATATTATTCTCAACATATTATATTCAAATTTTACTATCGCAATCGCGATAGTCGTATCTAGACTCGTTAAAGACTTTTAAACTTTTATTTGAAAAGCTTGTTTCTCTAGCAAATTATCGATTCCAACGTACTTAATATTAAAAAAAAAAAAAAAAAAAAAGAAAAAACTAAAACTCCAAAATGATCATCGCAATTTACTTAATTCGCCATTTCGTCGCACGAACCCTTCCTCCGTACAGATCGTGAATTTCTCTTTCAAATTTTGATGGAAACGGCGATCGATATCGCGTAAAGAGACGGCTATTTAGATAAATGACGTTTCAATATCGTACGAAGCGTAATAATACAGTTTCGAAGATAACTAGTTAAAAACTTTTATTTGGAAAATTAAAGAAACGCGAGGTCACGGTCTTCGAATTAGTGCTTGGTATCGTGTACACGCATTACAACGTTGAATCTATCGTTTGTAACATTTCTGATTTCGACAAAAAGAGCTCAAGAAGTAAGAAGCAATTAGCAAGAAGTAATCCAACCTTCGATGAATCCACGATTCGCGACAAATCATTTTACCCAATTAATTAAAGACGCGTGATTCTGATACGATAGCATTTCTCTAAATTCCAATCACCTTGTCAGAAATCTTTGTTACAATTTACGCCCTTTTTGCGTCAAAGCTTTCATTACAATCATTTCCACCAAATTGTGTTGCTTTTTTTGAGTAACACAGATTTCAAACTCGTTTTTGCGAAAATCAATTTACAGAATTCGACAACGTTTATCTTTTATGTCGCGATGGACGGTTGATCAGATTGCACAGTGGAGGGACATTTACTGTCTGTACCATATTGTTGCAATTTGAACGAAAATAGAATTACTCCCGAAACTTTATTGTCATAACCCGTATGTCGCATCTGGATGCCGTGTAATTTCTGAAAGTACGGCCAAAGTTTTGAAAAATATTGCAGAACGCATACTCTACACGCAGAAATTATTCCGTATAACCAAATTCTGTCGCACATCATCCACACATATTCAGGCTTCGTAAAAGTTTGTTAGTTTTTCATTGATATGTTAGTTTATTAGAGATTTATTAGCTGCGGGTTAAGTATAAGGCAATAAAAACATATTTAAATCGTCAGGATTTCCTAGTTATTTTAACTCTGCCCTTTTATGCTCAGTGGTTCCCCTTTGTTATTACATCTAATGGGAAAATAAGTTGTTTCAAAGGTAAGTGTAAGAATAACATGCTGAGAAATTAATGGCGAGAAATATTGTACAGCTAACGGACGAAATAGAATACTCTGACAAATAATAAAGCTACTAAACTGATACGCTCGATACGTTGTTCCGAGCTATGCAGATCATACGTCCCTCGTGCCTATTTCCACTTATGAGTATAACAAAGACAAAATATTGCGCATATACATACAGATACGATACTAAATTTAAAAATAATATCGATCTCATGTTTGTGTTTACCGAAAGGGAACAGTTTTATAATTAGTGCAATACGACAAATTGTTAGCCCGCTAACCTCTTGTGTTCGATCTTTAGATATTCAACAAATCCGTTCGATGCACTATTACCTAATCGAAGTGTACACCTTCAAGGCTTAACATACTTTAACATCGATATAAAATATTAATAGAAGTCACGTCATACAATGTCATTGTTATCATCGAAATGATTCCAAAAGAATCTACGTTTTCAATGAAACAAAAGTTCTCCGCTCCACCGTTGAACTTAATGACGCTTAATGACGTTTAATAACTACAATAATTAGAACGTATTTGTAATAAGATGTATTATCCATAACGAAACGAATCCGGAGAAGGGAAATGGAAAAAGGGAATTCGTTCCTCTTTCGCGAAAAATCAATTGCCACCACTTTAACATGTTCGCGTCGCTTCACAATAATCTAGACCATTACTCCATTGCTGTAACCAATTAAGTTTTCATAATTAATCAAACTCTCGCTGGCTTCGACACGTCCCGCTCAAAATAGAAGAAACGACTCTCGATGAGTCGTCGTGACTACTTAACCCCTTATTGTCGACCTTTATTAATGAGAAACTGATTTTAAAGCCTTCCAAGGTCTTCGATCTTCGATCACGCAGGCAAGAAAAAGAGGATCCCTCGTTAATCAACGACGACAGACGACACGAAGGCAATATCATGCTGGTATCGAAGGACGCGTCAATGTTGGAAGGTGGGTGCTCAATTTGGCGTGGCTCCAGAGCGGACAGATGTCCCTAATTCTTAGTTTGACAAACGACCGTCTGATCTCGATTTTTCCAGCGCATCGCTTCGGTGTCTCTGACGGTTGGACGGTTAGACCGCGGATTTTTATGCGTTAACGTTTTGGGAAATTCGAAGTTGCAAACGTACACAGAATGCGCATAATAAAAATATGTACGAGAAGATATATAAAAATACGTCAAATATCCAAAGTATAGTCTGGTTCTGTAGCAAAAAGAATACATACGGAAATATTAAAAAAATATATGTATAAAATGTCCGGGGTGCTTACAACATCTAACAGACAAGAGCTTTTCTCACAATATCTGATAGATAAAACAATTTTCTAACTACGTGCCATCTCTTGAATTAGATTCACAGAGAGGTATGAATTTACATAAATATTCGCGGTCTAGCGTTGGTGCTTCTTCTTGGTGGAGCAGCCGAGCCCCAACACGCGTGTCATCGTTTCGTGACGCTTTGAAGACAGCTCGGCAGGATGTCGAAATCGGAACGACTATGTAATTACGGTCGCGATTCTGAGTCTGACACCCGACACACAACGACGCAAGCGCCGCGCCGTCCAATCGAACATGCCGACACGGCAACCACAATTGGTATAACACGTCCTGTTCTACGATTCCCAGTTCCTGTAATAATTCAATCTCGTCGACAGTTCTCAAATGTACCGGAGTTCCCGATGGCTGCACAGTAAGTACCACATAGTCGATAGAGCAGTATTCGCGAACTTCTTCGGAACAACACGGTTTAAACTTCGCTCATGATATTCGTCCGTATAAAGTATTAATAATTCGCAATGGCAGAGCACACTTATTCGAAAGTAGCTCCGATTTATCTTCTACGGTGGCTCGCAAAAGTATTTGTACATTTGTCGTAAAAAAAACTCTTACGTGTATATTGCGCGCGCGTGCGTGTGTTATATACAAATAGTAATAAATAAAGCAAGTATCTAGTAAGTGTCGATGGCCCAACTGAATATCGAAGTCTATTAATATAATGGATAATTAATTGACTATATAAATATTATACATGCATGAATTACATATTTTGAGATATACGTATATACGCAAGACATATGTATGTGAAATTAAGATTTAGAGTTCAGGGTATACGTAAATCTTGTACTGCCGCGGGTTCTATGAACTGTTACGATACGGCGTTTGTGGTTTCAAAAGCGATAGACGCGCCATAAATTCATGACATAGCTCACTAGGAATTCGTGTACACGGAGTCTTCTTCTCCTTCGGCCTAGTCCCAACGTTCGCCGTACTATTATTTCGTTAACCTGTCATTTCTCAGATTTTGCATGGTGCTCAAGATCCTAGGAGTACTATCGAGATCAGCGACGTCCACCGATTCGTTAACGATGCCATATATTTGATACAAATCGATATAAACAGGCATCGAGATTCTACGGTTCGCTGTTTCTATGTCTATCTCGTTTTATCGATATTCATTGTCCCAATCGTTTGCATCTGACTTCCATCATTCATTTCTTTTGTTATACGGCATAATTTTTATAAATCATAGTGATAATGTGAAATCGTGCCTTGTATCGTTTATATTGTTTTCGGTTGAAATATTTTGTATTTAGTTATCGATAATTCGGTCTTCGAGACATTCTCGGACGTCGAATCTGTCCAGAAAATTACAAAGGGCATCGTGGATATGGTTAGAAGCGTAGAAAGCAGTGGTGGCGGACCGGCCTTTTCCAGAGTTTGCCAACTATGAGTGAACCTATCGCAACGACAAATTTCCTCATCTAACTTTCTACGCCGAGATGAGATGATCGCTCAATGCCACCATCACCCGCGCTGCTATCTTCACTATAACTCCACTCATCCACCAACCTGTTCCCCTCTCCTGTTCTTCTTCTTCCTCTACTACACCTTCGAGAAAATTAATGATGGAATCCGAGAGTTTTCTATAGGGAACTTCAACGTTAGATCCCCTAGCAAGGAGGAAATTCGCAAAGAAGGTGGAATGGAAAGCAACGACAATGGATTTTTCTCGGCGCTCGATCCGTGAATGGACACCGGACTTTTATCCCCTTTCTAGTTCCGTTGCTTTTCCGTACAGCTTACGCCGGGACCAAATATCATGACTCGAGTCGTATAAATTATCCTACGATTGGTTAATCCTTATCCGTCCCTTCTATGCCAATCTAACACGCGTAATGTGCAATGAACGTAAGAAAGCGGTATCAAGTACATATTGCCTTATCATTTGAGGATTCCAGTAGGAAGACAAGCAGTATAGATACATTTGTCTTGTTTCTCTGACGTTAACGTCACCGTATCGTTAAATTAGGCAATCTTCGCGCGACATAATTGTACATTTTTTTTAAAATATCCGATACGTTGACCGAGTTTTGAAGAAACTTACAAAAGGGAATAATTGTTAAACGAGCGTTATTTTCTAAATTTGGAATATATTTTCCTATAAAACTAGGTAAAAACAAGCATATAAATACGAATATTTTCTTTCTATAACTCGTGTGAATCCTCATACGTACTCGTACTTGTTACTACTTATTTTTAAATTAAAAAAGAAGTATATATATATACATACGTAATGTAAACGAAAAAGGGAATATGCGCATACAGTTTTACGACGAAATAAGCAACTCGCCATCCCCTCTTCTTCGTTCGAACTTGCCGACAGAATGAGAGATCGGAGAACGAGCGAAAGGTCCATGAAATTGAGAAGCCGTAAATTTTTACGGTCGAACGAGCAGTGTCGTCGTTTAGTAAAAGACGAATAAAGAGTGTATAACGCTTTCTCACTCTGGTATTAGCGATTCTGACGCGTTCTCCATGCTGTATATCCGATCCCGAACGTGTTGTTTATTTCGAGACAAAACTGTACAATTTCATTGAAATTATCGGACGTACTTATTTCCTTTATTTTCAAAATAAAAGAACTTTAATTATCTGCCCTTTCGTTGTTCGTATCCTTTTATTACTTTTATCATCGATTTGAATGTCACGAAGAGACATATATTGTTCTATCGAGAACAAGGGGGGGGGGATGGGACGAATGGGAGTTAGCTATGCGGTTGATTTGAATCGTAAAACAAATAATTTCGATTATCTCGTACAATTCAATGGCCACTTTACTCGCTTTGTTCTTCCTCTTGCCTTTTCATTATCTACAAAGGTGGTGCAGGAAATATGGATACATCGTACACGTTGCGTAGCCCGACCTACGCTACGGTGCGAGCACCAGCGTTGAGGTTGTGCACCGGTTGGCGACAACGAAGCCTACCCGACGAAACAAAGTCTGGCTCGGCAACAAACGTAGCAGAAAATAATTCTGCGATATTCTCTGCAAGATTGTATTTGTATATCTCTCGCTGTGGAAAGTCTATTCTATTTCCTCAGAGCTTTGAAACGTTGAATAACGTCGGTAGAAACACGTTTGTTTTCTTAAAAGTAAATGAATTTATGGCTATCTGCTTGTTTGAAGTATTTGTCGAAGGGTAAATTAATCATCCTTTCATGGTAGGTGGTGAATGACGCTTCGATTCAATTCAATTGTGAAAACTGTCGAATGACTGGCTCTTTTCCGTTCATTCAGAAAGGGGTTAACGCGATAAGCAATAAGCAATTTTGAGACTCCTTTGAGACAAGTCAGACAAGTCGGTGTAAAATAAGCTTTCAACGGAAATTGAAAAATTAGAAATTTATAAGAACTACTCCTGCCGGAATTGAGAGGTAGGAGCTAAGAGAATCGTCTATTTATCAAATACTCTGCAACGACAAGATCGTCGTGATATTGCACGATTATTAGAAGATAAAAAGAAGATCTGAGCGAATTTAAGAAACGAGCAGGATGGATATCTTCCTCATTAAGAATCAAATGTTGCACAATTAAATTTTATTCTTACAGCGTAATATTAATAAAATTCACAACGTTCGTATTGCCGTAGAACAGACAATACGATATTTAAATCATCCATTCTCATAAAAAGCGACAAATACAAGAAATGTCGCACTGTGTCCCAAATGCTAACGTAACCCCAAGTATCTGAACTTACGGATCTTGTTTATTTCTAATACGACTTAATCAGATTACAGAAATTAACTGTACAAAATTTGACGACAATTTCATTCTTTATTATCGTTGCAAGTCCGTCTCGTACAATGCTACATGACACGATAAAATTTATTTGTGAAAGTTAATGTGCTGCAATGCCTGTAGTAGAATTGAGATATCTAAACATCACGGAGTAATCCTCCGTGTACTCTGAACATTTTTTCGACAGCATCTTATCCGTAACTTTCGAAGAAATTAGTAAGAAATTATAAATTAGTAAGCTTATGGCGTCACGATCTCACCAAGATACGTTACTTTAGTCGATATAATCAAACGTAATTTTAATGTAACGTATAACTTTAATGATACGGACTTTATTAAAGAATGAAGACGGTTTAATTGAACTTGAAATTACACGTAATACGTAAACTATGGCTATTCTTGAATTTGCTACCTTAATTATGAACTTCATCGTTGTGGATAATAAAATGAATGCAAAACGTCCAAGTAACGTTTCAGAAGCATCAGAGGAAATAAGAAGAAGAAGAAAAAGCGGAAGAAAGGAAGGCATAAGAGGAAGGGAGAAATGAAACAGAACAAGAAACGAGGATTTACTCTTTGGTGTAAACGACGGTCTACTTAGCGAAGAACGATTAACGTTTCGCAAATATCCACTTCGTTTTCTATCAGCGTCTCGACGGTAATGAGCTTCACCGAAGAGTATTTCTGCCACCAGAGCATTTATTATTCACTTTCGCCTGTTTATTCGTCGACCTTGTCACACGACTGAATCGCAAACTCTTCAGGTGTAGCCGATGTTTCGCGAGTCTCTCTTCTTCGCCATCGGTGCTTATCCTCATCGGAATTAACGAGCTCTTCGAAGAATCGGCTCGGAATTAAATCGTGGCGTTCCCATCGCGCGCGCGGGGTGCGCGCAATTCCGCAACTTGAAATTGAATATACTCGCGAGAGAAAGAGGGACGCAGGGGGAAGAAAGAAGAAACGAGAGTGAGCGTAAGCGCGAGCGGATTCAGTGCCTCGGAGAAGAGGCCTCGTCAAGGCCCCTGGAAATGGGGCTCTTGACGCGACGAATGAAATTATTAAAACGTCAACGCCACGTACCTGGCGATGAAGCTATTAGTAGCGCAGGCGCGGGAAAAAGACCAAGTTTCCTCGGGTGAGAGCGAGTTCAAAAATGTGGCTTCAACTTATTCCACGAGACCATCCAGTCAGCAATTTCCCTGTGAAATTCATTTTAACCTTTCGTCTACGATTCTCGCGGACCGTGTTTAAACCTCCTTTCTTCGCCTCGCTTCAAGTTCAAGCGGTATTTGAATTTTATCGCATGGTTAATAATACTCGGCGCGAGCGAAGAGCTCAACTTGGACCGAAACGACAAATCGACTTACGGAATTTTTCTTCCTCGAGGACTTAATTCGTTTCCCAAATACAGGAGTTTTACACGTCGATACGAGTTGTACAACGTTTTGTACTCTTTTCACAGACGAACAAACACTTTTACGTTATTCAGTTTCGTGCGTTATTTCTCCAAATAAAAAATAAAATACACGTTGATCGAAGACATAGAAATTAGTTAGCTAAACAGTAGTAATCCTTTCAGCACGGTACGATTTAACGCTTCATAACAAAAATTGCACTTAACATCGAAGATTGAATCATATGAAGAAATCTTTCGCAATTTGTCGTAAATTACCGATCAAATTACCTACCGCTAGAGGATGCGATGGAAAGAGATATGCATAAGCTGTGGAAAAATCCGGACGAAATGACCTTGAACATCTTTTCTACCATGATATTTCGCTTTCGAAACCATTTTGAGCATATCTTGAATATTTGGCGGAATCATTAAAAGTAAAATATTTTCAAGTGTTTAAACTGAGGCAGCTTGTACGATATGTAGATCCGACATGGCTTATTACACGCGATATTTTCTTTGTGATATTCGACAAACATAATGGATCGACGAACTTTCCGATTAAAAGGTATAATTTAACATAAAATCGAACGAAGAGGAAGAATAAGCTAAAAAGTCCTGTTATTACTGGCCGAAGGTATAATTGTTAAGATAAACGATACTTTTATATCTTCGGTATTCGAATGTCTTTCAATATTTTCACATTATGACATACGATGTATCTTTGAATTACGAACGGAGTGGAAAAATATATATGTTTAGTCGCAAAATCCAATGAAAGGACAATTTTCGTAACACAAGACTGATAGACGATGCGGTAACTTGTCGAGATGCAACGAATCCCAATGTAAATGTACTTGAAGAAAGATAATGTTATTTGACGTATCGTTACGTGTTAGAGAATCGGGAATTATTACTAAACTGCTAAATCAACGTTCGATAAGGAATCGATGAAGGAAGAAAGAGCTTTCGAAATTTTTCTGATTGTAAACCGATCAAAATAAGCGTAGTATGGAGAGTATTTATAAGATCAGAGAAAATATTGCTTTAATTACCTCAGTTATGGTAAGCGAATCTGTTTCAACTCGGAGTAATTTCAATCTACGTTCGTCACTCGAAATAACAAATTCTACTGGATATGCATGGAAATGACAGCGATCTTCGATTTTTCCCTCCGATGTAGTATACAGAGTGCAAACAGACCGGGAAAGCAAGTGGATCGTTGTTATTGTCGATTGCACGAGCGGATACTACGCGGCAGCCGTCGTTTCCCATCTGCTTCGGGATCGGGAATCGGTCTATGAAGCTCTCCCGATCAGCGACTGCATTATACATTCACCCTCTAGGACCGGTCCTAGCCTACCGTATACCTTAACATAATAAGATCGCATTATACAGTATACACAAAATTTCCAGTTTAAACGCGGCCCACGTTCGAGTCTTAAGGTCTTGTCGAGCGGGCGTTTAAGTTTCGCAACTTCGCAGAGTACACGAAAAGTTAAGAAGTACGACGATATCGCGCGTGGTAACGGCACGTGCGTTCAACACCCGCGAAATCGAAAGTTACTCGAATCGCGTAACTCTTCCACGGCGATTCGCTCGGCACCGGTTTGCTTGGAACACCGCTTTCATCCAGTTTGAAATATCGTTATACTTTGTCGTGTGGTCGCGTCGGGTCGTTCAACCTCTGCAGCCACCCTCAGTTTGGTATCGAGTTCAGTTTGGTAACGTTGGATCATAGGAAGCAGTTACCGAACAAACTATTCGTTAAGAATTGGCAATCGTGCCCCTTGCTTCTAACATCTTCTTTTCCCTTCCACTTTGCAATTCTCTGCACATTAAGCATCGTTCTTTCTCCGTCTACAACAACGTGATAGCGTATCCTTAACGTCATCATACGAATTTAATGCGGTTTTAATGATATTTTTAATACCACTTTTATGTTCTACGATTATGCTCTGCCGCACAAGTTTTTCTAACGACACACGCGCAATTTCATACCTAGTAACTCATGTAATATCGTATACATTAATAATTATAAAACATTATCTAAAATAATCGATGACCCACTGAAATATTATATTTGACTGGATCAACATCCCGTCGAGGTATTCGACAAGATGTTTATGATTCAACGTCGTAACAGCTCGTCCGATTCACCTTATGTATTATATATATATATATATATTACATATTGTAAAAATCCAATTACCGATTCACAGTCAGCGCAGAGAAATCGCACGGGAATTGTATCATTGCGAATATTCGCTATGTCAGAAGCCGTGTCGACCAAATCGTACAAAAGATAACAAATCAAATTACATTTTTCCCGTCTTAATGAGTTTCTTAACGGGTATTCGCTTATACTATATACATATAGTATAGAATAGTCGTTCCAGATCGATCAATCTGGTATCAGATCAACGGAAGTTGCTCAACTGTGCCACGGAAATTACAATGTGCCGCGTTCGTTCAACCGTTCATCGTTGGTCCGCCCGTCGCGTTCGATGGTCGGGTTTCGAGCGATTATGTCGTATAATCCGCAGTGGGTGCGTTTGTCATGAGCCAAGCGGCGTGTAGACCATTGGTATCGGGTGTCCCCGTGGGTGATATTCCCTGTTATCCGAAACGCGAGGTTGTTATCCCACAGGACTTACCACACGGAAGCGGCGCTCCGTGGCGCGAGGCAACGTGGGACGGTGTGCGGCGGCGTGGGGCGGCGTGGGGCGGCGTGAGGCGGCATGGGGCGGCGTGAGGCGGCGTGAGGCAGCGCGAAGCGCATCGAGGAGCAAGATTAGCAAAGAGAGGGTGGCAAGAAGGGGTTGAAAGAGGGGCGGAGGAAAGGGTGCGGCCGGTCTTTGGATTAACAGCCGAGCGGACATTAATCATATCGCGTCGCCGGCCGTGAGCTCAGTGAATTTGCAATTAATTGGAAATTGCTGTCATCGTTGTGTTTCTAAGACGAGCAGTTTCGTTCGTGTCGCGCCACGCCGTGCGCGCCACGCCGTGCGCGCCGCGCCGCGCCAGCGAGAAACACGACGATTCGTGCGGACTTAACAAGCGGCTGTGTATGTACGCGCACGTGCGGCCACGTTTCCGTGAATACCTATCGCGTGACGTAATAAATTGTTTGCGGTTTCAATTTAATTAATTAGCGGTCGCTCGCATAAGCGAGCCAGCTACATGGGAGGTAGTGATTAAAATGAAAAATGGACGTTCGTCTGATAACGAGGATTCGAGTGGACTTTATATGGAGTTTGTTGGAACAGCAGGGACCCTGCCAGTTCCGGATAATTTGATTTGAAACGCTGTTATTTTCGATCGAGGGGCGGGTGGTCTCTATCGGTGACAACCTACACGATCAGAAATAGACGATGAATTACGAGAGCTAGATAATTCTCTTGTTCGAGAATTTATTAGATATACTTAGAAATATTGGCGGGACGCGACCTGCCGGGGTATTAACGTTCCGCTTGTCTCGTTCATTTAATTAATCGCGAAACGACGTGGAACGTGTTCGATTAAATCGCTCGTAACATCACTTTGTCTTTTACATTTGCCAATTTACGGAGCGGTTTAATGAAGATAATACTATCAGCGATGGGTAACGTTATTCGAGGAAAAAAGAAAACAAAAAAAGAGAAAAAAGAAAAAAAATAAAAGAAATTGAAAGGTCATATCGGACTACAGAATATTCTGAACATATATTCTCGTTTATTTCTCGTACGTTTCTCCTTCGTTAACGATTAGTTCGCGATATCGAACGAGATAAATGCTCGAATAATCTGTGTTACAATTAACGTTGATTGATCTTTACGCTTTGCAAATTACAAATTAAGACAATCGTTTACAGAGCGGACGAGCTCATCGATATCAACGACTTTGAAATAAGTTGTCAAGGTCAACATTCTGAACAACTTTCCCCTATGCGTGTTACCGTCGTGCGCGTTTTTAGTTACAGCGACATTATCAATGAATTTCACGCGTCTATAAATATTACACGCATAGTAAAACGAAGCACCGAAATCGTCGATGGTTTCTGGTGGGTGGTGATCGACTACGTCAAAGAACGATACGACAAGACAAGGGGCGACAGGTCGCGCCCTTCCGGACAATGGAGTGGAGTGGAGTCGATCTAGACTACAGTAATATCCTTTTTTCGGCCGAAAGTACGCCCCATCGAGTTCCCATCGGTCCCAGGAGACCGACGGTATTACAAGTAATTGTCGCCCTGGGGTGGTCACGCCGAACTCTCCCTACGTTCATCCCGCCCTGCTATTCGATCCTAGGGTGAGACGGAAGACGAGAACCAGAACGACGGCGACGGCAACGGCCACGACCAACGAGTAGAGTACAAAGGGCATTAATAATTTCACGTTGAAATAAAAACAAAGGAACGAGAGAAGATATCGTAGATAAGGGGGAAAGAAATTCTACTGTGCGGGAAAAAACGAAGCAAAAAATATGAAAGGGTGGAAAGATATTCGGAATTCGTAGAAAGAACGCTAGACAAGTGGGAAAGAGGAAAGGGGAAAGAGAATAACTCGCCATAATTTTGCAGCGAAACGTCCTGACGGTACGAGTAGCGAACCCCACTTGCCATCCAAAGTCCTAGCTCGGGGGAGAAAGTAGCGACGAACTTTCGCCTAACAAGTGGATGATTCACAAATCATCCCCAATTCCGCGTGCGCCCACTCCCGCTCCGATGAGAAACTTCGTTCCAGTCTATAGCCCCGTCCATGCCGACCAATAACTTTCTTTTCGTTCGCCTCGTTGAATTGAAAACAAAAAGAAGAAGAGAACGTCGAGGGCAGAAAGAAAGGGATGAAATAGAAGGAGACGGACAATTTGATTCGCTGTTTCAGGAATCTGCAGCTTAATCGAGAGTGCTATCGTAGGAAATTTAGACCCTCTCTTTTATTTGTTTCACTCCCGATCGCTTTACACACGCTTCCGTTCTGACTTTCCCGTGGAAGACTTTCCTCCTCTTCGTTTCTTTCCTTCAAGTCGTAAGACCTTTATAATTGCTTACATTTATTTACGACTTTCACATATATCTACATTATCCTACACACGTTAAATCGCGCTAAAGATGTTTCACATCTTCATACGGACATAAATAAGAGATTTCAAAAATTTTCATTTTGTTTGTCATTGCTTTATTTGTCGTTGAACTGCGTTCTCAAGAGAAACGTTTACCTATACGCACGTTACGGATCATGTTTGGATTTGTTAGCTACGACGAAGAAGAGCATTCTTTGCAGCAATTACTAACGACAAACGTTTCATTCTTAATTTACTATAGAATTTACTATAGAATAATTATATATTTCACTCGTTCAAACTATCGTTCATTATTCTTAATAAAAATTAGTAAGTTTCCATATTTTAAAGTAAGTGCATTACCTAGAATTAAAATATTAAACGTACTTAGAAACAACGTCGTTTAAAAGTTCATATCTGGATAGCGGATGATAAGAAAGATACGAGTTTGTAATATCATGGAATCGTCTCCGCTACAGGGTTGTGCAATAAAAAATGCAGGTGTGTATTCAACGAATCTAATACGATGTTCGTAAGACAACAGTAAAATATTACACACCCTTGATATCGTGCGATATTTGTGCGTAACATTTTTTCCTACTATTCATATTTTTCAAGATATTTCAGGTTTTACAGTTGAATCGGACACGCTGTATGTAGCCTATCCGTTTGAGAACAGACGGTATGATATGGCAACGGTTCGATTCTGCAAACAAAAATAAATTGTAAAAAGAAGAACACAATTTGTTCATTCGAGGCTTCGTTTTCGAGAAAATAGAGTTTGAAATAGGAGTCGTCGACACGTCCATACGGAACGCGTTCTGTAGGGAATTACATAGCGGACAATGAGTGTACGTGTACGCACTCGTATATACTCGACGGATAATTCACACTTTCAACCTCTATTTGCTCGAAAATTTCGTCCGAAATGAAAAAATTGTATTATCTTCTACCAACATATCTTCGTAGAGTCCTATCTTCGTGGAATCACGTACCATCCGTTCCGAAGTACCGACGATTATGCATACCGATCAACGGCAAATATATAATACAAAATATGAACTTTACGTTTAAATATTATATTTGAATGAAACAACGATTACAACGAAAACAATAAATATACGTTCATATATACAATACTAAACGTTTTTTAAAAACATCGTGGTTAAAGAACTCATTAAAATCTGCGACGAGAATAATTTTTTGCAGGTTGACCGGTACAATCTGAAAGGTACAATCATGACCGAGAAACGGTTTAGAAGGAATGTCCATTTCATCTGCATGAAATGAAATGTCGACGGTAAACGACGAGGCCTTGTTATTAATAGCGTTTTCGACGGTGAAACCAGGATAAACGGACAAGGAATACATTTAACGATGATGTCGGATAAAGATCGGCGAACCGACGAGCCGATTCAGCCACTGAATCGCAGCGCGCTTGCATCAGGGTTGATCGTTCGCAAGATAAACGAAACAAAGTGTCGTGAGTCACGAGGGCGCGATCGAACTTTCTGGTCCAGATCGGATCAGATTAGACGATGCGCAATCCCGGAGACTTTTCGTTTGATCGCAGAACAGAGATAAACGAGACTCGATATAACGCGACGAGTCGGATCGGGCAAACCGCGGCAGAAATTTTCTCCGAATTCCTACTGGAATCCTATTACGGACGAAGAAGTTAGACGAAATGAAACTGAAGCAACCATAAATGCTACGACCGAGTTACGTGTAATCGAGATTGGTCAATTTTCCATGAACACGGTGCAGCGTCGAGATAAGTTTGGATCGTGCTACAAAATCTCGACTGGAATGTAACGTTTCCGTCGTTGATCGAACGAGTCTCGCTTCATCGAGCGGACAATTTTCTGCGATCGCATTTTGGATTCCATCGCATTTCCCGTTCTGTCGCGTCGTGCCGACCAATTCCAATGTAAATTATCGCTCGTGGCCGCTTACTAGTCCTTCGCTCCCCCTGTTTTCTATTTCACTTATTTTTGCACAAAAGCGACGCTTTCAGCTTACTTCAGAGAGATGCGATATTCTCGCTTTCGATCGAACTGTTATTCAGAAAAAATGGAACAAAGTAGAACGTTCCAACAGTCTTTTTGAAAAACAATTTATAAGGATCGTTTTTATGATCCAATTTCATATTACCAAATCGAAAGCATACGTTACCAAACTTTAGCGAGCATAAATAAACATGATATAATAAATATAATTATATAATAAACTTAAATGTACATGCACGTGTTCTTAGTTCATTAAAATACATATATTAACCTCAAATGATATAACGTCACGATCGATTGATCATTAACATTTCGTCACTTTTCAATAGTTACATTTTACTTTTACTTTTACTTTTACTAGCCATCAGAATTTTCACGTTTTTCGTGGCTTTGATCAAAGTGAAATGATAGAATCGCTTGAACGAAGGTTGATTTTTCATTGGAAATAACTTCTTAGAAAGTTCCAGCGGAACAAGGTTCGTCTATTACGGAAATGGGTCCATAAGGCTAATTCCAATTTTTCTTTATCTGGATTCATAGTTTCGGCCGAAGGGACGTAGGAACTGTCTTCGGGCAAAGAAGATAAGCCGAAACTGCGCTTTCGCGACCATGAGAATGGCGAGATTTTGTGGTTAACCGAGTTACTGGCAAATCCGAGAGATAACGGGACGAAGGGACGGAAAATGCTCCCACGGGGTAAGACGGGTCGTCGCAGTGTTCTCGTAGCGACAATAAAGCGTGTCGAAACCGTGCATTCGTGAATGTACCCCTTTCGTTGACGAGCGTCACGCGACCGAACAATTTTACTCGAGAACAGCACGTAATGCCAATCTCGAAATTTAAAATTCGAAATTCGAAATTCGAAATTTAAAATTCAAAATTCAAAATTTGAAATTCGAAATTTAAAATTCGAAATTCAAAGAACACGGAATTCGAAATTTAAAATTCAAAAAACTCGAAATTCGAAATTTAAAATTCGAAATTTAAAATTTGAAATTTAAAATTCGAAATTCAGAATTCAAAATTCGAAATTTAAAATTCGAAATTCAAGAAACTCGAAATTTGAAATTAAAAATTCGAAATTTAATACTCGAAATCCAAAATTCGGAATTTAAAATTCGAAATTCAAAATTCAAAATTTGGAATTTAAAATTCGAAATTCGAAGATTCGACAAATTTTGCGCTAACGTTACTATTATTTTAATAAGATGTCGTTCCAACCCAAGATAATATTCATAAAGCGTCTGTCTCCTGTTTGTGACCAATATGGAATAATGCGACGTATCCTCCGTATCTATTCGTTCGTAACGTATAGACTTACAATTAATTTCAGATTTAGCATTGTGGAGGAAAGTATGGTAGCGATAAAAAGGTACAGTTGTTTTATTATATAATCGATCGATATTGTACCAATGTGTACATCGCAACATTCTAATCAATATCGTAGAAATAAAGGGGAAATATTTGCTATGTTATTAAATATATTCGAATACGTGTAACCGCATTTTATTTATGGATTTATCAACTTTATCCTCCGTGTAACCGCCGCTATGCCTTTGTTTCCGAGATATTCGGAGAAAACTTCTTTTTTTTTTTTTTAGTTTCCATTACGCTTGATTCCGGCATACAGGTGGCCACGTTGTTATATATCCCAATTTAGACTTAACTCATCGATGCTGATCATCTTTGATATAAGTAAAGAAAAGATAAATCAATGGGTTATACGTTGGGTTAAATTAATACCCGGTCACCGCTTCGTGAGACGGTCGGTAAAGTTGGCACGACCTCATTTTTATTTCACGCGATTTTCCGAGTGTATCGTAGATTCGATTACTATCATTTATAAATATATAGCTGAAAAATTAACATCGTGCATGGTTACCGTTAGGTTACGCGCGGAGGATATGTATACATATTTGCTGATTCTAGTTTCGCTGGTACATACGTGACGAACGGACAAACAAGACACAGCGCAACATTTCGTATATCAATAGATTCATTGAAAATTATCTCACGCTAGTGCTGCTGGACAGCTAATGTCTACTCCAGAATGAATAAAGAGCAACGTTATGCCGGGTGTATCGTTGAATTTTTGTTTCAACGATATTATGACTGAAATGTTTCCAATTAACGAATAATAATATGTTATAAAGTTTCATATAAATGTTATTTTTTTATCCACTATCTGGACCGAATTTACTTGGCCCAAATTTAAAACCGAACTTGAAATATCTCGAAAATTAAAGGCAGGCGATAGTGGCACGTATAGGGAAAAGTTACTCGGAATATCGTCCTCTGAAATATATAGGATCAGATTTCATTAAAAACTTCGTATTATCTATATTCAACGGTCTCCACTCTATAGGCAGTTATTGGTCGAAAAGAATTCGCTCAAGTATTAATCGTAACATGGACGTTAATTAATAGAAATTATTTTTGCTAGCATCATGAAAGCCTCGTCTAATTGTAAGTTACCAAGTAATTTAATTGACATAATTTATAAGTAGATCGAAAACAATTTATAATACCGCTACTTTAAAATCGTTTAAATCGCACTTCGCTCTTCAACTTGTTTCACAAAATAAGCTATATTTCGTTAGCTCGCTGATGAAAGAATAATTTAATTTAAACCGAAGCTTCCCATTACATCAGTCCGCTTATTAAAACACAATGTTTGAAATTAAAACTGCCAGGTAAACACTGGCAAGGCAAAGGCGTCATCAACGAGGCGATAATCGTCTAACGATTATACGATTCCTATCGTTCGTGTAATTGCCTCGTTCATGAAACACGCAACTCCGCGCGGTTAAACAACATCCTGATCAATTACCATTAATAAGGGCTGCCAACCTGTCTTCGACATTCAAGACGCTAAACCAACAATTACGTCCGGCAATAAAGTCGAGCAACCCCTCGTCAGAAATTAATACGGAATTCACGAGAACCGAACCGAACCGAACCGCGTAACGATAAGCACGTAGCGTAGGCCCGATTTCCTTGACGTTTAGCGTTCCACGACACAGGGGGTAAGAAAGCAAGGAACGAGAGGAGAGGGGTGGAGGAGGAAGGTGGAAGGGGAGAGCGCACGACTTTCCGCGTTTTCCTCGATGCTGTTCGTTTCAGAGGGTTTCAGAGGGTTTCAGAGGGTTTCAGAGGGTTTCAGAGGGTTTCGACGGCGCGTTCGGTTTCCTTGGTGACCGAAGGGAATGCAAAACTGAACCGCACGGTTTGTATCAGCCACCCTTTCTCCCACTCCCCTCGAATACCGCCTGTTTGTATTTCATATTGATAGAGTATTGATACAGCCCTCGTGTAGCCCCTCCACTCGACAAACTCACCCCTTTGCCTCACCCCTCTGTGAACCATCGTGACGAACCGTTACTACTACCGGTCCCGGGAACGTAAACGAGCATGCCGCGAGTTACCATTTCGACCGAGTCACGTGTTTACTTTGTTCCGCATTGTTGCACCTCGCTAATGGCCGGTGCGAGCATTTTCCTCGGCTGTGCTGGGCTACGTGTACCGTTATGCGTGTCTCTAGTGGTATCCTGAAAGGCAGTTATAACCTGCACCCACAATGGATGGATCTCTTTTAGCGAATAAAGCAAGAGGACCGAGATAAAGCACGAGTGCGCGAGAGGAAGTGGATGAGAAACGGGATACGAGAGAAAGGGTCGTGCGTTGAAACGAATGAGGCGGACTGTCCAAGTCTACACTCTGGACACTCCTAAATATCCTAGTTACCTTTCGACTAACGAAAATTTAGTCCGGTACATTTGGAACGAAAAAACGGAAAGCACAGACATACGTAGCTTAAGAGATAAACAATGATTGTAACGTACGTCTATTCGCGATCGTAGTATACATTAGCAGACAGGTTTAATATGCAACAAACGTCTAGATGAATAAAAATATTAAAAACGGTTTGCTAGATATAACGGTTGCTATTAATATAAATAGAACAGTTTTTAGATAACAATGTTCTAAATAATTTGTTAGTAATTGTTATATACTTTGCGTTCGCTACGTCTACGCTAGACCGTCAACGTTGATCAATATGATTAAAAGAATGGATTTTAATAAAGAATTACTTTTCGGATATCTTTATATTTCTGCATCTTTAAATCTTCCACAAGCGCATAAAAATCAGCAGCCTACTCGCGATGAAGCGACTTGTAATTTTAAAAGAGTAATAACTGCAATTTTCTCTGCGTAAGAAATTGCGGTGCGGAGATATTTTATTTATCTTGAGAACGGCATCACATTATTATCCGCATTGCGAATCTTGTTCGTAAAACGAATACTAGTCTATGTCAACTTTCAGATACGATTTCATGCATTCGTTCAAAGATTCATGCAAACGAAATACATCGATACAATCCATCGATATAATTATCATCGATATACATACTGGATGTCCGGCAAGACTCTGCCAAGAGAATTCGAGATCCGCGATGTATGCAGGCACAGGCACAACGAAATTCATCGCATACGTATTAACCACTCCTTCCCTGACGTAGTATAACTCAGCTTCGAGCCCTGAAAGCAAAACAGCAACGCATATCGATCGGTTGATCAATTATGAAGAGGCAATACCGACCACACACCAACGATAGAGCGAAAGTTTCCGTTCTAAGTACATTCGTCTTCGTGAATCGACCGATCATAGGACACGTGTGAACCTCCCCTTGCCGAGGACATTGACCACAATACCGTTTAAAATATACGTCCTATACACGGAGCCAAGTTATAAGTACGAGGAGAACGTTATCAATTTTATAAGTTGTAATCAATTTTAGTTTAAATTGCTTCCCCGGCCTCGTTCAAGTTTTAGGGCTATCTTATTTTCATTTCTTCCAAGTTCGAATTTCACGACTTAATATCATCTGTTTCATTTTACATTACCAACTTTTATGACAAAGCGGAGAAATCTTTTAGTAACGTGTATAATATATCGAAGGCTAATAAGATTTATGACACAAGTATAATATTATAGAAACTTATTGTCCAAGTTTCACGAATAATCAAAATGTTTGTATGGTTTTTAAAATAGAAATTTGAACTAGGAGAAATGTTATAAAAGTTACTGATCTAACGTTTGCGAATGGTTATGTATTATAGAAACGTACATTTAGAAACGCACGCGCCATCGATAATAATATCTAACAATATTTTAATAATAAACTAATTATAATGCGATCTAATTTGTGCGAAACAGTTTGGTTCAGAGTTTGATGTTGCGGAATCAAAAACATTCAAAACATTCAAAAATATATTTTTAATTCTCCTCCTCGACTGTTTACTTTGTTTGTGTTTCGGCGTTTCCCTGTTGAAACCATGATTGACTATACCACTAATGCGATTATATAAACGTTTGGATCGTGTCGAGGGTAAGTGTATAAAGCGTTGCAAGTAAACATTTTTGGAAATATAAATAAATGTTGATGGTTTATGAATATAGAAAATGTTATCAAACTGAAAAACTAGCGTTGTTTGTATTCTATAGAAACTGTAAGTAATTTACAGGGAAGTGTGATAATAATAGGATTATTAACTCCTAAAAACGGTTGATTTCGAAACATATGCCATTATATTCGTCTTACCTTACATAAATTCGTCGTATGCGTCGTATTCGTCGTATTGGTAGGGAAATATGAGGCGCGTGTCGTGGTTAGATAAATGACGTTAGATCATCTTAAGTAGGTTAACATAAGACGCGACTAGGGCAGAACTGGTAATCCGCCACTATTCTGCGTCCTCCTGCCAGAGGACGTAGGGTGCTACGAACGTTTCTTCTCCGCGTAAAAAAGAAAAGAAAAAGAGAAGAAAAAAATAGAGCAGAGCTAGAGTACGAATACGCATATAGTCTGAGTCGTGTAATTTTACCTTATATTCTCTTATTAAACAGTTTACTCGCCTTAAGCGATAGGGTTTGATCTTGAAAGCCATCCTTATCAAAAACCCCTACAAATATTTCACTTATTAACGTGTTATCGTCCACCTAGAGATATACGTAAAATACAAATCGCGTTTACTATTTCGAGACCATTACGATATTACCGATAAAATACGATTTCGTACCCAAAGCTCGTACAAGCCAAAAGTATTAAACTAATGGCTTACCGGTATCCATGAAACACGCGTAGTACGAACGTTAATTACAAGGTGTCGTCTAAAAGGCTGTAACAAATCACCCGTAGTTCCGCTATCCAGCCAAGTATAATCTAACACCGTGACGTGTAATTACACGACAAGGGTAAATAATCCATTCAAAAGTTGCGCAGCTCAATTTTCAGTTTCTGAGCGGTAATTATCCAGGCAAAATACCGAGTTACATTTAATCTACGTCTCATTTTATCTCTAAGCCACGGCAACAACGATCCTGGGCGCTCGAGCGTATTCCAACCCGCGTCCTTGACACTATCACTTCGCAAACAATCCGCTCCTGGTAGAAACTTATCCAGCGATTACCGTCGCTACGTTTGCCACGCGATAAGATCGTATCTCGAGGGTATACACTGCGAAATAACCGTGGGTATTTCACAGACGGATTTTGTAACGCGAATCCACCCGAATCCATCCTCCTCTTCTCTCGGTGTTCCACGTTTTCCTTTTCTTTTTTTCTTTTTTCCTTTTTTCTTTTTTTTCTCGGTTCTCCCGTTCGCCGCGCGTCTCCCGGATTCTGGATCGCGATCTACGAATTCCTAAAGGAAAGCTGGATAGTGCACACGTTTCCCGTCTCGTTCATGGAAAATCTCGTAGACAGAATAGATACACGACGATCTGAATTTCCTCGGGCGATCGGTACGTCATCCGTCTGGCTTCACGTACGACTAAGCAATTCGATATCACGCTCGCGACAAGCCCTTTCGAATAAGTATGCATCTCTATTCGTATACACGCGTATGTGTTCGCGCATGTGTTCGCGCATTCCTGTGCTCATAGGAGAAAAAGGTGAGCGATAAGATACTTTTAAGGGTAGGAAATATTCTGGATCTGGAATACGTGTGCATTCTCGGGGAGAAGAGGGATAGAAGAAGGAGAAAAACGATTCTAAAATCTGGTCGATGTAAAGCACGTCCCGAATGGACTGTCTTTTCGTAGAATATGAATCAGATGATATTTCTCAGTGAACAGTGTTATCGGATACGCTCCCCGCGAGAATAATTTTAAGCAGTTTAAACGACAGGATTTACGTCGAGTGCAATGATTTATATCGAGCTTACGATACGAATGCAGTTACGAGTCCAGTTTCCAGATTAGCTTTGAAATGTAGGGTTTTGATAAAGTTACTCTTATATATTACTTTTTTAAGTATTCCTGTCTTCCCTTGCCCCGTCCTAAGACACGAGCAATACTCTCCTTGTTTCCTACGTCCGTCACATTCTCAATAGCCGAGAGTATCATAAACGCGAGCATTATTAACGACGATTTCCTTACCTAATTGTTTCACGTTCGTCTAAGTCTAGGTATCGATCATTCTCCTTCCACCAACGGCGTCGCACAGGTACTACACGAGTGATGCCAAGCGAACAGGCTGACTGGATTTTTCTCGCGTTCGGTGAAAACCAGTCACGGTGCATGTTTTGGTGATTTTCGCTCGGAGCTTGTGAGCTCGGTCGAGTCCGACAAGGCTAGTCCTCTATAACCTTTCCATTGGACATATCTCAACAATCACGTTTATGCGGTGGAATATCGGTGAGCAGTGCAGCAGTCTGGATAGAGCTTTACATTCGTAAACGTTTCTCAGCGATCGGAGAGAATAATTCGTTTGTCACCAAGCAGACGTAAAGCAAAAATCATTTGTTCTTCTGTCGGCCGGAGAGTGTAGGTTTCGTTCGAGGATACAAATTGTTCGTATTGTTTCAGCATTTAGCGATAGGAAATCGCGCGTTCATCGATTCGTGAACCTTGTCTCAGCAGCTGGAGACAGGAAGCGTTCGAAAACTTCTAATTGTTCGGAGAAGAACACCCTTCTGTGTCGTTTGACGATTCATTAGTCGGAACGTTCGCTGCTCTCGCGAATAAGTTACCCAGGGTTAACACGGCGGGTAATAGATGCAGTGTTATCGTTATCGGCCACACGCATACACATACACCATCGCTCTTAGGTAACTGTTTTACTCAAATGATCAGCTATTTCTCAGTAGGTTTAGCTATAGCGTGCCGAGAAATTGTTGCGTCTTATAATCGTTGTGTCACCCAGGCGCAAAGTGCTGCAGGAAGCAACTTAAACTACAAAATTGTAGACTGCGTCGTGAGTAAACTACTGGTTCGTTAGGAGTGAATTGTATAGGGTGGTGATTTAACAGGCTTGGAGGTGCTAATTTGTGGAGTAACACGCAGCGTCGTGACTTTGCGAATTCTGGATATTTACAATGCCCAAGTCCAATTTTGTAAATTATTTTCATAAAAATATGAACTTGCATAAACATCCGCTGTCTACCGACGATGAACGTTAGAAATTGCTAAATTTCGATGGAAAAACATACGCGCAGAAATACATTTGACAAGCTGAAACAATTTTAAGCGAAAGAAATTGTATATCTTTCAAGTACATATGATACTTCCTAGAAGCTGTGTTCGAACTTATTTTAAATACTCCCTTTTCCTTTAAAACAATCGTTCATAATATCTTTCTATTCCTATTAAAATATTAATTTACTGCTACTGAATATACTGTTGTAATAGTATAGTCGATTGTTTGTTACAGATCTAAGAATAAGTCTGACTTTAAACAGACCGTTACTACTGCCGTTTCTTCAAAAAGATCACGTTTCATATCCTGCACGTAGTAAATCTAGCTCTGAAGTTTCCGAATCGATATTTCAAGAAGAAAACTTGAAAGAAAGTAACGTTATCTTACAAAAACCTTCATAATGTTCCGTGATTTATTGTAGAAGGTGAAAACGTAACACGAATGAAGAAAATATCGAACGGAACTGTATATATGTATGCGATATATACAAGATACAACGTGGATACAAGGTGAATGTAGAGGATAATACAATTAATACAACTATTTGAGAAACAACTTCCAAAAAATACATTTGTACAGAAAAATATTTAAGAAATTTTAATTACGTGTAATTTTCGATAATTTGAAATTTGAATATACGTACACGTGTAGGTTAACGTTATTCTTTATTTTTTAAATAAGATCGTTTCTCGTGTATGTTATATAAAGTTAGTGCGTATATCTTAAATTTAATGCGTGTACTTATTAAAATGATCCGATCGAAATCTTCGTAATCTTCATCGAAAAGCTGTATCCCGTTAAATCTCGAGCACCACGTTCAATGTATTCTATAACTTGGAACGAGTCGTATTTATAACGCGGTATTCGATATAATTAGCTTTACATTTTCCGGATATACGAGTACAGCGAAATATTAGTGAGCAGATTTAAGGCGGCATAGTCGAAGGTAAACGTAATAAGAGGATTAAGCAACTTTCTACTTCGTGATGCGTCACTTGCTAACAGAAAGACCAACATTGAGATTCCAGGGGAAACCGATGTGACAGTTTGACGAATATTAAACCGCATCGAGCATCAAGTTGATCGAATTAATCTGCTAGCGTTTCCATTTCATCACAATTTCAGCGCAATCGGCGCGACACCGTTCGCATCGAACCATTCCTAAATTAATCGTTATTTCTGATATTTACACTTTTAACGTTCACATACAATTACATGTCTAAATCGATGACCGATATGTCCATCGATAATGACCATTCGGAGATGCTCGCGTTTAAGACACGTTCGGCTATTGAGAACGCGATGAACATAGAAAACGAAAAACGTCGCTACAATTATCGAAAAGAAATCGACCCGAGTCCTAATTTCCCCACTCGATATAGTCTCTTATACCATGAAATTACCTACGAAATGTGTGAATTGTGTGAATTACCTACGTGTGCCGTAAAATTATCTACGAAAATCCTCTTCCTTTTGTTCCTTTGTTCGAGCGGAACGGTTATATCTAATGCTCAATAGCAATTAAAGATTATAAATACGCGATTGAACGTGGTACAAGCATGAGATATGCGAAAGCTTCTTGCATATATCCTGAAACGTAACATACTTTCTTAATCTTCTAATCGCGTAACTTTCTATGCAGCTTTTATTTTTCTATTTATACCCTATAACACTTTTACTTGAATGCGTAATATTTGATCGACAATAATCGATTACCGATGGAAAAAATCGAGTTTTAATTTTCAGAATCGACAGAACAATTCTTCCTCTAAAGGTAATGCGTCGAATCTTATTTCAGATCCCGGCAGAACCAATCGATGAACGTTAATTAACCTAACCATTGTTGAACAAGTCGTATTTTCTAATCGGCGTTAGAAATTCGTACTCAAACAAATTCCATCCATCCATTTTCGAACACGAGTTAACTTTGCGAAAGTAATACGAAGCTGCTACGCAACGCACACGACACAATAAACGAATTCACAGACGTTTTATTCGAACGCGTATTGCACGGCAGGACAAACGAGGCCTCATAAAAGAAGTTTGCCGTGATCGAAGCTTAAATCTTGGCACACGCGAGATGTCTGAATTTTATAATTTCATTTAGCCTCGAGCGGATTTTACACGACCAAAGTAGCCGCGCCTCGAGATACGCCCGATGCAAAATCGTCGACATATTTACACGTCAGTTTATCAGCTGGATCTGTCCGGAAATACCTGCAGGAATGCAGCACGCGTAAAAGTAAGAACAGGGGTTGGTGCACGTACAGATGCAACGGTGGCGCGAAAGCCAGTCGGGGGAAAAATGTGCGATTGCGTGGCACTGTTCCAGCACCGTGGAACGCGACACCACGTACACCAAAGGGATGCGAAGATTAGCGATGGGATCAAGTTCGATACGTTGAATCCCAATTAAATCCGATGCTTCTTAGATATTTCTAAGAAAATGGAAAATTGAAAATGCGAAATTGCACGGAATTGCGCGGAATTGCACGGAATTGCACGGAATTGCACGCATACGAATGCACAATATGAAGAAATACACAAAATATCCATGGTGCAGAGTGCTTACCGGGATTCTACTATTTTAATTATATCCCCAAAAATATGAATTATTCGATGTATCTACCAAGTATTGGATCTTCGTAACTTGTTTGCAAACTCCGAACGTTACAGCGGGTACTTGCGAGTTTCGAAAATCTGCTTGCAAACACCTCGATACTAGAAGAGTCGTAAGAATCTGAAAAGCAGTACATATTCTAGTGGATACAGTCAATTATTGAACGAGGCTGTGGAATTAGATAATGCGTGAAAATTTAATGGCTTTCGACGATGTCGAGAGAAATGATTTTAAGAGAAATCTCTTTTTCGAAATGTTTATACAAGTTCGAATCTAGACGGCCGATGTTTGAACCTGCTTGCGACGTACTCGAGCCCATCACTAGCGAGGATGTGTTCGTGCGGCCAAGAAAATATTTCAACAAGATATATCTTAGGTGATCCCTCGAGGAACACGTGCAGCTAACTCAGGTGGATTAAGTTCCACAATGGCGGCGAGGGATTCGAGCGAGCAACAAATGGACACAATCAAGTCCCGGTCCTCTTATGAAACGTTCGCTCGCGTTAAGTTACCGAGATTATGGCAACTTCTTGTTCAACCTTCCATTCGTATGCTTTTATCTTGGAAGAATCCGTTTGTCTTTGCCAGGAATAAGAATTGGCCGTTGCGAGAGTAGCGCGGCGCCTGAGCAGCTTAATAGAGATGGGGTGGATGTTCGTATCTGGTAAGATTAGCAGACAAAGTAAGATTGCACCCTCGTCATCGTAATTGATTGCCGTAGTAGAGATATCCACTAACCAGGATTACCACTAATTACCGTGTGTTGTGTGTGATTAGTTACTAGTTCAACGATACCTTTAAGTAACGATTGTTACAAATATTATAACTTGCACGCTAATTAATTCTAAATCGAAAATATACATATACATACATAATTTTCAAACACTTCCATCATCTCGTTCATTAACGATTCGCGATCGTGTTGAATTACGTTTCTTGCTAAATTACTTCAGTTCGGTGTGATAGATTTCCCTATTAATTACTGTATATTGGCGAAATACTTTTCGTTTTTGTAGAAGGTTCGTGTAACTTCTTTTCAGCAACTTCCGATAACGTTCAAATCTGGCAAACGTGCAGAGAAGCGATCGCTAACATTTTTCCCAGAACCGTATACCTTGATACATTGTACCTGTAGCGGAACTGTAAATGGTGCGATAAGTTTGTTTATTGCTCTACTATTTAATATATTTATAAAACACAAAAACGCTTGCGAACTTTTTAGGCGACTTGATAAACGCAGCGATCCAAATCCAAAGTAAATAGGTAAATGCAGATAGATGCATCGATATGATTGTAGAAATACAAAGATTTAAAAGCGTGAAAACAGTGATTAAACGGTACGAGAAGTGAATACAGCTAAACAAATCTATGTCGTGATAATTTGTAACGATATTTCAATTCTGTTATAGTAAAACGGTTTCCTTTCTTCGCATCCGTTTGGTAATTGAATTCGTAAGTTCGCCGGACCGCGGTATTGCAGGTTACCCCATAAATCAGCCCCTACGATAGAGCTCATTCCTTACGAACCAACACTCTGCCCTAACCCCCCCCCCCGCGTTTGACCTCCGATTCGATAATTGCTTCCTTCTCTGTACCAAAAATAACTCGAGCAACAACATCTTCCTTACGCTCTCTTCCTTACGCTGATCATGCGTAAATATTATATCAATTCTGATTTGCAACTTTATAACTGTACAAATGCAAAGAACAAAGCGCAAGGGATTGAACGTGTACAATGTACATTGTACACTGTTGCGAATAAGAATCTCTATCTTTTGATACATCATTGTGGTATTAAGGAGAGAAATTTTTAAGCCGTCTACCTATAGGTTTTCCATGGCGCGTCTTTGCTCTCCGACGTAACAGCATCGGAGTCAAATCCATCAACCGCAAATTTTCCGCAAATTCCTCGCAAGTAGGCACCGATCGGGCTCCAGAGTGGGTCACGGAGCTATCTATCAATTTGGGTGTGAGATCGCGAAAGGAAAAATGCGGAAAAACGGTGGCCTTGTTCTCCTCCCGCGGGACTCGAAACGGCATATGGACAAGAGGGTAGGAAACAAGAAGATAGGTTATGGGTTCGACTCGGGGAGGCGTCGATGGCTGCCTCTTCTGCCAGTGCTAAGTAGAAAATCATGTCTGCCGTATGAACAGGCAGCCACTACTGGCACTCACTGCGGACTACTAATGTCGAGGGAGTGGATGCATCTTAAATGCTCAGACCGAGTTAGACGATCCCGATGCATTTCGCAAAGTTGCATCAAGGTAACGCGAACGCCAACAGTTTAATTCGAATTAGCAATTCTGGTTGACGCTGCTCCATGGTTGGAACTTCCCGAAGTAGCACCGCTACTTATTCCTTAGATTCATATCGATATTCTTTCACATACCGTTTCTTGTTTTCGAAATTGCAAGTACGTTAGAACTTTGCATAATGTTCATAGACTACCGCGTCGTCAGTCTTTTCCCTTACTACCTAATTTCGACTGATTGCGTTTATTTCAGTCTGACACAAACTCAATACGTATTCTGAAGTCATAAACAATTAAACGTAGGATTACAACCGATAAACAATTTTTATTTACAACGTTAATTATTATTATTATAATTATTATCATCCTCGTCTCGTATTACTAAAGGTCTTAAATACTACCTTCGGATTGTAATACCAACGTCTCTTTGACGCTTTCTGACACCACGACAACATCAAAGTTTCAATGCGTTATTAAATTACACGATATTCGAGGCAACATATTTTCTCATATTAGTATCATCACAAATATAAACGAAGCCACAATTAATCTCCCATAGTATTTAAAATATTACAGGAAGATTTATACAATTTTCGATAAGTGGTTTCATTGCCCGGTTCATCTCTGCCATTTTTAAGCAGCGTTTTGCCAATTTAGATTTCACGTAAAATATCAGCTTAAGTTACGAAACATTTGATTTAAATTTCAATTGAAATTTCGTTGTACAAAAGAGATACGGGTAATCTGATTCTGGCGATGCACAGTGTGTTAAATTAAATCAGCGCAGCATACAGATCGACGTTGCATCGTAGCCTGATGCAACGTCAAAGTGAGTTTGAAACGTACGGATATGACTACATGTAGATTCGCGTGGCGCCTGTCTTTACGAACGCTACACGTTGCATTGATTCAATGGAAACGTATATGTATCTTACATGGTCTACGTAAAATTATGTTACACTGTAAAACGTGTACGTATGAATTGACGCTTCGTTCGAATTGATAGTTGTAACGGTTCTTACAGAGCCTTATTCTTTCCTTTGTATTTACAGAACGAATAAAAATTTCATAACAATTTACCTGTTTAATTAGGAAATACATTGGAAAAGGGCCTCGATTCTTCTTTCGAACTTGCTACATGTATTATATATTCGGATTAATTTTAATAGCCCCTCTGGGCTAATATTTCATTTTCAATTGTTTCGATTGCCTTTTTACTATTGTACAGGATATACAACAAAACTCTCGTTTCGGAAAACTTGGCTTTCGATATTTATCTGGCAAGCATTAACACATTTGTGAATACACGATTTTGTCCTATATCGAATTTCAATTAAATGCAATTTTTTTCGTAATAAACAAACAAGATTTATCATGTTACTTCTCCGTATCGTATCGGTATTGTTAAATTGCAGCGTACAATATTCCAGCTAGTAGATATGACACGTCGCAGTCGCAGAAGACACTCGCAAACAGTCCACGGATTAAAATCGTATTCATATTCGACTAAGACAACTAATCAAGCAAGACGTTGAGTCCTATTTTTTTATTAATTTGCCCCTATTCGCACAGCAAAGAAAATCTATTGGTAAACGAAAGAAAATTAAACTATAAAATATATATTTCAGGAAATATACACACGCGTAGATACTTGATATGTCTGAACGATGAATTAACATCAGTTAATAAAGTAAAATAGCTGTATCCGTTTCTGTTTCGCGGGATGCAAAGCAATGAAAAGGACGGGTAAACACCTTTACGTTTTGGCGTGTATTCGAAAAACGAAGCCGGAAAGCGGTTCAACCCGGGTCAGGAGCCAAGGTAAACGCATTAAGGACACAATATCCCTGGTAGGAAACATATCTCGGCCAATAGGGGTGCTCGATGCGATACGCTCGATTACGACGGAAATTCGAAGCGTCTTGAGAATCGAGGGTGAAAAAATCTACGGAGGGTTTAGCACAGTCGCAGCGTCCCGGAATTAATCTAGCCTCTGTAAATTCCGGTAGTTCCCTTCTGTTTATCCATTCGTAAGTGGAGACAATCGTTTCCTTCGATAGGAACGGGGGATCAAAACATTACGTTCTCCGTGTGTTTGTACGAAAATCTCAGAGAAGTTTGTCGATAAAGGCAAATGGTCAATTTCGACCGAAAGAAAATTAACTAGATCGTGGTATTTACGCAGGATTTATAGGAACAAATTATTGCCTTACTTTCCTACTTATGTCATGTAAAAACGAAAAACGAAAAACGAAATTAGTTTGATCCCAAGCCTTTGAAGTTTGATTCGAAAGCTTTTTAGAAACTGTCAGTATTTTATAAAACGTCGATGCTCAGTCAGTAGTTTATAAAATGTTCGTTGGCAACTTTTTATACGTAGTATCAGAATTATCCGTTTTAGGTAGATACCAATAAATATCTCAATTGTTCTAGTTTGTATTCAAGGGGCGCGGGAGGGAGCGTTAACGATAGTATTATATAATATTATAGAACGGTTAATAACGACACTCGTAATGTAAAAGTGGTTGTTTTTAATGCGAAAGTTTTCGCCGATAAAAGATGAGAAGAAAATACAAATGTTATGTAAATAAATGTACATTTACTTTTCTTTTCTTTTTCTTTTTTCTTTCTTTTTTTTTTTTTTTAATGGAGCAAAGTTCTTAATTTTGAAAAATTGTAGCGCATCGTGCAGTCGCCGACGGTAGGGCGTAATTAAAAATTGAATAAATGAAAAATTTTCGAAATGCAAAGGGTTAAAAAATATCAATACAAAAGTTTATAAGAATGTTTAAAAGAAGTAGGAGAAAGCAAATTTTAAGGTATTTTTGAAAGATTGGTTATTTCTATTTCGCTTAAATATAACTGATATGTATACAACTGTGGGACGGAGCTTTCTAAAACGTTATCTCTGTCATCAGTAAGGTAACGTATTCCTTTGCTCTTATAATGCGACCAATCGGTGCACTGAGAAGCCTCGAGGTTCGATATACGCTCCTCTTGTTCGCAGACATTTATGCGATCGCGAGCCGTGATCTCGAAACTTTTCCGGAATTCCTCGATTCGTTCAACGACGATCGACAACGGGCGAAAAGTTTCGTTGATTCGATGAAATTTAGTTACAGCAGGCAAAGTTTCGAGAAAACTATCAGAGTTTCCGTAACTGTTCGCCGTTACATTTTCATGAGTCAACGAAACTCTCCTCGTCGCGTGTAATCGATAGATGTTAATTTCATTCCGGCCGATTCTGGAAAATTTCGTTATCGCGGCAATCACTGGAACAGCAGGAGTTTGGTCGTTTATCTTGTTATCGTTGTCAACTTCGTTTTCGACAACGAGCAAGTTCTCTGCGCGCGGTATACACAGGTTCCTGCGTTACGTAGCATCGTTATCGAATTTGTGGAAAATCAAACGTGTCAAATGTTGTTGATAGTTAATATTGATAGTATTTTTAGCTCGCAGTAAATACTAGTCGATAGCTTTACGCGTCGTTAAATTTCTTCGAGTATCCGTTTTCAAGCGATACACGTTTAATAAGCAATTAAAAATAGAGAAACGAACGAACGCGTAATCTGCCTAAACATCTTTCGATTCTGCACTAATGACTCTCGTTATCTCCTTCGTCGTTATTTCCTTGACGTTAAAAGACATCGTCAGCTCCGATAAAATATAAAAAAAAAGCGTCGTTGAATTTTCATCTTACTTCTGTGTTAAAGGTTTTCTTGAAACACTGAAATATAAAAAAATTCCGTGAAATTTCCAAGATAGAACCGGGACAGGATTAAGTGGAAAGAGAATTTTATAACGCGTAACAGATACACAACGTGATGTATAACGAGCAGTTTCTCGGGAAACTATCGTAATTCATGGTGATAGAAATCGTTAGTACTATCATATTCGTCAAGTAAAGTACAACGGAACGAGGAAAAGCTAATACAGCATAACGCTAGAGCGTAATAACAATTACGGGTGAAACATGCTTTAATAATTTAGCCCTCAACAACTCACCAACCAAGCTTATTTTATCCGAGTCATTTATCGCGTCGCGATTTACGTTTTCGCGTTTCCACTGGCGTCGAATGGAATTCCAGGGTACTCATTTGTCGTAACTTGGCGCCCAGAGTATGGCGTCACGTTGACTGGTCGAATTTGCAATAAAGAAGATAGATGAAACGTGGGGGATATCACCGACTAATCTTTTACTCCTCCGTTTCTCATCGTTTCCCTCTTTCATTCGTTATTCATTAATGTTCATTTTGTTTCGCTAACTAAGCCACGCATTACGTTGCTTCTGAACTTAAGTTAAATATATCTTTCCTTTCGAGCTGGTCTCCTGGCAGCGGTACCTTAAGAAATCTGTTTACACCGTTCGAAGCACTGTTCAAGACCGATAAACTAACAGCGCAGCATATCGAACGGTTACGAGGAAAATCTATCTTTTTATACGTATACACAAGTTAAAGTTACAATTCGCTAAACAATGACCTTCGTACAAACATCTGGTTTCATAAATTATAATAATCGTCATAAATTATCCGATTTAAACGATATCAGCGTACGTTTAATTATTTTATCAACATAAATTACCTATCGAGACTCCAATTAAATGATCCTTCCTGTTTAACATTTTGTCTCTTTAATAAGATGCAAACAACGTCCTCTTGGCAAGAAGTTACCTCGAATTTCCATGCAGCGTTAGGTCTACGTAAGGTCCAGAAAATCTATAGCGGTACGGCGCGGTGGCGCGGCAGCGCGGCGTCTCCACGAAGGAGAACCGCGTGCACTCGATATTCTTCTGCGGCGTTATCCCTTCGCGAAATTCCTTTAACCCTCCATAATCGTGGCATGATATTTTCATAATCCCCCTCAAACTTTTACGGGCTGGCCGGTCTATTTTGACGTCGAGTGTACTCTCAAAGTGGCCCATTTGGAAGCTTGTATCTACCCTTAACGTCGAACGTAGCCAGAGAGAATCCGGCTGAGAATGGTGGGACAAAGATGGAAGATCATTTCAGCAAGCTGGCGTTGCTCTTCGCAAATTATCTCGCCAATGAGAGCCCGGAGCACTCGGTCTGAAAATCATCTACGCTCATCCAACAGTGGGCTCTTGTCTCCTCTTCTTCTATCCCTCTCTTTCCTCCTTCGTGAAAATTTCTCTTCCTTTTTCTCTTCCTTTTTCGCTTCCGGCCACCTCTATCCGCCGTTTCCTGTCGCTTTCGCGTTCGAAAGGGTTGCGCGGGCTACAGTTACGTCGGATCGTTTGTTGAAAAAGTGAGAAAAGAAGTGCCGTGAGAAATCGGGCAAACTCGAGGAGACGAGGCTCGGAAAGGAGAGACAAAGGGAGAAAATCGAAGGGAACGAGAGCGAAAGAACGAGCTGCCCTGCCGAAGGGAGAACCATTGTTTCCCCGAGTGGGCCGCAAAAGAGCGTCGTCGAGTTAGAGGGATGTTTGTCTTTAATTAAAATCAGTCACAACCCGTTTCACGTGCTCTGACAATCCTCCCTTTTCTCCAGCGGCCGTCGTTTCAACCCTCTATCTCACTCAGCCACTTACCGGTTTGTCAAGCAGAATTCTTAATATTCAATTATTCCATGCTGCTTTTAATTAGTCGCGCATCCGCCTTTCCGTGTTTAGCTGTTTTCGATCGCGATTCGTTGAAAACCGAACAGATCCCCTGTGGGACGAGAACTTTCCTAAGTAATGCCACGAATCTCTTACGTTTTAACATCCACCCTTTTGATGCAACAACGAAATACCGTAAAAACTTCTAATAAAGACTCGAAAAAAGATACTCGAATGTATTTCAATAGAGGCAGAAATTAGCACAATTTTCTAAGTTTTAGAAATTGGAACATCCGTCGTAACGAAAGAGCTGTAGACGCGGCAGTGGCCCTTCCAAAATCGATAACCAACTAAATAGCAAATAACGTATGTCAATAGCATGGCAAAATAGCAGCATGTCATAAAACACGTAGTTGTTAAACGTTCGGAAAAGAGCATTCCCGTGTAGAAAACCACTCCACGTGGAGTTGGTGACTCGGGTCGAGGAAATCCGCTTTGTTGCCTATTCTTCACGCCCGCCTCGCATTTGTGAAACATTTCCTGAAAAAGGTGGAAGCGGAAGCTAACGAAGGGTAGCATCTTCAGAAACCCGAGAAGAAAAAGATCACGTCTTACTCAACCTCGGAAGAGAAAGGTGGGGCTCGAAGAAACTCGGAGAAGATAGATCGGTCGCATTGACGCGACTCACATTACGCCTCGTAGATCGCACATCTCCTACAATTTTCGTATGAAATAAGTCTACGTCTGAATTGAAATTTGACGACTCAAACTCTTAAATGCCGCGCGACGAAGGTTGCATTAATTCTGACTCGTTCCTGTAACAATCCTCTATTACTATTAAGTGGCCAAAAAGTGGTTATCCATCTCAACAGATATTGCGCAATGCGGGCAGTATCGCAAGGATCGGCTTATCGCATGCTGATAGGCTCAGCTAGGTTCAAATCATAATAAATACATGTATTCGTCGAGTCTATTTTCACAATTCATAAATCTCATAAACGAATAATTCTTAAATGCCTTTCTGTCTTTCTCTTTTTCCTTTCCTTTTTCTTTTTAGCTTTTTAAGCGAAATTGAAACGCTCCCTTTCTCTTTATCTCACACGCCCACGATCGTTATATTTGTAACAAAGGCAAAACGATTCTTTTTTCGTAACCATCTTTGATCCATTTTCGGTCGAAGCTCAATGCCTTGACGTATTTACAGGCAAGACTATTTAACGGTAACCGATTGTCAGGGACAACAATGAACCAGTATGTTTTATCATACACCTGCGCGCGCGACGAGAAAGGTCCTCCCGTATGGAAAATGCGACTCGAGCACAGAGCGTCGTGCATTAAAGCTGCCTGCAGGCGATGAACGTGACTAATTGAGAAACTTGAGGGAAGCGTTCCACAATACGGAACCTCCTTTGTAATAGGATTGCTTTCTGTCGTACGTTACTGTTATTTAGCGGCACTAATGTAAGGGAAAATTTCATGGCCCTTCGTGGCTATGAGAATATCGTTGTACTCGTTGAATAGAACTGAATGAAAGACGGCAACATGCTCGCGAGGCGTTTCTACGTGCGACAAAGATCTCTTACGAGCGACAACTTGACGATGTTTCGATATTTTATATTCGGGGAACCGCGTGCATCGTCTCAGATTTCTATGCGAAATCTTCAGATATCCATGTTTCTAATTCATTCTTAATTCGCGGAGCATCAATCATTTACAATCCAATATCTTTCGCTATAGGAAAGCAACGACTCGAAGCTGTTTCGATGAAATAGAAAGCGAACTACAAGTAACTAGACCTATGTAGAGATCATACCTAAATTAGCGATAGTAGAGAGACGAGGATATTTTGCTGGAGACAAAACGACTTCGTGTAATGGCGTTTAGCAACGATGAAGAGAAAACATCAAGTGATATTATAATGTAATAACTTTGATTAATTATCGATGATTTTAATAACCATATTTCTCTTAGTTACGAAAAACGAATAATATACTTTTATTAATTTTCGGGATCTAACTCCGGTTTTTGTACTGGTTCTGTACTTCGGAATCCAACTACAGCACTATACGTGGATACCTGTAATTCTCTGCTTAAATTTTATAATTAGCGCTTATCGTAAAAAGATATTCTATTTTTGACGATATGCAACTTTAAATACAGCGGAGGGCGACCGAGTATATGGCAGATTTCGTTCAATATGTAGATGCATATATTCTCATCGGATATATATTCTCTTCGTTATACAGGATATATCACTGTGCTTACAGATTACCTTTAATTAAAAGGGATCACGTATTTCTGGCATTATTGGATTTTTAATGAAGTATCTAGTACATATAGGATGAATCAGTTTTCTCATAATGAGATGTTTCGTATTATTCTAGAAAAAATGGTTTCAACAGATATACTTTCTCCGTTAATAAGTAATTCGTCAAACGGTTTTCGCAATTCTGCAGCATTCTGTTTTATCAGATTGTACAGGTATCGCAACTTACGAACACGAAGAAACAAATGACCGGAAAGCAAGTATCGGTAGCAATTTCTTTACCCCGTGGGAACTACGCACATATGTTTACGTATAAAATGTACCAAGATGAGACTGTAATAATTTGTTCGTTCTCGCTTACCACGATCCAGCACGCGCATTCTACTTTTAAAGGCCATCGACGAAGAAAATCACGTTGCGCGTTCATAGGTGAAAGTTCGCCGCAGTGCGTTCTTTCTATTTTAAAAATCAGCGAGTCGATCAAATGCTCGAGTGCCTTATCGTGTTAATACCGGAGAACAAATGGAACGGTTATCCTTTGTAAAATAATTTAACCAATTTGTAATTTCAAGCGGAAATTTTGTAGGAAATTCTCTAATTTAATCCCCTGTAAAAGCACGTCGAGAGACCGTCTGAGCGGTATAAAATCGAGACACAGCAAATGCATAAAAAAGCCTTCGATCAAATGCTCAACCAGCAATTCTGATCGTTACCACTTCTTCTTTATCCTCGTGGAGCGTACGTAGCTGGCTTTCAAGAGTCAGCTATACAACGTACCCGAGCATCAACGAAAACATTCATTAAACCGGTCTCTGCTGTCCTGTTCAAATAACTATGTGGAACCGTCGCGTCGACGAGAAACGTAGAAAACAGTGAAATTCGTTTAAACGTCTCTTTAGAAGCAACGTTCGACGACCGATTCGATTGCTCTTCCAACGAACACCGGCCAGATACGAGTGGTTTCGGTAAGTGCAAGTCGTGAAACACAATCAACACGACGACAGCGATGCTAGATCGATCCAAGCACAACCGGATGAACAGAAACTCCGATGGCTGGTTAGAAGGAGCGCGTTAACGAGCCTCGTTATTCGAAGGAGGGGAAAAACACGATTGTGGTCCTCGGCCGGCTTAAAAGTGACACACGAAGCGTAATTAGCGACAATTATCGTCGCCCGTGGTTCGTTCGGATTTTCATGCAACGCGATGATACATCAATTCCACCGAGCTGATCCACTCGCGTATTAAAATCTCCGCTCGCGCGTATTCACGGTCTATTAAAGCTCTCGCGAGGAACGAAACTAGAAGCGAGATCGTATTAACCTTTTTCTCGCAATTCTTTTGTTCGACAGTTTTACGCTTTCTTCGATAGTAGCATCGAATGCAAAACGACGAGGAATTTTTAAGCCGGATTTAGATCAAACGTGCTGCACTACGTCGCTTCAAGCGCTCAACAATCGCATGCGATTGTACAAGACGGTGTAAAAGTTTGGTTCGTGTTCGCAATTTCTCCGTACTACGCAAAGAAAGAAAGAAAGAAAGAAAGAAAGATCGTGTAATATTCAACTAACTAAACCGAATGTCAGCAAACGCGCGGTTCTCTTTCATGTTCCAAAGGTGCATCGAACACGGCAGTACAGTTACATATAACTAGACATTTGACGATACGTTTACGAGAAATTTTACAGCTTACACTTTAAACTAAATTTTATAAGCTTCGATAACGATCGCGTAAGAAGTAATAATATATAATGTAAATCACAAACATTTATAATTCGCGACAGAATTATTTACAGGTCAACTTTTTTATTTTATATTGTATTATGTTATCTTAAAAAGTATTTCGCTACTTGAAAGACGTAGCAGGGTTAAACGACGATACTCGGTGAACGCGCCCATTGCAGATATATCCCCCATCCAAAACTCAATAATCTCCACGATGTTCCGATATTTCCATCATCCTTTGTTCAGATAGAACGATATTAGAAACGGAACAAGATATCATCCTTGGCTAGCGCGAAACAACATACGAAATGATGCGCGTTGCAAAACCAAACAAATAAAGTGCGAGGGTGGAGTACGAAGGAAAAAGCGAGAACAATTATCAATTTAGCTGGAGGGAATAGCCGTCGATGGGCAACAGACGGAGAGCGGCTTTAGCGAAACCATCTTTGCTTCTTCTTTTACCTTCCTACTCTTACCGATTCACGCGGAGAAGGAAAGTAAAAGGAAAACGGAAAAATGGTACAAAGAAAGTTGATGGTCGATGGATAAAAAAAAAAAAAAGAAAAAAAAAAACAATGAGGCAGCGGTAAGCGTCCGTACAAAAGCTTCCTTTCTCAGACGGTTCGCTTCGTTCTCGAAACTCGTCGATGATTACCACGGTTTCTTAATTAACCGTCGCTGATCGAGGAACCCACCATACCCGTTCGTGGCACCGGCGATAATTAGGGAAGCTCGGCAGCCAGTCGGAATTTTTAATTGACGAATACTGCTGGAACAATTTCTTTTCGCCTGAATCGAAGGGATGCGGAAACAACGAAATCAGAACTTTCTTCTGCCGAGAAAGTTAAATCGTCGACAGAAACGGAATTGCGCGGCATTTTCGTTTTCGCTAACTCTGTAAATCGAGATATTATTTCTCTTTCCGCTATATAGGATGCTTTAAAAAAGGCTTGGTTAAAAAAAGGGATTATCTACTTGCGAAATGAAGAAGGAACATTTATCCGGGTATAAGCATTTATACTTTTAAATTTTTCGAGACATCCCGTAAGCGGTACGGTTCTCCCGGTGTTTGAGTTAACTTCAAACACAAAGTAATATTATTTTTAATAGAAACACGACAAATTTACATAACTGTAGGAACAATGGAAATAAGTTACCATACACGGTATGTAACGGCATAATTAGATGTACGTTGGATATTACCGCAGAATTTACGGAACGAAATACCACTTGAAAATTACGGCCGTCGTTCTTGCGACGTCCACGCGTCTACATTTTGGAATACCTTACGACAAATTTACCATAGATGGTCATGCACTTTAAACTAACATTTCATCATAAATTGATGCCGTACAGTTTTACGTGATTTAAAATTCGATAAAATATTTATTTTATAATTCGTATTTAAGAAATTACGTCAAACTAGGAAACCTGACTTTGAAACGTTAGAAAAAATACATATCGTTTTATACGTCCCATTTAGAAAACAATCGGAAGAATAAATCTACGTAAAGCAAGTCATATGATTTTAATTGCGCTTTGCAAGTACGCGGATGCACCTTATGTCATAACGTAGCACAACTTGGTCAAAAGTACAAAACTTTATATAGTCTGACCTAGTTGCTAAAATTGTCCTCTATAGAGGTATGCGGGTAGATACTTGCAAGTTTACCAGCTACGCTTTCTTTTTTTTTTTATGCTTTCCGCATAGCTTAATTATAAGTTATAATATGTTGCGTCGTTTGTACGTACATAGAGATGCGTCGCATTATCCAAGTAACATCGTAACACGTCTATAGCTTTCATAAAGTTCAAGATTCGAGTAGTTGCCTTGGAAATATCTTTGCTTTATCTCTCTGTTTCTATCGAGCATCAAGTAGAGAGTAAAATAATGCATTCGTAAACGAAATATTCTATGTCCAAGTTGTCAAATATATTTGTTATATTTGTTATGTCTGTTTTGCTCCGAAAGCTCATGCTCCAACAATATGCTCATACAGTGATTAATCAAACAAAATCATGTACCACGAATTAAACAAAGTATCGAGAACAAAAATGCATTACAGCATATCCTTTCCGAATGTGAGTTTATCGCATCGATTCGCTGCAATAAATTGTATTACACATCGTAAAAAATACAAAATCATCGTACAATCGTACAGAAGCGGAGTATTCCATTTTTTCTAAATCGGAATTCGGTTGTACCGAATATTTTATATTCGTATCTATTTTAGATAGCGAATTATTCGGTTAATCCACCTTCGCTCTCGACGCCTCTGATATTTTATCGCAAATTCAATCGTTACTCTCCCCTTAACAAATTTACGATCGTTCGTTTCGAATATGTTGTTCGGCTTGATTTACCCTCGGAACGTGACTTGCACAGTATCCCCTCGCAGAAAACTCCAACAATAGCTACAAATCTTAGACATAACCAAGTGGAGAATAAACTTTCGTCAATTTCTCCATGGCAGAAAATCGAACGTTTCCCTTCCTTTGTGCTTTCTGCATTAATGACGATAGATGCTTTCTCATAAGTCTCGGTAAGTTCCCGGCTGTTCTAAGCGGAATCCTGCTTTAGACACTCGTCACTGGATTTATTTCCTTGACGACGCGTTGCAGGTTACGTACGAGGCTTGTCGAATTGGATTTGCGTCGAAAGGATCCTCGCGCAGACGTCAAGAACTTGTCGCTTTCCTCTCTCTCTCTCTCCCCCCCCCCTTCCTCTTTCTACACCGTTATCCTGCCAACTGCAGCCGTCGATGCACCTACCGCTTCTACGATTCTCTCGACGATTCCCTTCTATTCCGTATCTCTGACTCTTGACGCCGGATTTATCGCACGGCAACACCCAATATGCTCGCTTATTGATACATCTGCCCAATCCACGCGCCAATACATTCGCCGCATACAATTTCCGACTTTTGTGAGTATCGCGTACTACCTATGTACGTAATGGGAATTCATAAGCCTAATGTTAACTTCTAATAAATAAAATTTCTAATATCTCGTAGTAACCACCTACGGATTATCGATGATCGTAACCAATACAGAAAATCGATATCGCGGACGATCTGAGTGTCAGCAATAAACGATAAATACGAGTCGCCTATTGAATATTCATTCGAAGCGCTCAATTATTTATTTTCCCAGACGTGTCGAGCTTTTCCACGATGCATTTTCGATCAGCAAAAATGCGCTGCACAGGCCTGTTTCAAACTGGCGATTTATAGAAAGTCATCGAGTTGCCAGAAATTATAATTAACACCCGCGCCGTTCGTTTTAAATTGCATTCGACATGGTATGGTGTATCAACGCGTATATTCATCGCATCGTTGCTTCGCACAACTAATGACAGTATTTATTAGGTACCTACCAGAGAAACTGTAATAAATTTTCAATCTCTTTTAATGCAATTATACCGCAAAATTCTACCAAAAATGTTATTAACAGGATACCGAAATATCAAAATTTATAACGTTGCGTTATAAATAATATTACAAATAATAATAATAATAATAAGGAAATTTCTACTAATAACTCGTTTACGTGTGATATGTATGAGAAATTTGATTTTTAATACGGCGTGTCACTTGTTATTTTGTTTCCGATATAACTCAGAAAACAGTCACGAATACAAACGATGAAGTGCCCGTTCGCTACTGCATTTCCTTCGTACTCTAGCTTAACAATAACTACACTAACAACGTTAGTGAAATAATGAAAAATGTAGAGCAAACGGATGGGTAGGTAAAGAGGTAATTATCTTCGAAATTCTACATTCTAAATTTTTGATCGTTTTATTACAGAGTGAAAAGGTTGAACGATCGGTATCGTTTCAAAGACGACGATATACTTTGTTTATAAAAACCAGAATTATTTTTAACAGATGACAGCATCGTTAAACGATGCAATTTAATGGACTATCAAAAGTTCATTTGTTGCACGAGAATCACCCGCGCTACGAGTGAAATAAGAAGTAAAACGGGCGCGTTATCCACCTAATGAATTTTTTAGTGGACCAGCTACATCGGTAGTATCAGCTCGGCTGAAAACGATAAAGTACATGGTATTAGACGGAAGATTCTCGCGAAACGACAGAAAAAGACAACGGCAGTGAAGAAAAAAGCCAGAACGAACGAGCGTGTGCAGAGGGATGGAAACATAAAAAGTGTCGGAGGATCACGAGCAATTTCCATTGGATGCAGCGGAACGGGTATTACGCCTGCAGGCCGATTTTATGCGATGATAGAGTTCGACAGGTACGACCGTTTTGCAATATGTGCAGGCGCACGCCGCATGGCCATCCGACGATTTTCTACGCATTCTGATTTCCATTCGTCCCAGGAAACACACGGTTCTTTTTCGAAACACGACATTTCCCTGTCATCGTCATTATCCTCCAGGCCCACCGTCGTTGTTTGTACGAGCATTATAGCTCGACCACTTTGCGAGCGCGGCAAGTCTAATATTTTACCAACGAGAGTACTTCGTCGCTCCATTTGTATAGGCGCGCTAGTTTGCATCGTGCACGTTGAAATACTTCGCGTACGCGACCGAGCAAACGTAACGTTGCGTGAAAAAATGTTCCGGCTAAAAATTGCGCGCGTCGAAACGTCATGAATGGGAACGAACGCTATTTGCTCGGCACAACGCATCCTTTTTTTAACCGGTATTTTTTACTTACGACTCCGTTTACGACTGGCACGAGAAGCATTCACAGTTTCCTCCCGTTATTATTACAGAGATCGATGAATAACGGAAAATATTTTATGCTCTGCGTACATATCATTACTCTCTTCTCTCGACTGAATAGTTTGGACAATTTTTTAATACCGGGATAGCTTCGTTTTTATACATTTTTGATTTCGTTTTTATCGTAGAAAAAGGCTCTTGGAGCAAGCTTGGAGTAGTTTGCGACACAATGATTTCAAATTTTTGTTCATTTTAATAACTTTAATAAAATTAATAACCTGTACGAATATTCTTGATTGTTTTGTGACAATGTAATGGTGCAATGACAGAGAACAGTACCGTGTATAAAAGTAAACAAGTAAGTTAATACGTAAAACATACACAAGAATTCTTGGATAAATATCATAGGATGCTTACGGAAAATAGGTTAAATCGACAAATTTGTTAGGAATTATTATTTTCTTTAAAACTATATATTTTATTCGTTACCAAGTTTCTTTTGATTTTAATCGAGTATAACAACGTAAAATAGGTTACACGAAGGTGTAACCTTTCTCCGATATATGAAAAATTATTATATCCGAAATAGGTAAATCTATTCCGTACATGTACACGCGTACGTATCGTATACAAATAGGAGAAGTTCTATCTATGTCATGGAAATAGATTTCAATCCTAACTGCAAATCCTGTTCAAGACGTTTCACACACGCGTGTACTTTGTACACTCGTACAAAGCCACGTTGCACAAATGTGCTATATTGTAGCCAATCTGTATTAGATACACAAAGGATATCCAATCATAATTGCAATATGTACATACATATACTTAACGATACATGTATCGATATTAGCACACGTCGTATCGATGCAATATCGGTGATTCCCTATCGCCTTGTTAATATACTATCTCACGCAGCGCTATTATCATTATTTTCTACATAAAATTGGTCGACGATATACACTGCCGACAATAAGTATAAAGATACGAGCATATCTTCTGATATGTAGTATAAATTCAATGCATTCCACTGCTTTCATTTTCTAGTTGTTTTATTACATGTCCGTCATTTCATTTGCTTCATATTTTGTCCTATAATGTAAAGTACATAGTAGGAAATAAAGTAAAATTTGTTAGGTCTCCGATACCGTAGAAACAAACAGTTTATGCAATGTCGAAATAAATTTCTGAAAGTAAATTATCAACTGTAATTAAATGGCCGAATGCTTACAAACGAGGAACACGTCAAACAGGTTAAATTGAATCTAAACACTGACGAACTTAATTGCCAAAGCTGCGACCATTAATTAGTTCGATAATTAAACGGATTAATCTGTTAATCGGTTAATTAGAGATAAATGGGTAAAAGTTGTAGGATTAAATGGAAAATATGCAGATACATGGGAGACAAATGACGATATTAAAAGCATCTTTCTAGATTTGAAATAATTTTCACGATGATCGGTTGACGTGATTCGATTTGTGATTCTTCGGATTTCCATCGTTTTATTACCTAAAACCAAACAGAATTTTCGCACTCGTCCCCTAATAATAATAATATTTTATGTTTTTTTAGGGAAATATAAATTTCATAAGCTTGTATCGATGTATCGTTCTATGATACTAGAGCATTCCGTGATAGCAATCTTCATAATCTTTTTCACTATGCGCTTAAATTTATCTAAATCTGCCTGCCTTTCACTTTTATTTTCTCGCTGCTATATCGCTAATACGCACATACCTACGTGTTTATGTGCAAACGTGCTAAACCACTATGGACGTTATTCGTGCACCATGCATTTGGCACGTACCATATGTCACATGAAAACCGACGGCAGCTCGGTTCGATCGATGGTCCTAAAAATGTCGAGTAAGCTTGATGTTATTCGATTGCGAATAATATGTATTATAGTAGGATATTAATGTTGAAAATTTGAAATCAAAGTACGTCTTTCGGAAAAGATATAATCGGCTAAGCGTAGAAAAAGTCTCGCTATGTACAATTATAATTATAATTGATACAATTTGCGAAATTAACGGTATCGGATGAAACAATTAAGGAAAGTATTTCAGACTATTAGGAGAAAACTATGCGCTGTTAGCTAGACATTTTAACAGCGACGAGGTCAGGCTTGCGGATTAAAGGAAAATCCCTAATACCATTTTCCTCGCCATTAGGGGGTTTATCGATCCTCCGGTTCCTAATGTATTCGAACGGGAACGATGCAACTACTCAAGAGTAATGCGAACAGTTAGCCGGATTGGAATGCCTCTGCGAATCAGATAAATCGTATTTTTCCGCACAAACGCGTCGGCTAGACGCGTCCACCGTGAATTCCCCGATATATCTACATGCTTCGAGGGAGAATCAAATTTTCAACGATTAAAATAACTTGGATGATTTTCGTGTTTGCTCGTGCCGACATCGATATAGTTTATATTCGCCGAGATTTATATTATTCTCGTGTTCGCGCATCTCCGCGCGATATTGCCGAAACGGCGCGGAACTGGATGGCACCGCGCGATGCGGTGCGGTGCGGCGTGGCGGTGGGCATGGTTGGTAGCGAGGTGAAACGACTGCACTTCACAAACATAACCCGTCCGTACTCCGGGCAACGAAATTGTCCCGGCAAACAGAGAAACGTCTGATGAACATATATTAATTTGCCGTGCAAATAGGCGATCGCGAGGCTTAACTCGTTTCATCGACGGATCGATGATCCGAGGGGAGAATAAATTTTGACGCGTCTTCCGTTCTCGCGAGTGTTTGCGTAAATCACGCGCGCTCGTCGATGCGAGACACGTGTAAATATGTACGGAATCACGGATATGGAAGCTCGTGTATCGCGAACGCGTTCGTGTTTGTCCGTATATAAATTTCCCATGTAAACCAGCCCGATGGCGGCCGATGGCCGACGTTCGTCGATTGGATTGCAAATCACCTGCATACTTGCCGGTCGACGTATTAATCGCGACGCATCCTCTTACACGCGCAACCACTGCATTCAGCGTCAAGTGGACAGCGCGGAGGAAGCTTCGTCACGTTCGTTGCCCATCGATCACCGTATATTTCATGAAATCCAGCCTCCTTGCCAGGCATTATATACCTGCAAATCCGCCTGTCCTTCCATTCGTATCGGCACAATTTCGAGTTTCTTTTTTCGTTATTCGGTTTTCTACGCCGTTTTCTTCACTCTTGCGGACCAATGCAGAAAACGAACGTTTCGACCAAGCTACGCGTGTTCTATCGCGTTATTTTGCGGCGAGAGTACGTCACGCGATGAAATTCGTTGAAGAACGACGAGATAAAGAACGACGTTGCGCCGTCAAATTAATTCTTCCCATTCCGCGTCCGACAGTGTAAGACAATAGTGAAATAACGCTCGCCGGTAAAATCGGTACATCGTTGAAAAATATTTTCTTCTTTCTACGAATTATTTGTGTTTCTCGGCTTCTCTACCGGCTGCAAAATCATAACAATGCTTGTCAATGGTGTTCGTATAAATCTCAAAAAGGACGAATCAAAGTTAGAGATTCGAGTTAACGATTTCAAGTTCTACAATCGCGATGCCAGGAATTTCAAACAAACTACTTTTTCATACTACGGATGTAAAATATTTCTAGAATATTTTCAGTAGAGAAATACAAAAATTTTTAAGACGAAACAAAAATCTCGTTCTTAAGATACTTCCTGACGATACCGATACCGATGAAAGATACCGATCTGCCAATAACTAATATACATACTATAATTTACAGATTTACAGATTGATCTTCTAACAATCACAAGCGTTAATTTTGCACAAGCGTTAAAAATATCAAACCTTTCGAAATTTTCAATGACTAACAAATTCACATCGTCTCTATATGCGCTTTTCCCTAATTACGCAGTCATATAGGAATCATAGAATTATACAAAAGAAGCTACAAACGATAACTTTATACGAAAATTGTATTTGGTACAACGAATGAACGTAGTAAACGTCGTTTCTTATCGTTTAAGCGATTCATCTAAAGAACTCGTAAAAATTAGATCCCCATTAAGTATCTGCCAAAGTAGACGCCCAACTTTGCGATTCCACGATTCTTTTAATCAAAATATTCACAATGTTCTAAATATAAACAAAGTAAAACTTCAAGAAAACTTAAGAATTTAAAAAGGTTACAAAAATTTAATAATTTTGGTAGATGGAGAATTTATCACGTTTTGGAATTTATGGTCTCGACTGTAAAAACTCACGACATTCGTATTCCTTCGAGAAATTAGTACGCAAATCCTGTACGTTGTCATCTTTTGAACAGGCTATTTGAATAAATCTATATTGTAAAATGTGCTTTATAATGGAATACCAACGGATGGATGAAGATGATAGCGTATGGTGATGGAATAGTTGGACTGAAAATTGACTGTCTGGAAATGCGTTACGTAACGAAACGCACAAACTGATTCTATCGGACACAACATTTAATAGATGGAGATAAACTATTACGTTTTACTGGTTAAGTAATTTCTAAACGAAACGAACGTACCAAAGGAAACGGATAATTAGCGTAACCTTGCCTCTATCTATCTGCATTGGGGAAACTCGAACGCTTCGATGACTACTTAACGGTATCTTGGTCGTCGATACTTGCTTGCCGCATCTGGTGACCGCTGTGAGCAGCTGTTCAATATTTGCAGTCTACGTATCTTTATACATAGCTATTTCTTTATATAGAGTAGTGGGTTCGCGATGTGAATTGCTTATTTGCCATGTATAATAGTACTCTCAAACGTGCAGATACGAATACAATATCAACGTAAATTGTTTAACGTAAGTTAAATAAAAATATCAAACGAGTAAAGCAGAAATAAATGACTTATAAGATATTTTACGTTCCAAGCCAGGTACCTTTCAATCGATACTTATGTTCTTAAATAATTATTTATAATTAATGTACAATTTAAGCGATTTACGTTTTGAAATTGTATCAAGTTGAATCTAACTTTCGACAAATTCCATCGAATACTGTCGATAAGCTGTATTATCGATCAATTATCTCACTGCAAGAATAAACGAACATTCTCCGTGTACCCGTAATTTCTTCTCCTATATTCGTGTATCGTTCACAGTGAATTACCGGAAATCAGTTATTTCGTGTCATTCATTCTGAATACTTTGAATTTTTATTATTCCTTTAACGGCTTAAATACCAACGCTGTCCCTTTGCTCCGTTGAAAAAGAAACATGAGCTATAATTACAATAAACTATTCAATTTAAAATTTTATACATAATTTGACGTAAATTGAACGGGCCCTTAACGTAATAAACACTAATAACACGGGAACCTACTATTAACACAGACTCCATGAAATTTTATCTTCTCCAACAAAGATTCCATTTTTATGCTGAAACTGTCAGAGAATATTTGTACTCGATTGTACATATTATGTTTAATGGGATGGCACTTTACGACAGACAATTAATTAGAAATCTGCTATTATTACATGAATTATTCCGAATGCATGTAAACGTGACAATATCGTAGATTAAATCCGATATAATTGTGATTGAATAACGGTAATAAATAACTACATTAATATGATTGAACTTAATAGGATTAAATTATCTATCCTAAGTAGTTGTTTGATAACCGAGACGAATTACCGGAAGTGAGGAAATTGCATACGTTCTTTGCTTTATTTTCAGTCGATTACTAACTATCGTACACGCGTAATATATTATCCATATAAATAGGTACTTAAATCTTTTCGTTTATTGTACTACATACAGTGTACAATAATACCAAAACGAGGTGCCAATGTACAATATATTACAAGATCTGATGGGAAAAGCAAGTCGGCGAGATATCGGTCATGATTCCTAGTCGACCGCGGTGCTCGGGGTAAACTGTAAATTTTTACCTCCAGATTCCTCGTAGCTTATTTAAGACAACGTATGCCGTGTGTACGCGTATCAATCGCGCGGCTCCACCGAGCTAGCGGCTGTATCAATACATAATGTATTTGCACTTGTGTCTACGTATGTCCTGTATTTATGCACATATCGACGGAATATGTGAATCTACAGGTACAAACGCGTATTCGCACGCATTCAACCGTGCGTGTGCACAAACACGAGACACGGCAGATCGCTCAGCCATAAACCATGGCGGTTTACGTTATCGTCTGGCCGGATCTACCCGTCGGCAAACTGCTGCAATTTGGCTAACGTTCCTTGCAGTCCTGTGTACTCGTGGAAATTGATAGGGCCGAAACGTCGCGCTTCTATCCACCTCCCCGCACCCACTCATCCACCGACGAGGAACGCTTTTTACCAATATTTTTGTAACACACCGAATGATTAATTATCCCTTCCAACGCAACTACGTCGTCGATTGAGAATCGAATTCCTAAGTCTATCGTTCGTCTAGTATCGTTCAAGAACGATAGGTACGGCCAACCTTATGTTCAGTCCTTCTCTCAAACTCGGTCGATCGACATTTATCTCGATCACGGCCAACGAAATGGACATTGGAAGACACTGCGGAGGCGACGCAAAAAGGTAATTGCTCCTGGAATCGAGTATATCGTCTATCGTTGGTCACTCCTACGTGAAAACCATGCGACGAAACATGGCACAGATGCGATATAGAAATATTAGCAGTTTATTCTTAGTCGATTCTCAACTGTTGTAGTAAATACGAGGACAAATGTCAGTCAAACGTCCACAAAAATATTCTCTTTACAAATTGCCTGATAAAATTACAATTTGCCTGTTAACAGTAAGTTGTTAGAGTAAGTAGCCAGATTCTATTTTTATGCGATTTCTAATAAGGACATCCTGAATTTAGATAAAGGTAGGTAAAGGTCGTGAAAATCGTAAAAATTATTTTAGCGAGTGAAAATCAAGTTACTGGATTTCAAAGAATTGTTCGGCACATAAACTCGGGACAAAAATTTCGGGAACGACCAACAGCACGAGATTTTGTTGCTTTAAACGTTGCGAATATTAAAGCTCAAGAACCTTATACGGAACTATCAATCAGAATACTCTGAGCATTTTTCCACATTTTCCTTTTTTTTTTTTTTTTTACTTCTACTCAAAATACTATTATAGATGAAATAGTTTAATGATTGTGTGAGAAATTCAAAATCGATCACATGTGCAAACGATTTGACAAACTTTTGCCATATTTCATATGGACTTTGCGTTTTCCGCGTGTCCAGCGTTAATAGAAAATGTGGATTTATTTATTCTTCCATTCTTTTTTTATACTAATTTCCTGTAGATTTTTATACAAGTTTTCATCGAGCTTCGTTTCAATCACAAATACGCAGAAGAAAAAGCTTCTATTCAACTTTTCGTTTAATCTTAGTCACAGTTTCCACATGGCACAAAGTTTTTGTAAGTTGTTTAAATCTTCCGATACCAAAAGTGACATCAGTGGCAAAGTGTAAGTCACTTTAATTAAATGGACGTTACCATTATATAGCGTTGTTAACTTATTCAGGAGTGCCTTAATATTTCTTGACCACTACTGTATAAATCAGTCACTTGTATAGAAAGCGACATCATAGGTGGCTTTCCATTTAATGTTCCGTCTACTGTTCAAAGGGGTTGAACTTGCCGAGTTTGGAATAGCAGCGAAACTACGTGTACATTATACAGAAAGTTGGTCAATTCATTATAAAATTGACACGGTATGCCTCGCATAGTTAATAATATTTGATAGCAAGAAAGGCCAAAATATCGAACGATTCCAGACCGTTCAGTTTTGTTCCAAATCTGACGATACACCAAAAAAAAAAAAGCAACTTGCGTTTTACCCTTAAAATAGAGTCACGCGTTCTCGAATAAAAACATTAAAATAATCGAACAAACTCGTCGTTTACAAGATATTGCAAAACTTTATTCTATCAATTGTCGGGCGGCATCATGTTTACTTTCCCTTACTCTCAATATAAAATAATATTGTATCGTTAAAAACACTGTGGAAGGGACAAAAGGTGCAACAGTTTATTTTAATCACTACGTTTCACGTTGCTACATTCCGAACATGTGTGACACGAATAGAAAATCATACGAAAGGAACAAGACGAAATAACACGTATGGAAACTTATTTTTCAGAACAATATGTACTTTTTTCTGCTTCTCTTGCTTCCTTTCCTTCTTCTCTACTTTAACAATTACTTTACTTTTAACAATTTGAGATAACGCGATGAGAAAATTGATTTCCTTAATTTCCATAAAAAAATCACATTTAAAATTAGAAAATGACTTTGGAAAAGCGTCTGCGCGAACAATGTTCGCGTATAGGAGTTTGCGGAACGTTTTCAGAGAGTAAGAAGTACTGCCGCACGATTTTCCATCAAACGCGTTCTTCCGGAATAAGTGATTTTCCCCTTGTCGTTTCCACTGACAGAGGTCGTAGCGAAATATCAACGGGAGTTGTTTTACGAGCTTGCCCCGACAGTCAACGAGAATGAACACGTTGCCGACTGTTTGTCGGTCGGTTTGTTTCGCGGTCCAGACGAAGCAAACACGCTGAAACCGATTGCGCTGCACGCACCGCCGTGTCTGGGAGCAAATTAAAAATCAATTCCAGGACCCGGTAATTTGAAAGTGTTCGACCGGCTGTTTCTCCGGACGCGTAGCGAGCTTTAGTCGGCGAATAATTTGCCAAAAGGTTGAATGCCGCGCGCAAGTCGACCGTCACAGAGGTTGTACCGTCTGGGAAAATATTTCTGCCCGGCATAAACGGGTATATACCTTCGCGGCGGCTTAATCCAGGTCGGTGATTTAATTAAAAATTGTTTGACCACGAATTTTAAACGCGACCATAAAATTTCGCTATTGCGTCGTCTCTACGCGCAATATTTTTTATTCGCGGCTGGCTTATCTTCACGGTGGACGTTCAACCGCGCGCGCCATCCGGATATACCATACACGTAGGATCCCTTTTGTCCAGCTTCGATTAATCGCTGAAAAATATTTATTCGATCGGCAACCGATGAAATCCGTTGAAAGTGTTTCACACTTTAATGTGTAATATATATTTACGAAATTACGAACATAAAAGATATTTCAAGAGCACGTGTATATTGTCAAATATTTAATCAATACACGATATGAGTTTTGTTTCTTTTTTTTTTTTCTGCGATAATATTTGTTAAATGCACGAATAAACGTATGTTGTATGATCACACACGTGAACGCATATACGTTTAAAATGGGAATCAAAAATTTAGAAAGGAAATTCTTCCGATAGCGGCGTTATTACTCGTTTTTATGATTAATTAAAAAGTAATCGTGTGATCGTGTTAATGGATATTTGAGGAATTCCAACTACTCGTCGATTTTACTCGCACATATTCGGTGCAGAAAATAATTCAGATAAATATTTATAATAATGTTGTATCAATTTGTGTTATATACGTCACATCAGGTTGATAAAAAATGTTTCTCTTTACAAATGTTACAAATATTAAAATAGTGTAATTTCTTTTAGAAATACTACCGATCAAGAATACCGATTACTTGTTAGTTTATTAATTTTATTTCGAAAATTTCTGCCAAAAGTTATCCATCCAATTGACAAAGAACAGGCAAATAGTTTTTCATTAAAATACGTATATTTAGCCGATTATGGACAAGATTTTATGACACGATCTATGTATATAGAGGCATATTATGTATCTATGTAAAAAAGTATATTATGTATGTATGTAAATGCAATTTCAGTTTGTAAAGGCACATTATTATTCATCGAAAATGAAATGTAGTTATCGGTCAACGATATGATATCCGATCGATCGATATTATAAGAAACGTGTGAATGTTTAATGTTAAGAAGCACGTTATAGAGCATGCGCGAAGTACTTTACTACTAACGTATTTACAATGGCTAGTTATTGCATAAGTTGTCGCAAAAATTATTGCATAAATACAAGAAAGCAGCATAAAACTATAAATATTTCATCCACTACGTTATTGCTTTATTATATTATTCGGGAAGCCACATATTTAAAGGTTATCTATTTGTTTCAATTAGCGATAAATGCAAATTTCATCTCCATCAACAAAGAAAAAAAAAACGAAAAAAAAAAAAATAAAGGAGGTATTCCCAATGAATCGGAAAAATACCCTACCTATATATCTGCGATAACATGGCACTACATGCAGCGATAGTAATGCAAAAAAGGTATTGAAATCGCAGGGGAACATAATTTCCCGTCCGCCGTATTCGCTGGGTTTGGCACTGATAGATTTCAACTTCATTCATTACAATCTAGTTTAGATGAGAAAAGTTTGAATAATTTTCGAATCGTGGAAACGGCAGCGCGTTCCTTTTTGTAACGACACCAGAAACTTCTTGTCGAGAAAACATTAGATATCTTGTTAATAAATAAGAAATTGTTATAAATTACAGATACAAATAATAATGGAAACGCGTATTATTTAAAACACGTAAAATGCGTAAAACATGCGTAATTTGAAAGGCTATTACGAAAGCTACTTAATCGCGAAGCTTCGGTTCGGCCATGAACAAAATCTGTATATTAAATCTGTGTGTTAAAAGTTTCAAAATATTTGAAAAATATTTCGCTGCTTCTGCAATATTATAATTTCATCCGAAAATATTTAAAGAGTATAATACAATAATATACGTTTAATAAGTTCCTCGTCTTCGTATAAAAAAAAAAATGTAGAATCTCCGCGTTCTTAAGTAACAAAGATCTCGTTTCATCGCCGTAGTTCAGTTCACCTTAAAATTTCGTTCGGTTTCGTTCAGCTTAAAATAATTGTGAATTACTTGCAATAAGGTATCTGTTTAACACGGAACATCCGGCGAGTAACTTTCAATTCGGTGGCGTTTCCGCGCTTGTGCCCGTTTCACAGTTGAAAACTTACTTTTTCGATTCTCTAACTAGCTTGGCTGAAACGCAGAGTAGCTTCGCAATAGTCCTTGTGCTCCATCTGTATAACCACAGTACGCTGCAAGTCCTCCATCGAACGACAGGCGTACCCTGTATAAATGTTTGAAACTTTCTGCGGAATACGTGCCGAGTTCGCACGATGAGAGGCGTCAGCCAATGATGTACTTGTATTTCCGTGCTCGAGCAGGGCTGTCTGCTTCAGGCTAGAGCGAATCTTCTGTCTGCGTACGTCTATCTCTCTTCCACTAGCGCTTTGTTCGTCGATGCTACTACTTCGCCGCCCTCTCTCCAGTTACCTTTCGCTCTCTGTCACCGTGCATTCTTGCTCGTCTTCCCTTTTACCTCCTTTTTTCGGTGCTTTCGAGCAATGCTCCGCCAGCGAAACGAAGTTTTCCGGGGAAACTAAAGTCATTTCGTTCGTGCAATCTAAGTTAAGTGACTTTCGAGAGCTCGGACGACTAAACGCGCCCCCGGTGGGTCGCAACTCGCACGACGCGATCAACCCTTTCTCTTTCTTCTCTCCGCAGCTTGCACGTTTACGGAGGTCAAGTGGAAGAGGGGACGAGGGCCGGAAGGATCCAAGATCTGACGAGGATTACGTCGTCCGTTAGGTTCCACGGGTGCTTAGCTGGCTGAGAAATCGACTCTAAAGCCACCATTCTTTCCGACGACGTAGCGGCACCATGGTTACACGTCGTTTCGTTCGGCGATGTTTCGAGATCCTTGCACCACGGCTAACCAGCCGACGAAGACTAACGGTTTAAAGTTGCATCGTCCCGTATCAGACATTTTTCAAGGTGACAGCCCACGGTTTTATGCTCCGTAGGAGCTGTGGTGCGGGCGCACTTTTGTCGAGCCGACGACTGATAAGTTTCAGCCAAGAATTTGCGACACCTGAATACCTTGGTCGATGCCAACGTAGCTTCGAAGAACTTGAGACGTTCAACGTCGTAGATTCAAGTAAGAGGTGACTTTCCTTTTTTTTTTCTTCTTCTTCTTCTTCTTCTTCTTTTTCTTTTTTCAAGGGAAATTGTTTCGAGGAAACGAAGACTTGGCGAGGGTCGACAAATTTGATAACTACGAAGGACGAAATAACAGTTTCTCTTGCCTCGGTTATTTCCGTGATTTTCGACAACGTAATACGGATTTTCTGCAAAACGACAATATTGCAGGAACAATGACGTTATCGCGTAAAAAAGAATATCTTTATCAACGTGCTTTGTGAAGTATGGAGATGCCATCTTCATTTTTAATTCAAAACTTAAATACGAAAGAACCCGAAGAACTTGGGAGCAATTTTGTATAATTTGCCTGATACCGGATAGCAAATTTATTTCGAAAACACGAATTAGCATATTATTTACCGCGTTAGAATAAGTCATAAAACGAATTATAATTTGTTTTCAGTTTATCGAGATGGTAAATCTGAGATCTATCTCAGTAGAATGTAATGAATGCAAACGTATCGTGTATGAAGACGGTAAACGCGTTAAGAGATCTAATCATATTATCGCAATCACGTATGGCTCAACGATATCAGTCAGGCACGCTCAAATTCGTAGCACTCGTTTCGATCTACATCCAACTGCCTTTATTAACCGTTGGATAACGACATATCGATGTTAACGCAAAACCGTGGAAAAGCACACAGATATCCGACCGTAAGACCATTGACACCAGAAATGAGCGATGGAGCCATTTTGAGCGACGCGACGCGACGCGACGCGACACTGGGATTGGCTCGATTTTCGAAGAGTCACGAGCGGCTGCTCGCTCGTAAATACAGCTATTCCGCTTTTTCCTCTTTTCCGCTAGCAGAAAAGTGACGCGTCCAAGCTGTGTGTACATAGGCTCGCTACGTTCAGCCAGATAGAGGCGTATGAATCATGGAACCGTAAAGTGATATCGAATGGAATAGAGACTAAGTACGTACGGTACGATACACAGGACTCTGCTCTGTGTGCGTAGCTGACCATCAAAAACGAACGCCTCCTACCGCAGATCCCACCGTGTATTCCACGCAGCTCACCGACTCCTAGTGTGATTTAGCTGCACTTCGAAGAAAGCGTGGGAAACGCGGTTTGGAATGGTCTTAAATTGAAGGAAAATGGCCGGAACGTATGTTCTACGACCGGCCTCGTAAATCACACTGCCGCAGAAAAATGAGGAAACGATAAATTCTCAAAATCAAATGCAATTTAATGCTTGAAATTTAAACAACGCCACAATGAAACGTTACGTAACGATGATTTGTTACGAACAAAGTTAAATTTCGGAAAATTATTTAGAAAGAAATGTTTCAACTATCTTATTTTCATCGTTAGATCGTTTCCTAAGAAATTTTTCTTTCGATATAAATAGCTTTAACAAATTACTATATCGTCTTTCCTCGGGATCACGAGGTTCCGTCTCTCACGTTATAAAAATATAGTTTGTTTTAAATAGAAATTAAAGTATCCGATCAAGGTAAGAAATAACTCGATTGATATATTTCTTTCTTCTACAGTTGCATTGATTTCAGTTTCGTAATAGTAATCGTGTAACGAACATCATCAAAATGTATTTAAAATTATACCCTTTAGAATTAAAAATTGGGTTTCCGTATCTGCATTCACTTTCCACGATTTTAATTAAGATCTGCGGCGGAAATATCAAAAGTATTATTACGACATCACGTTTCACATCGATGCGTTGTAATCCAGGCTAAACTATTTTTTAAAAAGATACAGTCATAGGATAAAGCTCTGCAAGGTGAACCCAATTCCATAATTTCAATTTAGTCTTTCACGCAGGATTATTTCACTCCCGATTGTAACACAATTTTCATTACGCTTTCTCTGATAAACGAGTTTATGACATTTTTCCCGACGCTGCTTGGCATTCCATTAAAAATGCCGGACCAAGAGGATTCGATGCGATTAAGGCAATGTTAAATTCGCGACACCGTTAAATTCAGCATCGTTCATCAAGGTTATTGTTAATTCGATGATCATACGCGGTCGTGACTCGTTACCGAGCGGTCGTTCAACGATTCTAATTAAAAGTTCACGATACACATCCATTGCGAATGTAGTTTTAGTTTATCTCTATAGATTTTGCTGAAGCAGCACTGATGGCAAGTTAATTGAGAGTTCGCGGTTCTTTTGACCATATCTTTCGCTTTTCGACGATGACAAAACGTTACAATTGTAACGAGATCCGTTAAAGGCCGCCGCGAACGCAAGATTTCTTCAAACTACCATCGGAGTCCTCTTGTACTTTTAAATTCATCCCATAACGAGAGGAGACAATGTTTCACTTTCGTCTTAATTGAAAGTTCTAATTAGAGGACCGGACATTTGTAGAAAATAACTTTTCGAGGGGACTTTTCATCCTCCGCTTACAGCATAAGATATTTCTATGTGCATATTTCTTTATTCGTTTCTTATGTAACTCTTGCGCAAAATTGCACAGAATGGACGTAATATGAAAAGATAGATATGTAGAATGGTGCTTTTTATAATAATTGCCAGGTAAAACGATATTTTACCGAGGCTCTACTTTTTAAATTAAATTTTCAAAACTATCTATTTGAATAAAAACACGCAGTTTGAGCGTATACCACTCAAATATATATTTTTGGTAGGTTTTGAACTAACGTAACGATAAGATAATTGAAAATTATAATAAAGTTAATGTGACATGTAGTTGTGACATATAGCTTACATCTTAAGCTTTAGGAACATTATGACATATTTGTTTAAAGGCGGTTAAGATTTATTCCAAATGTTAAATAATTAAAATCTTGCGCGAAAAAGAAGCTTCTCAGCTTTGAAATGATATACGATAATATATATCTACAAAGAGAAAAATATTTATTGGGGAAAAAAAAGAAAAAAAAGAAAAAGAAACATTTCAAGAAGAGATAGAATAAAATTGAGTATTTCACGTGTTATAACCTAATAAGTGGAATCCAATAGCAAGCGTACAAAGTAAATATGCGACGAGAAATTTCAATAAAAGGAAGCGTTATCCTCCGTTTCTTTGCCGTTTCAAAGTAACCGATTTTTCAACGAACCGTGTAAATTAATAAATAGGTGGCTACTTACCCAACAGTTTCATAACCTGAGACTGGCTGATAAAAATGTTCAAGTATCCATCGCTGCAGCCAACGAGAACCAAAAGAACGAAAAACTTGCATCGCAACAGATCACACGATCCATCACCCCACCGCATTGTCTCACATAATAACATCACGCACCGACGTAATCATACGCGCAAAACGTGCCACTTTTATTCCGTTTCTTATTTCCGTTTCACGTTGTACACGTGACAGCAAGCGTGGAAAAGTTCTGTTGATTCTTTTCGCAAACGACGACAAACATCATCCATATTTTTTCTACGCACAAAATCATCGTTCGATATAACGTTTCCACGAGTTTGACTCGAAAGTTGTTCAAACTCTTTTACCAACGACTATTTTATTTTTAAAATTGCATTTCTCCTAAACTACTAGACTTTAGATTTTGTAGGCCATTAAAATGTATTATAGAGCAAAGAGATGTTACGCTCGATTATTATGGATCATCCATGGTCGAATGAATATCGAAGAGAGCGACGGTCACATGGTTACGTGATCGACGAGACATGAAGGAGAAGTATCAAAGCACAGGAGAAGCGATCACAGCGTCGTCGGCGTCGGAGCGCAACTGACGGACGTCGCTCGGTAAATTGAAGGCGCCGCGAGACTCGCGCCTGCGCCCGCTTAGGGGTGCGACGCCGAATACGCAAACGGCCAACGACGAATCATTGGGTAATACACGACGCGCGTACGCCCTGTAAATCGCGGTAAGTGTAAATCACACGTTTGGATGGCCAACCGGCCGTGATGCGCTATCAGAATCGCCAAAGTATCAGAATAGGGGAACGTACAATTGCCAGCGTTTTAATTGTGTTTTTGATATATGGTGTAGGGGAGACACAAAGGACGGGTTATCTGGGTAAAACTAAGATCTCTTCTACTATTCCTTTTAAAATGGTTGAAAAGAAAGTTTTGGAAACGGTAAAAACATCAATGAAATGAATGTCGATAAAGTACACGTATAGATCTACTATAAAGATATACGTACATACATTTACTAACTTTCGCATAAATGATACTCTTAGTATAAATAATAAAATTATAATATGTAGCATATGCAAGTTGTCTCGGAATAAGTGGGGAATGTTTTGGCAACGGTCTCTGCACATCTAAATAATAAAAAAAAGCTCCTATAGACATATGTCCTGCTTAATTTTGTCTTCGAGTTATAGCGGATTTCGTCTCGCGCTAGAACACTTGTCGACTTATTATGGTCAAAAGATAAAACAAAGTTTCCAGCAAATACGAACTAGATCTGGACACGTGGGAAGAGCAAAGCAACGATCGTTCGTGAGACGTTCGCAGGCTTACATCGGGATGCAAGGAAACACCAATTCCAACATCTCTTGTGACGGGTAATAAGTCGAAAACAAGGAGACAAATAGAATGTATCGCTGCTGTGCTTCGATAGCGGTACAACCAAAAGAATGTGAAGTTTAGAGGGGAGGCGTTTTAAAATTTACAAAGAAATATTCGCGACTGGTTTAAACGACTTGACACAAGATATGCCGTATAATATAATATACGTGCAAAAAACAGAATATACGGGATGTTTACCCGTTATAGTATATATGTTACCCATACAAAAAAAAAAAAAAAAAAAAAAAAAAAGAAAAAATGTTTCGAGAGAACTGAGGATGAATTGCAAGAACAAAATAAACATCGTAATCGGATCATCTAGGTATGATGTAAGATTTTTGAATTGGAGCGAAAAATGTTATTACGAGACGCATTTTGTTCTCAATTAGATACATCCGTAACTATCGGTAGGGAAATGGGTTTTTTCTCACAACGCTTTCATCGAATCTTCGATTTTCTATCGACGTTTCGATGAGAAACGCATAGCAGTTTGAAAATGGTAGAATGGTAGAATTTAATTAAAGATCTTTTCTCTCTCTATAGCCATTAAATCCCCTTCTCCCTCAACCTTCCCTCTGTCCTTCGCTGTTTCCCTTTTCCGTCTTCCTCTCTTCCATCCTTTGCCTTTATCCGACCGTCTCTCCCTTTTCTACCCTCGCTTTCTCTCTCACTCTTTCTCTGCTTGTTTCTCTCTCGCTATACGACTGCACGACCACCATGCACAGTTTGCAACTAGGATTCACGATTTGATCTTCGTCAGTTTAACTTTCATGGTGTAGCAACGTTCCCTGCCGACGAAACGAGACTTTAATTATACCATGGGGTTAATTAATTCCGTCAAATCCTGCGAAGCGCGTCTCAGTATCCTCTTTGCTTTTTCCCCCCTTTTCTGTTCATTCTGCCGAGCTTCGAACCTGAAATTTATCCTCTAGCACGATATAACCGCGGAAAATATCCTGATTTTTCATCTATCGCTACCGGATGCGTGGATAAACTTCTCTCTCGTTATTCTACGGATTATAGCAGAAACGACTGGTAGAAATTTCTTTGCTTGCCGCGTACTTGATCCATATATAATATTAAGATGCAGCAGGCACGTTATCTATTTTCTTCTATGAACGCGCAATGTTTCTAACCCCTTTGTATTATGAATGTATTACTAACATAGTACATAGTAGAGAAACGAATGTGACTAAATGATCGACAAATTGAGATTACCAAGACTCTCATCTTACGTTATTACAAGAATATATAATACGAAAAGAGATCATTTTCAAATGTATAATTACATATATAAGAGAATAAGATTACGTATTCGATGAAAGATTTGTTGTATTGTAGTAATTACTAAGTATGGCATAATCAGTTTTATATTACTCGCTATTCTTTTTAGTACATGTAATTTTTATTAATGTCGTCGATTTTTATCGTTATTACGATAACAATGGCAATTACGACGACATTTGAAAGTGATAAAATACGTATATCACTATAGTACGAGTACATATTACTCGTTATGATATTTGTTCCATTGCTTCATTTCTTCCATGCGTTCATAAAAATATAAACTTTCATAAACAACCGCAGTCATAAGCAACCGCTGGTTATAAATTAAAAATTTAAATCGTCAGGATTACAGAATTTTATTCCTATCGGCAACATTTTCTAATACCGAAACTCGATTTATTCATACAATAACGAAGAACAAACATGTTTAACAGGATGTTAACAATTATTTAAAGAAATATCGGGAATATGAACAATTTTCACGTGGAGGAATAAATACTTCATATACGACATTTTATAGCGATATATGAAATATTCCGTAATTTTCCATTCTAATTCACGTACGACAACTAATTAATGCTCGTTTTGCAAAGTGTTTCTTCACACGGACGATTGCGAATGTTAAATTGCTTTCGAATTCAGGTGTCTTCTTATTTATTCGAACTGAGGGGAACACGTGTGCAGCGAGACGGAAGTTTAATTATACAGGCGAAATTAATTAACTGCGTGAAATCTCGCGGAACACATCCAGAGGTAGATCAGTGTCGATCGGCAACTAATTAATGGTCAATCTATTTTTTCCTTATCGGGTTCTATGGCTTCGCTTCGGTTTCGATTCGCGCGTCAAACTGTCGTATCTATCGTTGCCACCAAGAGAAGCTATTTTCTTTATAATTTTAATTCTTACTTAGAAATTTCTACGTATGGAAATTTCTTCAAAATATAACAACATTTCACGTTGTATCAGTTAAATGCGTCATACGTTATTTGGAAATTAACACAAACTAACAAACTATTAATACCAAATTATTCGTAAAAGGTACAGGAAAAAGAGAGTTTTCGTTATCTTTTAACACGCAATACCACGACCGGAATGAATTTTTCGAGCCATTTATGATTTAACGACGAGATTTTGAGTATTTTTAAATCGATAAGTATAATTTCTGCCACATTATTATGCGAAAGCAATATAATAATAGTCAAATATTGAAATACGAGATTTCAGCTGCTCATTTTTACCACCTTTTAGCGCATACGAAAGGGATGTACAGTAATTTGATACTTACTACTTTTTGAATCATACTTTCTAATCATATCGAAGAGTACAAAGGATATGATGTATCGACTATTATCGTCTTGTCGTGACTCGAAGATTATGACGAGTTAAATAGATCTACTCAGGGGTCACATTACAGGGTGCGACAGTACAATCTGCCAAATTTCGTATTAGCCAGATTAGCTATCGTTTTCAAGTCGCAATGGAGTTTTTCGATAGCATACGACTCACGATTTTTAGCCACCACTATATCTGAATGGGTACGAACGGGTATCCGTTATTGAAGCGTTTATAAAAAAAAAATAGCGACACTGCGATCGCCACACAGAGAGCTTTTCGTACCCACTTCGTGATCGGCTGTTATGTATCGAAAAAACCATATTGCTATAGTTTGAAAATTTGAGGGCCACAAGTTTCAGCGTTGAAAAGAAAAACGCGTGGAAGAACTCGAAGCACTCAAACGCCGCGACAATACTACCGGAAATAACCCGTCTGGTGATGAAAAATTTCAGGAATCGATTACATATATGTATCGTAAATCAAGGCCACCACCTTGGCGATATCGTTTTCAGAACTACGTGGAAACAAACGTAAATCCTATTTACTTTTTTCTCCTATCCTATCCTATTTAGCAAATTTTTGATCAAGTTCTACGTCTTTCTAAGGCTCAGCTTAAGGACTTCGACAAGAAACGTAAATATGCGATGATAGACATAGAAAAGTTAAAGAACGTTAAATCATTACGTTGCTTTAAACTGAATCACGTTTTTTAAAAACATTTTTTGCACTCGGTCTACGATCAAATTCGATTTATTTCAATCGTTGAATATTTGAATTTGTATGCGCGTATGTACGTTATATCCCATTTTTGCATTTTCGTGTCAGCCCATCCAAAGGTAAAGATCGGGCCGTAAAATGCAGGAGGTTGCCAAGTTGTATGCATAGTTCGCATAGTATTACAGAAGATGGTTTTGTATCGAACAAGGGCTCTGTATTTGATGCCAATTTTTATATTTATACTGTACTTTACACGTAGTCTGTTTGTAAAAGTAACAGCTATATAGATTATACCATAAATAAGACTATATTCGTAAAATTTTTCAGAAATATATTACACTTTTTTAAAGAATCAAAGTATGCGATCATTTTCGATGGAATTTCCTTAAAGAGATAGAAAACTGTTAAAATGTTCACTTAATCTGTCATGATCATTCAAGTATTTTCAAATTATTTTATTATTCGTTATTATCGTTATTTGTTTTTTTGAACTGAAAAAAACAGCTCTTTCCGCCATAGGAAGAAGTGCTTTCCTTTAGAAACCCATCCACTTTATTCGTTGTAGACATTCTTTAATTTCCACATTTCAGGCTGCTAAGTATTTATTGTAAACTGTAACGATTGCTTTTCTTTTCTTCTGGTTTAATTTCGAAAGAGCTGTTTTATACTGCAGCGTAAATACTTTACTCTTTGTAGAATCCAATCGTCCCGTGAGAAACTTTAATTCTTCTGTAATAGTTAACATTTATTTAAGCTTCGACTAGTATTACCGGATTGTAGATTATCACAAAGGCTTCAGTTAGAACGTTTAACTTTATTTCGTATACTATAATCAAACGATAAAAGCCATATATAAGTACGGGCAGAATACAAAGCGAAACTAAATATCCTACAATTATATTAAGTAATCTAACCTGTTACGGATACGTTATAATCCGACCATGCTTAACGATGAATTGCGACTATTGCGACTATTGTTCTACTAAATTTGATTTCAACAGAAATAAATTACATCATTCGTATCAATCAAATTTATTTGATCACACCAATCGAAAACCGACAATTAGTCAACATGGTATGCGTTCGCATCAATAAAAATGGACAAATTTTTACGTTTCGAAATAATAGCAGCAATAATTTGAAGCCTAAAATTTATACATGTGTGTAGTATGAATATTTCTGTGACTCACGGTACGTCAATGAACAGTGAATCGAGCAAACAGCCTCATTGGTAACCTTTGACGATAAAACGATTGTTCAAACGAACACCTGTAAAAGGCTGCACGTCCCACTAATACATGACCGTATAAATTGAGCTGCGAAGTCATCGTCCGCACACAGCGGACCTACTCCGCTGTATATAGAAAATCGAGGAGTAGATGTAGCCGAATCCATTAAATATTTGAACGGACGAAACAGGCGAGGGAAGGTAGACTCCCGGAGGAAGTCTCCCTTCGGCTCTTAGCCACCATACAGTATCCGACTCCCTGTATTAATATTTACATTTACATTTCTTCGTCGTCGTTCCTCTTATTTCAACTTGATATCGTGCTACAGCTTTTAGGACACCGACTTGAACTATCGCTTCCTCTGCTCGCTCTCTTTTGACGTATTATGATGGCAAATATCTTTTGCCGAGCACACGCTTGCCGGCTGGTCCTATCTAAATCATGTAGCAGACAGTAGCTTTAGTTTTAATCTTGAATCCGCGTTTGTACAGCGTATTTCGTTTTAAAGGTGAGTTTTACGCAAAAAAAAAAAAAAAAAAAAAAAAAAAAAAAAGAAAGAAAGAAAAGAAAAAAAAAGCAGTACCATGAAATAGTTTAAAATATACGCTCAGGGCATACGTTTTGCGAGAAATATCGTTTTGTCGCGAGCGTAGTAGAATTATGTTCTTTCCATTTTCAGACATTCTGTAAATACAGGACGATATATTTATGACCCGTTTCTGTTAATATGCTTCGATGAAAGTTTGTTATTATTCACACGTTGGGTCTCATGCGAATTTTATATAAATGTTTTGCCTTGGAAAACGCAACAGATTAAAATATATTACATCGTAGCATTTAATTTCTTGCTAAATACTATATGGCAATAGCGAACACTTTTCTGACAATGTTATCCAAATAATTCTTATTGTTGAACGTTTCTTCGTTCATGAAATTTATAAAATATTTCAGTAACTCTAAAATGCCATTCGAAATGCCGCAAGCCCAACAAGATGCGCAAAAAACGATAGAATCTTCCAACGGAGATTAATAATTAGTCGCTTATTAAGTCTAATAAGCAGACTTGCTAACAGAATGTATTCAGCAAATTTTGTAACAAAGTGTATTATTTATCGCTACATATACCGTTTTCAAGCTTTAAATTTGCGCAAAGTGTAGCTTGTTCATTTAGTAACCAACGATAAGAAGTAAGCAAAGACAACCGAATATTGTTCTGAATTATTCTAACGATAAACGTTGAATATTTTGCGCATTTTGCCTTGCAACTGGGCGGATATTTTTAACGATAGTTATAGATGGATAAAAATATCAGAGAGCAAGAATAAATGAAATGTCCTATATTTTCACATTACTTTTATTTTTGCTTTCTTCGTGCATTCATGTTCCTACAAAGCATACAGGGCGTTCGTGGATAACCGAAGGAACTGATTTATACAAGAAGCATTATAAAAGAATGGATCTATAAGAATACATGAGAGAGAAATATAGAACATGCATCGCTGAAACTTTTTTTTATCTCTAAGGACTTTAAAGAAAATATCTACGCCTCCGTGCTCAGATTCGACACTTGAATCCAATACAGCTGAGTCGCTTCAAAAACACTAGCGATATGGTATTGCCGCTAATTACAAGTAAAACATAAAAAATGAACAGAATAAATCGAAAACACCGTTAGCTGAAGCTGTTAAACGAGCCGTAAACGTTTTCTGTAAACGTGTTAAAAAGTAACATGCGCTCGTCCGCTTTAACGCGAGAGAACGAAATTCTCGAGAGACGCTGAATAAGCGGCAGAAAGGTTGGATGTAGCTTCAGCAGAATATTAGCATCGAGTGTAATTAATTAACTAGCGTATCAGAAGTAGAAGGAAACTGCATGGTGGTGTAAATTTTTAATATCGGGAGGAGAACGAGGGACCGGAAGTGAGAGTGGCGCGCATTAGAATGCCCTGGAGACGAGGAAGGTTGTCTCAGGATCCTGCGGGAAACGGTAACGATCCAACACGTCGGTAATGAAAAGCCCGAATACAATTAGCGGTGAATTTATTTAATTAACGATCACCAGGACAGTCGGTGAAACTGGCGCGGCAGACAGGACGAATGAACAAATATCTATATCGAAGAGGCAGCCGACACGAGACTAACGAGGTCCTCGAGACGGTTCCCTCCAATCAGTCAGATCATTAACTCCGATAATTAATAATGATTGGAAATCGATCGTTGGGGCTCGTTGCCGATTGTTTCAGCACTATCGCCAACGGTTGTACTTTTAGAAGTTTCATCAGGGACCAAAGCAATTGGTGTCGACGTAGCGATTGCATAGAGCACGGAAAGAAAGTGACAGTTAAATAAAAACTTCCATATAAGCTTTTTAGTATAGAAACGTTTCAGTAACTTTCGTAACATCCAGCGTATTAACGAGGGTCAAATAAGCAGCGATATATTCGCGAACCGAAGTCGCTGATAACACGTCACAGAAGTATTCGAATACTTGTAATTAATAATTCGAATACGTAACATCTTTAACATCGCACGTTTCTAACACGACACGAGCCTTATAGCACAACATCGGTAACACTCTTAAAATATACGCAACAAATTTCACCGGATAAATTCCGTTTCCGATTGTGCTTAAATTGCGAAGAAACGTTACATTATAACTCTATAATGATATTAAATGGCGATGAAATTCGCTGATTGGCAATATCTTGGTTTATCGTATATTTTGTATTTTCCAATGTAAATTTTTCACATTATAAGCCATCCGTCTTCTTGGTGTACCTTTTACGAAAGCTGTATTAACGCCACAACGAAACTTTTATCGTGTTACATCGAAGTTCAAGGTTGCATAAAAGGTACTCTCCAATTCGATACTGATCCACGATTGATCTTAATATACAATCCACTTTTTTTTTTTTTTTTTTAATAATAAAACAACTATCGAAGCGCGCATTGTCATTAATCTAAACTGTAAAAATATTGATCCACCTCGAAAGATATAGAATCTTTCGTTAAAATAAAATTTCCTATCTTATCTTCCTACCTTACCACTTAAATTAAACTTCTTGTTTCTTAAATTAAATCTTGAACATATTTTTAATATGGAACTTCTCTTTTCAATGAGCGTGAGATTTATAAGACTTCGGTAAGCAAACAAGTTCGCATTTTGCTATAGCCAATCCATCATTGTCATACCTTATAAAAAGATGCAATACGTTTCCAGTAAAATGCGTTGGAGGTTTATCCATGGAAACGATATTACACCAAACATTTTAAATAATTTCAAATGATTAAAATAATTCATTTCTGTATGCTTGATCGCATAGATTTACTTCGAGTATTTCTTACCTTATCGCGAAATGATTGTCACATTAGTTATATTTGTCAGACGCTTTACGTATAGACCACCATCGTTTTTCCTCATTTGAAAAAGCATCAATCTTGAAAACAAGGGGATACTTTTCTGTTTTCTTCCCCTTTTTTTGTCTTCGCGTGACGTATTTTGATAAAAATGAATATTAATTCGAGATTTCTCGAAGAAATTTCAGCGTTGCGAACTGGGACAGAAAATTCACATTAGAAAGTAATGAAACCGCGTGTAAAAAACTATTCTTGGACTATTCGGGATACAGAAAATTCTATTATACATATAATGACTGAAATGCGTAATTTAGTTCAATTCTTGGTGGTTCAATTTACACCTATTTTAGTATTTATAGCATTATCATTCTACATGGTATTGTTTCCATCACGAATACCCTTAGAAACATTTAAGAGAATGCATGATGACTGTTTTTTACTTTAGTAAATTTTAGTAAAGTATAAAGCAACATTCATTTACAGGCCTAAATTTCATTAATACAGTTACTATTTTCGTTATCGAATTCTTACGAAGCTTTCGTTTCAAACGAAAACAAGTACTTTACTTTAAAAACTAAAGATAATTTCGTGACTGCGATCAAACTGCAACAAAATGCACTTATCTGTACGTGAAAGTATTTTTTAAAAGCGTTTTTACACGAATCGACAAATTGTGAATGGTAATTGCTCTTAAGTAAATAAATAAATAAGCAAGCAATCGGTATGAGCATGCGAGGCAAACAGGAAGAAGAGAGTCGATGGTCGTTGCTGGAACACGCGAGCGATCCATTTAAATCATTCAAGGTACTTTCAATCGTTTTCCCCTGGAAACGTGATCTGATGCAAGTAACTCGTAGACGGGAAATTCTGTTTGAGAACGTTCCCGCATCCTGTCGTATCTAGCTTTGAAAATAATTAAAAATGGCAAAAGTACGTTCGTTGAGTGTTTTAAAATATTTTACGACGAACGGTACAGTCAGCCACAAAAGTTTACGCGCGTTTCTTACAAGTAAAATATTATAGTAAAAACGTTGACTACCAATTTGTTTTATACATTCGGATACACACATATTGTTGTGAACGTAACTAGACTTATTCGCTTTTAAATTTATTAAAAAGTACAAATATACGAAATCTAATACTTTGTATCCTACTTGATTCTCTACTCCATTGATTCGAAGCAACGAACCCTCCCTTGACTTGCGAACAGATTAGAAGGCAAAGCGGTTGCGGGAGGGATACTTTTAACCATGTTTTCTATCATATCGGCAGTGACCTTTGCTATTTGGAGGCCTCGAGTCGATTTTCCGTTCTAGCGGATGTGGTCGGTGGCCAAGCAAATCCGGGGAAATTCCGGTCGAGCTGGTTGAGCGTCGGTGCGAGAGAATGAGCTTTCAAAGAGTTTCACAGGTTTTTTGGCGAGCGCGAGCGGTGTGCCAAGCCGGTAACTACCGCCGTAAAAGCGGCTACGTTTCAACGAGGATACGATGATGTTACCACGGTTTCACAGGGGAGACCTATACCCTGACGTGTATCGGCTCGATCGATATTTGCCGAGACATAACTCGATAGAATATCGAATGAACGCGTCAAGCCCTGCAGGGCCACGTCGATTCTCCCCTTAGTAATGAGTCAACCTCACGGAATTGTCCTGCGAGCCACGACAATTTTTCACAGACAAAAGTTCTAAATGTCAATATCTTTGATTTTACGCGACTTGTTTTCTAATTTTCACATGTTCACATAATCTTTGCTTCCATTCATGTTCCCGTAAACATATTCCCATAAACATAAGCTAATTGATACCTTACAGATTTCAAATATTTTATGGGCAAAATTTTGAATTAGTCAAGCAAGTATTTGATATATTACAGGCAGGGAAAATCAACCGTACCAGCAAATATAAATCTAACGTATTTGACTAGAATGTACGTCGGATATCGGTAGTACCTACGAGTATTTTTGTACACAATTACATAAACGTTACTTTGTTCGTTAATCAGCGTGCTGGTAATAATTCGTAAAACGACTGTGTACCACGATTATCGTTCAAAGTCACTACAAAAACTGACAAAGAAGAAGAAAATAGAACGTTTTTGCCTGCTTCTATTTGAGTAGAGGGAATCGGAAATATGGAAATCTTACTCTAAAGAGTGTAGGGGGAGCCTGGCACTGCGACTGGCAAATCGAACGCATTAAAAGTCCATTATCGGTCGCTCCACAGAGAGAACGAGGCAAGTCGAGAACAGAGAGAAAGAGGCTGATGGAAAGGGGATGCAAAGGAGAATATAACGAGAGAATTAGCACCCTTCTACTTGTTGACCCTTAACTCGGCAACTTCACTATAGTCCTTGAACAGGACACACGTGTGCAGCGTACACGTGCTCGTCGACACGCGTATCATCGAATATTGCCCTAGCGATTTGAAAGTTTGGACGAAAATTTTCATAATAATCACATCTGAAACGGTCAAGCGTATAAATAGAGGAATTAACGCTAATGCCAAATTTTGCTTGTACTTGTAACTCGAATTATAGGCTTAGAGGCTTGTAGGCTTAATCTAGCTTGTAATCATTACTCGAAATTAATATTTGAGAACCGTGTGGTGTGCATGCGTGTGTTTTAAATCGATTGTTCCGCCGTATCAACGATTATCACATCGTATCAATCGAAATATCAAATTTCAATCTTTTAACAAATTAATTGCAGAATAAAGAAACTGTAAAAGCACAAGAGGAACCTTTTAATACTGAAATGATGATTGATTCCTTCGAAAGAAAGGCAATTGTATTCTCTACGTACGTATTTAATATTTTTAGAATATTGCTTGAAACAAATTTCAAAGCAATCTGAACCTAGCCTGGTTCTTTTCTACAATTATTAAAAGCGACGAATAGAAACAATTTAATTTTTCCATGGATCAACGAAGGTTCGAAACAAAGTTTCAAGGAAATCTGAGTTCCGAAGCTTTCGAAAATCTCTATGAGAAAGTAAAACTATTTTCTTATTTGACGCGAGTGTCGATACTCTTCAAAGTTTTGAGACAGCGACTGCAGTTTGCGAGAACGAGCCTGACTTTCTTTAAGATTGCAAAATTTTTCTTTCGCGCTACCGAAGTCATTTTCCAACGTTTGCAACGTTTGAACGGAACAAACAACACTACGGAAATATTACATTTCTATCGAGACTTTTTTCTCAAATTCTCCGATTGTACGTGTCCTAAAGGCGACGCGTCGGTATTAATAACCGAACACAACAATGAAAGATAATGAAATAACGAATTTGACATTTTACTAATTACCTTTATCTGAATTATTTAATTTCTCCGTTATTAAGCATTAGGATCGGGCACAAGTATCGGGTATTGACTAGAATATGTATCAGAAATTAACATTATTAATATAATATTCCTTTCTATTTATCTTCGTTTTATTCGAATCAATTCACGAGTATCCTCCCCCAAAGATAGAAAGCAGTATTGCGTTCACTCCATTAAGGGGATATATGGGCCATAGGAAAGCGTTTTCCAAGTAATACATCATAAGCATTACACATAGACCTTTTGTAAGCCACCATATTACTTTTTATAGGATAATGGTCGATTTATAGTAATTGAGTAATACCATTAATATCATTCATCGATTCTCCCTTTCTTTCTAAGATGAATTCATGGATTCTGTCGGATTCTACGAATAGTTATAAATACACGTATTACCCTTACTTTCTTCCCACTATAATAAATAATTGTATCTGTAACTGTTTAACGCTGTTGACGTTATCAACAGTTGTGAATACAATTAACAGCTACATCGAGAAATTCCGCTTGTTGTATTCCGCTTTTTTTAATACCGGTATATAATTACACATATACATACAAAGATTACAGAAGAGAAAGACACGATAAATTACATTTTCTGTTTATTGAGAACAATTTCGCGTACGTTCTTGATTAATCTCGCGTCCTTCCAAAATTGTCCTCTTATATAAAATTAGAGCTTTTTCTTTTAATTCTATGTTTTATGGATCAGTCTCTATCGTGTTCTAATCGTGATTTTCTGATATTAAAAAATTTCCTAAATTTGAGGAAAATATGAAAAAATCATTGACGATATGCGCGATATCTCGTTTCAATTACGTACTAAAGTTCCTATGGAAATATTAAACATTTGTTCGGTGAAAAAGGGGTAACATTATGAAATAAAAATTCCGAAAATAAAAATGACCGTATCAAGATTCGGAAATTCGATAAATTCAATAAAACATACGAAACAAAGGTTAATATATATCTAACAATAAGGGGTATTTATAGCGCGCATACGTTTATTATCAACGCACTAACAATGATAACAGGAAATATTAGGAATTCTATGGACCGTGTTAAGAAATAAGACCTAATCAACAGGAGAAATAACGAAAATTAAGATTTCTTGTGCGATTAATCTATAGTGTTGCAGTGAAAAGGGTTGGTGCTTAATCGATTCATCTTCGTCGAATTAATTCGATTATATGTCCCTCGTGATAGAATAAAAGAAACTTGCTCGGTATCCCCATTCAGACGTGTTGGTCGTTGAAAGCTGTTTGCTCGGTTATAAGGACTAAAGAAGGGCGCGCTCTTCGATTGGAATGCTGTCTGTTAAAGATAAGGGTAGCTACCCCTCGACGAAAAGGATCTTACAATATGCTAGACACCACACTGTCACATACCGGGTGACCATTTCCTAACCACCTACATATTGGATTCATTAATCAGCATTTATTTGTCAACCTTATAAAAAATTTTACAGATAAAGAGAGTTTTCAAAATCTGCTCAAGTATATCAAGTATAATATAAGAAAATGTCGGCAATTCCGAATTTCTCGAGAATCTTGAAATTCTCGGAAATCCTGACAATCGTGAATCACGAGACGACGATAATCTCGGCAGTCCGATCTAATCCGATATTTTCGGGTTCTCGCACACTTCCAACAATTTATCTTTATTCAGAATACCGTATCATTGGAGTTTATGCATCAAAGTAAATCCAATACAATATTTAATACAATAATTCGCTTAAAAAAGTGTGGAGTTGATCTTCGAGTCTTCGAATCTCTACTCGCAGAGAACTTTCGGCATGTGTGTAATTAACATAAATCTACGAAAAGTAATTTTTAAATATTCGTTACAGTCTCAGATACAAAAAGTTGTAGAAAATGAAAAGTTCTCTAACTTTTATCTATCTAACTTTGAAAGAAATCGAAAGAAATGTACGAATACCTTTTCGCCCTCACTGTATATCTTTATACGTTTCAAAAGAATTCGCAGAGTTGCTACTGTAATATTTTATATTCCTGGACTTTTGTAAGTCCAAAAATAAGTCCATCAAACAATACTTTGTTAAAAGACGCATAATAACGTTGTTAAATCTCATTCAACAGGCTTGCAAAGCACCCTGTAGAGGCTCGTAAACATGAAACGAAGGGCAGATTGAAGGGCGGTCGCCTTATCACATAGCGCCACATTGACTAAACGACAAAATACCATTCCGTACTTTGTTTCCGCACGCGGGGGCTGATAATTGCACGGGAACGAGAGGTATTGCGCCGCGTCGCGTCGCGTCGCCTAGATTACGTTCGCCTGCTGCCTTCTTTGAGAATGGTCACGAATTGCTAGCGGCACAAACGGACAAATTTGAAGGCGATGAGCGCGAATAATTGCTTCGCCAGTCTTGAAACGAAGGGACGAACAGGTCGGTCTCAAATGAAACGGATTTGTGCACGCACGCGAAAAAGCAACTGATATTCTTTCTCTCTGTCTTCGTTACAGCGTCCTCGATTATTCTGCATTTTGTTTGCTCAACGTCCGAGAATATTAACACGTTCAGCGTGCACGTGGACTTAACGCTTCGAGCTCAGGTTTTAGTTTAGACTATAATTTCGTGCGAATTTTGCAAAAGTGACATGGAAAATTTGGTAAAATCACACATCCATATGCATTATATGTTTCTGTATACTAATGTATATGCGTGTGTACATGCACATAATGCGCATAACGAGTGTGATAGGTGTATACGTATCTTCGAATTAACCAAGTATTAATTTATCCAACTAGAGATTTGATCTCATACGAAATGGTTAAGAGCAGATCTACTAGTATATCTCTTTTGCCAAAATAATGATCGAGTTAGTTAGCGTCCTATTTTCTGATCTAAAATCATAATCAATTATAAGTATACTACAAAAACTAAGAGATTGCAAATTTACATAAGAAATACAAGTAGAAAGTTACATAATAATATAAATACCAGGAGATTAGAAATTTACATTTACACCAATGTCTTTACGATATCGGTTAAAATTAAGCCTAAAATTAACCAGCTACATGCGAACGTAAAAGGGTTTTTAGTGCGCTTCGACCCAGCCTTGCCGCTTAAATTAAGATAAACTTTGAATCGTGCATCGAATGTATCAAACGTGCTTCGTATACCAACACCGATATATCCCTACAACGTAACATTAACGTGTTGCAGCAAGTATCATTTTCCGCTGTATCGCGGCATCGTCGGTGTAAAACTTTCCAACACGATGCTTCTAATATTCCTGCATTTACGTGCAAACACGACTTGTAATACGACATTTATGTTCACTGCGACGAAATATTTTGTACTTCGCATAGTCCGACTTTTATTTTTCTTCGGTAACAAGCCAACGTATTTTCTGATCCTTCTTGATATAAAATCATTCGATGAAACAATAAAAATTCAATATTTCTTCTTTATTCTTATGAAATTTCTCGTTTTAATAAGTTCCCTCTATTAATACTTTTTTTATTCATTTGTAGAATATTCCATAGTCTAGCTCGAGCCTCTGGACATTTTTATACTTTTTGCGTCATTCGTTCTATATTTTTTTCAACAGAATTGTGGTCGAGTGATTGGTGCCGTCATTCCGTTACTTTTGTTTCTCCTGTATTTTGTATTCCTTCTAAATGGTTCCTACGCATCATCGTTCTGTGTTGGAATCATAGCAGACATGGTTATATTTCGGAAATAATAAGCCAAGTTTCAGCTAATTTATTACTTTTATTTTAACTCTCCAATCATTTTTTATCCTAATTAACATTCTCAAATAAGATAATAAGTAATTTAGAATGTTAAATAGTGTGTATTTTTCATATTATTTGCTAAATTACTTTGAAATAGTTACGAGAGAATAATTAACAGTGTGAAAATGAAATTATTTCTAACTAATCCAAGAGTCGCATGTTCTTATAAAATACATATACAAACGTTATTATATTCTTATAGTTGTAATTTCTAAAAACACTTTTCTTAATAAAGTTTTAACACAGAATGGAAATAAAATATCTGATTTCGTAACATATATATGCAAATATCCACAAACTTGAAAAATAAACATCGAAACGAAACTGTATATGCGTACTAGCGCGATACGAAAATGTGTACGAAAATATCCCACTTAACCTGAGAAGAAAAATGGTTTCCGGAAACGTTCTCGATCTCGTTGAATACACGCGTGAACGGAAAATTAAATCCAGACGCAAGTCGAATACTTTAGCGTACAATTTGTAAGCTGTCTTGATATATTTTTCATCTCGATAAGCGATGACGAGCGTCTAGTATCGTACCGCATCATGAAGTTGTTTAAAAGGAAAACAAAGTGATTTCATGGCATTAAATTAATAGATCCGACAAACGGGGAAGCTGTTTGCGACTTAAGTCTCCCTACGTGACTCCCGTTAAGACCGCCAGCTTATTTTCTTCTCTTGTCGATCATACTGAGCAAACAATTGTATCAAAATCTGTTTGAAACAATTCCATGTTCACCTTTTTCGCGTGTACTACTTTCTCATATCAGCGTTACCCTCCAAATTGTATTCTGCTTATTTCTAACATTTTAAGGAAATTTGAAAGGAATTTCCTTAAACGGCACAAAACAGCCGGTGACGCCACGTTAATGCCTGGTATAAGTGTTCATTTTCTACGTACATATGTACGTATATATATGCATAAACTGATTTAATCTATAAATGCAAATTACTAGTAAACTAGTAAACTATCTGTTATAAACTATCTGTATAGGAGACGATTGAGACAGGAGGTGGATGGTTTCGAGGGGGTCATTTTATTTTGTATCCTGTATACCATTTTTTCGAATACATTCTATCATGCTGGTTCTATAGTTATGAAAAGAAAGTGAACTAATTCGCTTATTTTGTATCGTAAAGCTACCAAGTAGAAAGATAATGCCACCACATCTATAAAGGCAAGGTAATATTGATCGTAAAAACTTAGCTATCACCATAGAACTCGATCGAATGACGCACTTTCTACGTGACAATATAATCTTATACTGTAACGGATGTAAATTTTTGCTTCAACTCTTAGTCATGACAGCACAAGATATGTTTATCTTTCTGGATATTTGTCCACGCAGCAAGTGCCGTTTCATATTGCCCAAGAAGTTGCGACCAAGGTTCGCTGTGGGTTAAAGAAACGTCGGAAGAAAGAAGGTGAATTTATAGTTTATTAGTTTCGAAGCAACTAGGAAGCACAGGCTATTGGGCAAAGTCCATTGAAACTTCTCAATCTATAGGGATAATAAAAAGGAAGAGTAAAGCAAGACGGAAAAAGGGAAGGAGGGACAAGCAGTAAAAAACGGCAAGGAAAGCAATAGGATGCGGACAAAACCCGCTCATACGGGGTGAAATTGGGAAACGCACAGGAACCCAAGGTATTGTCCTACTGAGAACATTTCGGACAGTGAAGGGTAGAGACCGGGCAGTTGCAAATTTTTTTGCTGTACTCACAAAACGTAGAAATATTCTATTCTATTCTATTCTTCTCCAGTTCAGATACACATACCTTCGGTTTATTAAAAGAATGTCTCAACTAAATTTAAGAAATTTAAGAAAATTAGGAAGCTATTCAATCGTTTAGGAATTAAAAAATTGTTCCCTATTTAAAGCGTTAACTAATAATCTATGGACTATCAGGGTATCTAGACTATCGATATACGATATTATTCGTATGTACTTAGCGATTACTGTTTGAAAAAGTATTAAAGCAATGCTATTTTAAATCGTGACATTGCACTGGTCAAGTATTTTATAGAAACTCTGACATTATCCCTCTAGTAAATAGTTTACTTTTAGACTCGGTTCTTCCGGATATCTGAAAATTAACGATTTATCGGGTATATTAATATTTTCCTATCAAATCGTCGATATCATCTTTATTATTTAATTCTCTTCGTCTTTCTTAAAATGTAAATACTAATATTTTATCAATCGAGTAGTCTAATCAAACGAGTATATAAGGTTTGAAACAAATGTAGTCCTAGACATTTTTTTTTTTCGATTTTAAATATCATTTTGAAGTTATTCTTCGAAGCTTTCTATAGTATACTTCTACTCCCTATTTATTCATTGTTTTAAACTTACACGTTATACGTTATGTTACGTTTATAAAAATATAAAATTACACTGACCTTTACGATATAAGAAAAAAGTATAACAAGAAGAACAGTTATCTTTGTAAATAAATAATTACTAATAACAAGTTGTTTAACTTCTCTGGTTAAAGGTAAAGTTTAATTTGCTACGCGACAGTCAAAAACGACATGGTGATTGCAAAAAATATCGATGAAACTCTTGCTATTCACGGGAGATTTCGTTTCCTGGTGGAAAGGTGGATGAAGTGAAAATGGCGGTCGGCCAAATTTTATATATTCCGTTCGTTCATTCGTGGACTGCAATTTGCAGCTCTTTACGATGTTCACGGGGTTGAGGTCCGTTCTTCTAAAGGAGGTATACGATTGGCCAAAACGCGTCGTCGGACACCCCCTTCCCTGTGTTGTTGAAATACGCTCCTACAGGATCACATTCACCCCCGATGGGCTTAGGTGGCAGGGGATATTCGGATAGGAGGCTGAGCTTTTACGAGCTCTTGGCTCAGTTGAAATTTGTCTGGATGCCACCCGACTATCCTCAACGTCGCTCTCTCTTCCCTTTCCAGAAGTAAGGGGCAAATCAAGAGACAGCAAGTAATAAAAGAGTTGAATCACCCTTTCGCTCCATTCTTTTTCACTCTCTCTCTCTCTCTCTCTCTCTCTCTCTCTCTCTCTCTCTCTCGTCGCTATTTCCTCACGTTCCATATGACTTTCTTCTACTCGAGAAAATATATCGCCGCCTTTGTTGAGATTTCACGAATCGTTAAGGAATCCGTGTCCAACATGAACGAGCAATATTGCACGCCTCGCTAAAAATTTCCCGACGCTCTCGTACGATTCGAATGGAAATTAGATATTTATGGAAATACATGCAGCACGTGTATTTTAAAAGTGACATATCTCGAACTAATTTTTGAAAGAAACGCGAAAACTGCGATTTGTAATTAAAGAAATAAATATATTGCTGGAATCGAAGGATCATGAACGGCACACAGCGTATCATATATTTTTACGTGTCGTCGGAAGAGACATGGGCTATCCTTACTCCGATTCGTGACTTCTCGACCCCGAAACGTTTTGTCACTGCGTCGGCCTCTGAAACATTTATCACCAACCTTTTTCCGACCGCTTTCCCTTATTTCTTGTCCCTCGAATCGCTTCTTTATCCTACGAAGGTTCACAAACGAAACGCAAGAGATATACTTGAAATTCTCTCTCTTTCTGTTTCCTTTTTTTCTTTCGTTCTCAAACCGGCCCATCTCTTCTCTTCTCTTTCCTTGTGACAAGAAGTAAACGAGAAAATGCAAGTTGCACGACCGCCAGCGTATCTGCGTGAATGTTCGTGAAATATGACATCCAGAGGGAATATAATTTCATAGGTGTATTGTCAAATACATAATTCCATGAGTTTCTTCTGATATGATAACAAGGCGGGAAACGCCGTAATTCGAACCAGACAATACAAAAGTGCTACTTTAATAAGATGTAAAATACATAGTAAGGAATTTCTTTCTGATGTACATTCTCTTTTTGAAATGAAAAATAATAATATTGACTATCGGCTACCATTATACAATGGACGATTATTTTTCACATTCAATAGTCAGAGTAATGGATTCGCCCCAATTTCCCAACACGTACGTACGCAAATTACAGATCAATTACAGATATAAATCCAATCAAATCGTGAAAATAGTACGCACGAGCAAATAGGAGCACGGGGGATATAGAGAGAAACAGAAAATCATGATCGCTATATGATTAAACACGAAACATCGCAATTGTAAAGTTAGCTATACGAGCTATAAGCAGGAGATTTGCGTTCATAACCGAGCATTACGTTTTCTGCATGCGTCGCATTGGTTCGGTTATTAATAAAATTAGATGTAATTAGCGTATCGATTAAATTATCGAGTGATTAAATTTTCATTGATTTACAACCAGCGGCAAATGCACGACCAAACAATCGACCATTATACCGGTGTAAATATCGCACGCTCGTTTACCGTGAACGCCGAACAAAACCCCATGGATAATCGACGCGCTACGATATTATCAAAATCCACGATAATGACTCGCCAGCGGTAATTCGACGTCGTATCCGCGAACGATAAAATTAGCATGAACGAGGCTTTCGTGCGCGTACGTACCTAGAGTTCAAGAGTAACGGGCCATGAATGAGTACGAGCGAATTGCGCGAGAAATGGTGCATGAATGGGAGAGCCTTGAAAACACAGTAACAGCTTATGACACGTATACATTTCATAATTTTCGGAAAATTTATCCGGACTCGTGGATGACTATTATTACTTTTCAGCAATTACTTTTCAGCAATATTTGCAATCTCTTATGATAAATTCCAAGTTGTTCCTTTTTCTTTTTTTTTCTTTTTTCTTTTCATCAAAAGTAGTATTCTTTTCTTTTCGTAACACGTGAAATTTCTTTGTGTATTTATGTATTGTATGTGACGGTTTACAAATTTTTATTCTGTAAACAATTTTTCAATAACGATGGGTATATTGGTTACTTGGTTATTTGACTCTAGACCAATTGAAAATAAAGTGTAACACTCCATATATATATCAACCGATTCATCGGAAATTATTTCACGTTAGCGTTGCCGGGTAACGGATTACTACTCTGTCCCGACCTATACTCGATTGATTTTCCTTTTTTATTTATACAATACCAAAATCGAGGGATTAAGTTTAGATCGAGTTACATAAAAATCCGGCCGCATACCGCAGAAGGAAACGTAATCGTGGTCTAAATTTAATTCCACTTTTTCCGGATATATTTTGGAAATTAAAGACGCGCGACGATTATTTGTATAGGAAACAGTTCCCGCAGCTATTGAAATTAGTGTAGAGACGAAACTTTTACATAATTATCTGCGTGAAAGTATGAAAATTCATTTTTTTAATGATTCTTAATTCGAAAATAATTATATCATGCCGCTTTTTCTTTTAATGCAGAATCGTTCTTAGAAGCTCTCCAGATCACTGAACAACCTTCCTTAGGTTTAAAATCTCAATCCTCGATCAATGATATCGGCAGCTACGATGATTTGGATGGAGTTATTTAATTCTAGAATATTATTAACATTTCACTGATGCAATATACCGTAGTTGCATTGATATGAACACCTAGTCAGGGTCGCAGCCAATTAGCTCGTATTACTTGACATATAATTAATAATTATACCAGTTATACAGTTAATTGCTTTTCTCTATAGTGATGCAATTAGTAATTATATATCAAATAATACTGACTGAGTGGAGACCCACGCTATCCGCGATCCATACACCCTCCTTTTGCGCAAAAAATCTAAAATTTATTCATCATCAAATGAATACTCCTCTTGGTGTGCGTTTGTACAATGTTCAAAATAAACAGCAAAAGGAGGTTTAAGAAGAAAAACCGACGCGAAAGCTGACTAAGAAACCTGACCAAGATGCATGAAAACCTAAAATCTCTAAATTACATTAAATCTGAATCTAATTGTAATACTATATGGGGCACTGTTTTACACATATATCATATACATATATGTATGTACATCAAAATTTTCGACTTTTATCGTCGTGAAGGTGAAAATTAATTGATTATGATCAAAGGTTAAACAAAAAGGACAAGAGAATAAGATGAAATATGTGTCATATAGAATTAACGACTACATAATACGTACATTCTACTATGCCATACCTTTACTACACCATGTCATGCTTTTACTACCACGTTATGCTTCTTACTAGTATGTCAACCTTACCTACTTACTTAGATTACTAGCTCAAAGTAGACTATCTAACCATAAAACACACCCACGTAAAAATCTAAATATCTGCTTACCCTGTCTATGTAATAATACAAATTTAATAAAGAGAAAGGCAAGGGATATTGTATGGAGAGTATGAATACTCTTCGCTCGATGCCACGAAAGATCCTGAAAGGTTCAATCTGCGAAAGGTTAGTAAAATTCTATAAAATATATATAATTACTTCCTGATTGGTAAGGCTCAAACATTATTTTGCAATATTTAGCTCCTTTCGTTTGTTCATCTCCTTTATTTCTCTCATTCTTTCGAGCCTTTCGAAATATTCAAATATACAACCAAAATGTATCTTCTGTAAATTGATAAATCTCAAACAAACTCGTTTACTGGATTAGTACTATATAAACCCGATCAACACGCCGAGAGTGGAACTGAATATACTTGTTTCGCAACGCTAATTTACTACTAATATTTATGAAGCAGAAAACTCTCAAAATAAAACGCGACGAGTGCTTTGTTATATTTGCGATATCAATTAATCTACTATTAAAAAAAGAAAAAAAAAAAGAAAAGTCTGAAAATTCCCGAAATTTGAGACGCAACGCTAACAAGTATAAATCTACGCACTCGTATTTAAGCAATACGCAACACTAATAGCGAGAGATCGTAGTGCAACCATTTAGGAGGTTGCTGATGAACGATCACACTTGCACAGCTCTTGCAGCTGTATCGTGCGATCCAGGAACTGTGTCCGACAAATGCAGTCGGAGGGATTGGGCATTTTATAAACGCAACTCTACTTAAGAAAACGCGATCATTCGTTATCGCAACGCTAAAAGGAAAAATAAGTAGAACTCGCGATGGAACAATATCGCAACGCTAACTCTTATAGTGAATTTAATAAAAATTACTATTTACTATATGAAGAAGCTATTTCAAATATTCTAGTATTGCTACTTGCAATTAAAAACTAACATTTTTATAATCTAATTTTAAACAATAGAAAACAGGAGAAATTCTGATACGTACAATTTTCTAAAAAATTCTAAAGTTCATAATAAAAGTTGCAAAAGACAATCGCGATATCGTAATTCGCAACTCTAAAGCAAACGCGATTATCATTTTATCGCAACTCTAATTCAAACCGTAACCATTCTCTCGCGACGCTAATAGAAAGCCGCGATGTTATTTCGCAACTCTAATACAACCCGTAATTAATTTGTCGCAACACTAATAAGAAAAATCACGATTTGCCCAATGGGACGATGGACCGACATATGTCGGCCAAAAACTACCACTACTACAAACACTAAAAGCGAGCATAGTGACAAAGTAGTAACAATAATGACTTCCCATGCTCTGGATGACCCAGAGGATGGGAAGCCATTGGTAGTTGCCCTCTTGAGTGGCAGTTTGCCGGGCCTCTTCGGCTTATAGCCTCTTCTTTCTTCGAGCGCAATGCCCGCTGAAACTTAAATCTAAGCTCGAGTCTTCTAAATCGCAAACAAAAAAAGAACTTGTAAAATAAAAATATAAACCGCGGAGACTGATTGGAGTGCACATGGACTGACCAACGATCACAGCGGTGATCGTTGCTCACTGGCATGTGCGTGCTCGAGCGATAAACGTTCGTTTCGAGCCGACTCGCGACCGCGACCGCGAAATTCGAAAAATCGAAAGGCAAAACCAGAGACGAGAGCATGCTCTACTCGTGCCAGTTTCATTTCACCGTCGATTTTTCAAATTAGATTTCCAGAAACAGGTTGGTCACACGAAAACGCGCCTACCCGACCAGAGACTGTGCCAACCTGCCCGGCCCTACCTACTTATAATTAACAGACATACCAGAAAGTATACTACTTATCCTACCTAGCGCTATATTTAAAAATGGCAAAACGGGCACACCAACACACTCGCTCCACGGTGCTCGCACAAACGCCCGGGCGCAAAGGTCCTACACTAGAGAGGACGTCCCGGGACGCCTCCGACACCCGAGCTTAACACAACATGCACACTCCAAGGTACGTACCTTTTTCCTGAAATCGACTGACGAAGGCTAGCGACCATTGCGTAAAACGTGATAAAACACGTTTGAGGAAATGATATCGTTAAAATAAATGTATGTAAACTTGGAATTATAATTGCAATTTACGGCAATATTAAAAGCGTGGTTACACTTAATCGCGTGAATGATATTATCACAAATTGCGATTGTATCGAGACGTAAATTGAATCGATATATATCTCGAAATTTTTAATATTTGAAGTTTTAACGAATGAAAAAAGCGACGCTATTCCACGGCCTAACAACACACACACGCATAATGTGGAAAATACGTCGTGCACGATACACTAACGCACCGTCAGTCGCTGTGAAATTATTACATTACTCAATTCTAGATCATCGTGCCCAATGTCTTTCTCCCATTCAAGTAGCACCTGGGCACGTGAATGAGATCCTGACAATGGGCACGGAAAGGGTTAAACCTGAAAATCCTGATCTAAAAAGATGATTAGTTTGTGTAATTTTTATTTAACGGACTAACGTTCTTTGATTTTATATTTTACTACTTCGTTTCTGATTAAATCTACTTTATTAATTCAATAGTAACCAAGTAACTCTACTTTATTAATTTAATAAATTACAAAAAACATTTTAATATTACAAGAAAGATAGCGTTAACTGAAAAAAGAGTGAGACTCAGTCAAATGGAATAATTGACTCTAAATGTATTACCAAGATAGAAATAATCTCAGGCGATCTCTTCGTCAAAGCGTATTTTCGAAAATGCAGAAGCAACGTTCAAAATCATCGCTTTGATTGAAAAATCTGCCTGTCGCGAAGTGTTTTCTTGCACGTAAAACTTCATACATTCTTGTACGGGGAAAAATGAATTTTAATTCATATTTTAAATTCTATCGAAAGTAAAATAAACGAACGTAACTTAATATTGTCACGAAAGAGAAAATTAAATTGAAGATTATTTATTATATCGAGATATAAGATTATTTATTATTGCCTGTATCGTCATTATCATTGAGTGACAACTGCAGCTTTCATAACGACGAAATCGGAGGGTATCCGATTTCTCCACTACAAAACGCTCAAACGAGATCATTTCAATATCTCTTAAATATACTAAAATTCATTGCTTAAGATTAAATATATTTATATCATACAGCTATATTCACGTAGATATTTGCCTTTTGCAAATATTTATACCGAATACTAATATACATATTTATAAGTACCATGAATATATTCTCAAATGTATATATTTAAACTAGATATAGAAAAACCAATTACTGTAATCGCGATGTGCAAGAAGACCTATCCTGAGCTAATATAAATAAAGATTTGAAAAAGATGTTACTACTGACGGATATAAAAAATACCCGCGGTCACTATGCTCGCAAGAAATTCTACATAATACAACCAGTCACCCGTGCCGATTCGGACCTTTCATCCTACGACATGATTGAGTGACCGGAGGAACAGAAATGCATGCGACTCACCGTTCGAAGCGGAGAAACAGAGGACGTTACCATCGATACTGCGCTATCCCAGCGGATGTCGTCAGGAAGACTAACATCAGGCCGTTAACATGGAACCGTTGAAAATCCAATGATGGAAATAGAGGTTGCGAATAATCTGTTACAAAACAAAACACGATGAGTGATTGCTGATTATTTGAAAAGTTGGAGATAATGAAAAATGAAGGTTTATTAACTTTAGTAACTTTAGTAATAATAAAGATTGAAATTCTAATAAACTTTGATAAGTATAAAAATTGAAACTCTAATACGAAAGTTTAAAATCTAAAAATTAAGAATCTAATAATTTCTGAAATATGTTAGTCATTTGTTTCATAATTCGGTATGAAGACTTGAACACTTATTTCATTTTAATGAAAGAATAACCTCAAAAGATCCTAACCTCCCAAATTTTCAATCAAATTGTATTTCTTAATTGATATTGTTGAAAGAAAAATACACAGAATAGACATGATTAAAGTACGATATATAAAAATACTTACATTCTTGGATTTTCAGCCACTGTTAGAACAGTCCTAAAGAAGATGAAAAAGTTGAAGCAGTGATATGCCTATAACAAAACATAAGATATCATTGATAATGTTAATACATAATACAAACTGGGAACTTTGGCAATAATAAAGACTGAAATTCTGATAAACTCTAATAAGTACTGTAAATTGAAATTCTAATATAAAAGTTTGTAATCAAAAAATTGAGAATTCAGTGATTTTTTATGCATATCAGACAGTTTTATTGTGATTGAACGTTAACACTTTAAGACTTAATTTCGATTAAAAAAACATTTATATTTTTTTCAATTATCGATCACTTTTATGTTGTAATTAACAATAATTCAAACAAAATACAAAAGACTGAGCAAATTGAAATGCAATACATAAAACTACTTACATTCTTGAGCTCTTGGAGAGGCTTTATCCTCTTGAGAGATGCACCGACTCTAATACCGAAAACGAACATTCGAATATATCTATAAAAAGAAAAATAAAAGATTACGTTACCACCACCGCTTAAATTATAATCGACGAACAAGAAATCTAGTATCGCGTACAAATTTGTTTCATAAAATTTTATTACTTTCGCGCGTGATTATTCGATTGAATTTAACCAAAACTATCGTGATTTGAAAATATTGAAAAATACTTTTACGTAGCAAACACTGACTCTACAAACCGCATTTCGTTCGGTCCCAAACATTCTCTGAAAATAAAGTTATGTAATGGCGGACTAGGAGGGAGCGGGGGGAGCGTGTGTAAGAAAAGCGAAATATCGTTTCGATATTTTTCTGCTTTTCTCTATCGAACGTTTATTTAGAAAATACTGCTATTTTTTTACATTTAAAAAATTATTATTAAAAGATTCGAACGAGTATGAAAAATATTAGTTGAAAATTATGACATATTTCTCCATAAATATGGAGAACAAAAGTTTACGAATACCGTGAATGCAATGCAATCGTTTGCAAGAATTATACTGTGAATGTTCGTTACTAGAATATGAACTAGGATATACACTCCACTAATACACTATAATCGCGTATTGTAAATACTCGAAAATATTTGCAAGAATTCAAAAGTTCACAACTAAATATACTTAAAGAACACTACAGAAACACGCACGAAACCTTGCTTCAAAGTACTTGAGTTTACTAGCGCGCCACCTCTATGAAAAAAATATAAGCTAGGAATTTGCAAGTATATGACGTTAACTATAGCAAATTCACATAATATAGCAAAATAATTTGAATTCGATATGCGAATGTTACGATACCTATCGAAATAAGTTGATGCTATTTTTATTAGGATTTCTACGTTTCAAACTGTCTACACGAAATTGTCATTAAATTATCAAGAATTGTATACGGCGAATTACATTGAAAAAATAAAATAATTCGTTACAAATTCGTTTGAAACAAGAGAATGATTTCATATATTCGAACTAGAACAATGATTTATTTAATCGTATTTACTTTCGTCCAAGTATTTCAAATAATCACGAAATTATTTATTATGAAATATGTATCAAATATATCTTAAAGTAAATATGTACATCAAATGTTACTCATGCTCTAATAACAAGGCAATAGAATTGTTCATACACAGGTGTCTTAGTTAAAATAAATTAAACATTACCAAATTTCCATGAAAATTCATCGAATTGATCGTTAATCGTCGTTGCGTCCATATATTAGTATTCCTGTTACTTCTATGTTATCCCTGCTATCGATCAATAACCTGTACAAAAAAAAACTACAAGTTAAAACAAATGTAGAAGATAATTAAATGAAAACACAATCAAACTCAAATTTTATTACAAAATATTACCATAGAAGCTACCTTTAACAGTATCATTTAATAAATAGACGACCGATGAAACATTAAAACAAAAGATTTCATAAAACCACTTAATTTCATTACCTTAATGTTCAATGAATCGTTAAATAAACGTATATTAATCAAACGATATTAATAACGAGATATAGACGATGGTAAACAATATAATAATGAATAGTACGAAAAACATTAGTAATGATAATAACGAATTAGCGACGCCATCAATAGGTTAGTATACGTTAGAAACCTGACACAACGCGATCCATGTTATCGATACGAAATGAGACGACCGAATGACTCCTCGTATCTTAGTTTCGCTGAGCAACGTGTAAAGTGGTGGGGAAAGGGGTAGGGGACACACGAGCCGGTGGCACAAGCAGGTACACAGTTAACGATTACACGCAGTTACAGATTAACGATCTACACAAAGAAAACGGTCATATAACTATTATAAATTAATAGCATAATTATTTTTAAGTAATGCGTACATTACATGTTGTTATAAACGAATAGTATAATTACTAATTAATAATAAATATAATAATAAATATAATAAATAAAAATTAACGGAGTAATTGTTTTAGATTAATAACGAATTATTATTAATGAATAGCGTAAATTATATAAATTACTAGTTTATTTGTTAAAAAATGTTCGATGAAAAACATTGTTCTAAATCAGAACGACATTTGTGCTCCTTGGGCAGTTATGAAATGAAAAAAGTGAAACAGAAATTCACACGTATCGATAACAATCTTTTCAATTTTTTTTCACAGACTTAAGAAATATATTAAAAAGAGAAAAGTACGGTTGGTTGAAGAACGATTCGTATAACGGGCCAGGGTGAAATATTCTAAACACTAAATCGTAGTCGTTGGATAAGGTAGTGTACCTACCTCGAGGAGCAGGATTCCTTGATGCTAACAAGGCGCAGGATGATTCACTTAAAGCTGTTCTATGAACTACTTAGTACACACGATGACGATGATCCTTTAATTCAGGGTGAAACGTGGCACAGGCAGCCGACGATGCGAATAACGGGATAGCGGATAGAAAGTGTAGCTGATAGCGGCGCAGCCAAAAGGAAATGCTAGGGAGGGGTTGTCTCCGCTTTAATAAGACGCACCACCCGCTGAACGGTTTCGAACTTTGGATCGACTTTGATTAGAGCATCCTGCTAATGACAGGGGATCGACCGGCGTTTAATCTAATATTCAAAACTGTCTGGGCTAACTCATCAGGAACAGAATATTAGCTCGTCGGTCTCCGAGGGCGTTGGTAAACCTATCCGTGGTTGCATTCACCGATCCTTGATGCGGAGCCCGCGTTTCACCTTCTCATCGTCAACGACCTCCAACAGGATATTACCAAGAGTTCACCACTTCTCATTTTCGCGAGAAAATTAGGAAAAATTTATTCGCTAGGGGAGCCACGACCCTTCTTTTCTATCCTTCGATAAAAGGTGTATGCTGGACTCGTAACACTGCCGATCGCTCAGAAGTTTCACTTCGACTCGATACCGTCGAACGATAGGCAACGAGCACGCGTCGTATCAAGAGGCCCATTCGACGATTTAAATCGTCCATCATAATGGAATCGTCGAGGATACAGGAAACATTTCGGTAACTTATTTTCGCGTTTACAATGGCTGGTTGGGATAAGTTTTATAGGCTATATTAGAACGATAAAAACGTCGAGTAAGATTTTCTATAGAGTATAGAACGTTTATCCGGTAATATTATTATATTTATATCTAATTATCAATGGAAACATAGAATTTGAATATAATTTCTTACTTACATTTTGTTCCAAGTTACAGAAGCAAGCTGTTTTTAGAATGATTATAGACGAAAATAACGTAGTATTTTCTGGAAATAATGTAGCAAACAAAAAGCAAAGTATGTCACGCGTTATTTCGCCTTTAAATTTCTCATAAATGCGTAAGACTCTTCGCTCTATCCATAAGAGTATTAGTGACTAAATCGCAAGATTATGAAAGTTAACGGCTAAAGAACGAAAACGCATAGTAATGTCATCAAAGGTATAGTAAATAATATAATAAACACAGTTGAGTTAACTATATGTTTTTTTACGAAAAAAAAACTCTTAACTCTCGTAGAAAATGTACATGTTAAATAACAGACATCTTCGTTTTCATAAAACACGAAAATGTAAATTTAACATTTTTTCTCTCAGCATGCTGAGTTTTTTCCGGGCAAATGCAAAAACTTGAAGTCTGCGTAAGTTCATTGATATCATTCTCCGGGCACTCGAAAGAGAATCAGAGTACGGAGGAGCGTGTAGGGGCAACGTAGACACGTTTAATTTCAACGAGATAAACTTTTTCGTTTCTCGACAAGCTCATTCCGGATAAACGCCGTTAGAAACGGCAGAAGAATTTCGGGTAAATCGAGCGAAGAGAAACAACGACGAGTCCGTGGCATATATGCTTTAGAATAGAGCACATTCGACTGTAATTTGATGAAAAGCTATAAAAGTGGGCAGGGAATCCGCGCCGCGGATATCTCGGTATTATTCCGGAAGCGTATTTCGACGCGTCAGGATCTTTGCAATTTTCCTCAAAGCTTTTCAGCCGCAAGCTCATCTCGTGTAAGTGCTCTCACGGTTTCGATGTTCAACCGTATGTACGCTCGCCGAACGCCGTTCGCCGCAGAAAACGCTGAAAAGGGCGCGAAGGAAGGGATCGAACGGTAGTTAGATTTTACGTTTATCTTTATTGGAAGCCAGGTTGAAATGCGCGAAATTGCGGCCCGGTTAATCGAAGACGCAAATCGAATCTCCGACGACGGATATTCTTCGCAAAGTAATTTCGGTAATCCGTCGGTGAAGGAATCGATTGCCCTCGGTCAATCGAAACGATTGACCACAGAAAACCTTTCATCTCTTCCTTTTCTCTCTCTCTCTCTCTCTCTCTCTCTCTCTCTCTTTTTCTCTCTTTTCTGTAAGAGGATCTTGCGAATCTTCAACAGTTTAGGATAGTTGTTCAGTTTTCTCTGTTTCACGAGATTCAGTAAGAGAAAACATTATAAACACTCGGAGGTACTACAAATTAGCTTTTCTACCATATTGCGATGCAGAGATCCTTTTTAAAGCTGTTAATGACAAGTATAAAGTATGAAGAGAAAAATGATCACCTACGTTTCTCGTTTTATCAAAACTATGTCGTCTTATTTGGTTCAGGAATTAAATGCCTATTTCTATCATGTTTATGTATATTCTAAAAATATTCATCTATAAAATTAATTGACTTTTTCATCCGGGATTTTTCTAATAGATTCTTTCTATTTCCACTTCGTAGCAAAATACCTCTGTTTATCTAGCAAGTGACGAATGCTATTTAAAAATAAAAAATTATCTTTTTCTGTCCTTAATAAATTAATCGCTGAAGAAGATTAATGTGATTGGCGACAGAATATCGTAGAAATGATACCATTTCCCGAATGTCGTAATTTCTTTGTTTCCGCAAAAAGAATTCAGGCAACGTTTACATTCGATCGTTACGTAAACGATACCCGTTTACATTTATGACTCGCACATCGATTAAACATACCTAGAAACATAGATAGCAATCAGAGAAAGAAACAAGCTCAGAAAGGAGTTGGCACAGAATTTCTGAGCTTTCAGGACGACTAACTGGACACCCTCGGGCCGAATGACGACACATCCTTTATACGTCAACTTGCACGAGTGTAACGTCTCGGTTTCGTCTAATTTCGCGTTAAAGTTGACGAAAAATCCGAGGTGAACCATTCTCAAAGGACTTATCAGCAATAACCGACAATCTATGCTTTCTCTAAACGCGTTTTTAAATGTGAATTTATCTGTAATTACACCGGCACCGTTTTCTTTGATCAGGCCACGCTCGAAGGCTGCTTTGCCGCGAGAAAATTTCGCTAATTACGATCTTCTTTTGCCGGGAAAGCGACCGCTGCGAGAATGTGGTAATTGGCAGCTTCCGACGAACGCCTCGAGGAATTATGTTCTTTAGGCTCTTCGTCCGTCTTTCTGCTTTCATCACCGTTCAACAACTAATTGCTGCGACATTCGTGAAACGTACCGGACCATTTTTCCACTTAGATAGCGTATCGATTAAAATAAATTCTTTGCGTTACGTTGAGGAGACCAAACGAAATATGTGTCCATATGGAATAACAAATTTGGCCTCCACCCAATGCAAAAGAAAGTATTTGCTTTACGGTATATCCCCGTCTATATCTACCAAGTTCTCTATATCTACGCAAGTTTTCTATATAAATTTTTGTATATCGTTATAAATATCGTAACAAATATTCAAGGTGGACGTTATTTAGCATACGTATATGGTAAGAAAGAATTTTTTGATATGTACTTCGCGTCTCTAAGGTTCTGGGGTAAGTGTCGTGCGGTGCTTTACAGTCCGCTTATCAGGAGGCATCGACGATCCTTTCGCCACTGCATGGCCCGATCCCTTAAACAAAGTCTCTATTCTTTGACAATGCGAGATCGGGTCATTTGCCAGCAGTCTACCTCTCTGTCAATTTATCCTTCGTCAAAATGTTTTACGCATCCTCTAACAGTCATGTCATCGACATCTCGTAGCTCGAATCGATTTCCAAACATTCGCTCAAGCACCCTGCCGAGATCCTTACCAAGCCCTCGATCAAGGCATAAATTATCGTAAGGCTAAATAGCGGCAGGCTATTCGTAGCATTATATCGGCACGAAGATGCGTTGTCGCTAATATACATCCACTATCGGCATGCTTCAGTCGAGATCCATTACTTGGAGAGCTCTTTACGCACAAAAATATAATTGCGCTGTGAATCTGACGTTCCTTATTAGGAAATCTTTCCGAGAGCTCAACAAAAAATATTGGATTTAACGATTAAAGTTGTCTGAAAACTAAAATAAAATTAATTTCTTTCCAAATCTCACTTTATGGCTAATTTCCTACAAAGATATTTATAAAAATATGCATTTGTTTGAAAATTCACGATCTATTTGTAGCTATAAATATGTTCAAAGTGTCAATACAGTTCTAATAGCCATTGATTTGAAGTGAACAGAAGGGTGCAGGCTGAAGAAAGAGTACTCATACTGTATGCATGTATTTGGCAACGCCCCCTTAGAATATGAAACTTACGGACCTTTCGAACAGATGCGATTTGGCTAGAAGTACTTAATTGAGCTCAAACTGATTTCGAGAAATCGAACAATTGTAACATAAAGAGCAGAACGTTTCAGATATCTGATTGACCCATTGTGAACGTTTCAATTCGACAATACCATTTTGGATAAGACACATGCCATTGCAATTCATAATACATAATACGTAATATCGATATTTGCGTTGCGTACATACGATTTTATATTTTGTTTCCTAATTTAACAATTTGGCTAAATTTTCAGAAGACATCGCCCACAAGACAATATATACGTATTTCAGACGTTTGACGATGCGAAAAACTTTAAGAACATCGTCTCATAGTTTCCTACGTAGATTATGATGACGTATATAAGAAATTTTCGTTCAAAAATTTCAGGCATACACCCTACAGACTTTCTTTTTCTTAATTTCAATGTAAAAAAGTTCAACGTATTCGAAGATAAAATTCAAAATTTATAAGTCTTTTAGTATATAATACGTATGTATTTCTTTCGTGACGAAATTATCAAAAAATCTTCCATTACTGAAACAACAGTTCAAAAACAATAGATACTCGATAAAACGTAATACCATTTCTTATCTGCAAAGCATTAGCAGCGTACACCACTGATTTTACCACCTTAATTTATATAGCATTGCTCATCCTTCAGTGAACAGAATATTTTTAACTTGTCTTAACTCACTGAAGCTTTCTGTCTGAAACTCGCTGTTTTGAAACATACTTGTGGAACATAGTCGTGGCAGCGATGAAAAAACAGAAATCGAGTGTCTCGCAGCGAAATTTCAGATTCTCGATGATAATATTCCCTTCTTCTCGCTAGTACCATTTGACTTAGAAAACCGACCAAGTGTGGAATATTTAAATTCCTACAGTCGGAAATTGTTCCACCCTCGCATGCTGCCGCGTAGACTCGCTTCGTTACCTCTTACGATTATTGCACGGAGGGTAGAAAGCACCTCATATGACGCATACCGAACTGCTGCACTTCCACGACGATATTAATATTTCGTGTCGCGATGTTATATTAATACAGCTCACATATAGAGTACCTACTACACGGCAAGTGCCGTGTTCTCCAAGACTATCGTAAATCGTGGCTAACTTTCTACCATCTTATGACCAATCCTGCTTTGTAGGGATCTGCAGAGACGAGGAATAGGGGAAAGAAACGAATGTGAGTACGGACGAGCCTGATTCGATGCAAAAGAGATAGGTGCGGAAAATACGAAGCTATAAATAATTTTAACGTTATTAAATAAATTACTTAAATTTATGCAAAAGTGGCACGAACTCCTAATCCTGTATCATAATGTTCAAAGCGAGAAAATTTAAGCACGAAATAATCCTGAAAACGATTTCCACGACGCTTCTCGTCACAAATGGTATATTTGTCCATTTACAGTTTTTTCATTCGTGAAAGTTTAGCTAAACAGCGATTTCGCCAGAATCTCTCCTCCCTGCTTTCCTCCCACTCTCCGTTTCACTTGCCACATCCCAGCTTTTTCCGCATTCAAATGAATATTGCAGTTAGGTGAAACTGAGTTGGTACATAAAAGTGTGGCACCCTGTTTGGTGGCAGATAAATTATATCCGGCGCCGTAAAAACTTTTATAAATACAAGCGCGGTCGGCCGCCCCACGCGTTTTCTTGCAATCAGTGTGAGTGATAAAAAAAAAAAAAAAAAGGAAAAAAAAGAGAGAGAGAGAAAATAACACCCGGAGTTTTCCACTTAGCGACGCGATTTGTTATTCGTCTCGGAAGTTGTCCTGAGTAGACAACGACAATGGGGGGTGCAGCAAGAATATTGCGCCGACTTGGTATTTTTTAATTTATCTGGCTACTGTATTTTACGCGACGCCACCATAAACATATAACCACGTAAAAATATGGAGATGTGAAAATATGACACTGCAACAATACGAAAATATCAAATGGTAAACCGGCGGAAATAAACAAGTTGCTAGGATACAGCGACATATTTTTGTCTAGAATACGAATAGAACAAATTATTCTGTTTTCCTGCACGAACCTAAAAACATCGAGACAAATAAGAATAAAACTAATCGAAAGGGAATTGAATAGGTACTGTAATAAAAATAATGTTACGGATACATAATATATAGAGCGACCTCGAAATAGATCCAAAGTAGATAGTACTATGAAAAACCTTTATGAATATACGCGTTATGTGTGGTATAGAGAACATTTTCGAATGTCGTTAGGGCTGTAATGAAACGCAAATGTCACGATTATCTTGGCGAAATTTGAGACTCGAGAAAATCGAGAAAATTGTATAATATATATATATATAGATATATATTTATAGATATAACAAGTGCTCAGTATAATATTGCGACATTGTCCTTAAAAGTGGTCAACATAATCATGAAATGTTTAAGTTTACTTAAAGAACTGCAAGTTCAACGTCAAATATGCATTAAATTTTGTAAATTCAATATATTTAACTTTTGTATATGTATAGTGGAAGAAAACATAAAATTGTTTTATGGAAGAAACATTACAGATAGTTGAAAATAATACTACCCTTCGTATAAATAATATTATTACAACTATCGACAAAATCGAAATAGCAACGTAAAATCGATGGAATAAGAAAGTACGTAGATATAAAGTGCGAACATATAATATAGTGCTACCGCAATGCTACCAAATTTGCAAGATCATCGCTTCGTCGATGTAACAACTTCCGTTTACTCGTCCACAAAACGGTACTCGCGAAATTTATTATTCCATTCGAAACGAATATAAAGGCTTCGTATTATCAGCAGCTCGTTGGTATATCTTTTATTGCGAACTACGCGCATGCAAATAAAAGAAACGGTCTCGACGACAACGCGTCGCGAACATCGGTATGAAACAGTATAAAATATCGATGTATCTACCAACTACGCGTATATCTGTACGATATGACGAATGTCAGTTGTTACGCGATAGCCGTGCGATGAAAAGCGTCAAGAGGACCGATGATTTACCGCGGCGATTGATGTCGGTTTCAGCAGAAACAAATGGATTGATTCTCGAAAGTGATTTGGCGGGTGCTACGAAATTATCGAAATTATCCAAGGACGCGGCTTTGTATGTCGGTAGCGATCATTGCATCTGAAATTAATTTGATTTATTAAGTGATTATATACTTAGGTGTGTCTTTCTCTGTTGAAAATAGAAGGTGAGAAGATAAATTCTTCGTATCGGGTCGAGTAATGTGTTCGTTGGCGTTCTTTTAAAATGATTGGTTACTTTTCACGTTTCATAGACAAATCGGCTTGTTTATGGGCGAGTCTAATACTCGACTATTTTAAGTTTTCAAAAACTCTGAAATAATTACAAGATACTTTCGTCAGATTGGATGCTTTAAACTTCGTTTGTAGTATTTCTATGTGAAAATAAAAATTCTTACGCTGTTCACTTTTTATACCAATCTATCTTTTACTGGCAAATGCCTTCGTTAGATTAAATTTGTTCGTATCAAATTATTCGTTCCATATTCGCGTGAAAGATATCCCGGAAGATATGATCGTACTACCGTGGCATGAATTTATTGGATAACCTAATATATAAAGGAGAACGAAATTATTATTCAATTTAATAATTGCAGAAGTTAATATAGAAGTTTATTGAACAGTCTGCACGAAGATCTAGAAATTCATCGTGGCAATGCCTTGCAAAAAGTTCTGCTACTATCGGAAAACTCGGTTGACCGAAGACTCGGAGTGTTTAACGCCTGCGCTGGAGATTTTCACGAGAGCTCATCGTTTATTAAAAAATTTTATGGACTTGTACAAGTTCGTTCGACGATCGTTTAATTAGCAATAATTTCATATAATGCCAAACAGCTCGTGCGTATACAGAAAATAACTCGAGGAATAACTGTATTTGAAAAAATCAGGATCCACGAGGGGAAATGTTGCGGCATGAATTACGATGCGGTTCCTTTACACGGAGCCCTGGATATCGTGGCCACGGTAATGACATCAATAGTCTGTGGAAGCATAAAAAAGGGATCTCAACGATCTGAATTGTTTCGCAATATGTTCCCTTGCGTTCACTGTCAAGATATGGAAGTTCTGCCAGAAGAAATTGTTCGCAAAGTAATAATTCAAATTTAGATTTTAAAGAATCGCGACATTTATTAGACAACATATTTGTAGCTCTTCGGGTTTCCGAAGAAGCGAACGTTTCGCGAAACGCCCGAGCAAAGCGCAAGTATGCTTTTGCTATTTAAGAACACGATCGAAGCCCGAACAATCACACGTATGTCGTATAACGACGAAACATTTGTTTCGTCGTAATCGTTGATTGAAAAATGTAGGACTATCAATTTTATCGTATCATTTCCTACGACTGTTAATATTTCGTATCATTTTTTCTTTTTTTTTTTTTTTTGTTTATCGAGGCAACGATATTTATTGGACTACCGTGATAAAATATCAGGACACGTACTTATTTAATATTACATATTAAATCGTTCTATTCCTTATAATTATCATAGCTACATAAGATAGAAGACTATTTCACGTTATGCATAAATATCAGCCGTCTAATTATAATAATTATTTAAAATAAGAATTTATTTTTTATATATATATATATATATATATATATACTATTTCTGTGTACTTGTTTTATTACAAATAGGTGGATATAATTGTGACGTGTTTAGAAAGGTGCTGCGCCATCGAGAACATTACATGTCGAATAAAAGATGTCTTATGTATTTTGGAAAGATTAGCACCTTGCGCAATGTCAAAAAAGTCTCAAACGTTATCGCTCCTCCTAAAAGAAATAATGAGAAAGCTGATTTGTTGTGGTCAAAATTTAGAAGGTAATTTTTTATTCAGTAGCGTATTATCAGGAATCGTATTTTTGCAAATAAATCGGATAAATTGGGCGGAAAGGAACGAAAAAGGTGAAACTAACGATACATTAAATTATAAGTTCCCGTAAACGGAGAAAAAGTAATTGCAAACTCGCGAGAAGACCTTTCGAACAGTTAACGGGATTACGAGGTTTACTAATGAAGTTGGTATTAATTATGCGAGTTCTCGAGTTTTACGAGATTTTTATGACGTCGTTGTAGAACCGTTCGGCAATACGCAGACCAAGCTGATACTAAATCTTGTGAACAACTTTATTCGTGACTGGAGCGAAAAGAGGTCTGGGTCGCGACCCTGTCTCAGGATCTGTAGATTTTGCGATCGTGTGGTAAATGAAACCATTCGACAGTGGGTATGTAATAATTTCAATATTTCGTAACGATATATCGATCGTTAATCGCAGCTAGCCTCTAATAACGAAGACAAAAACGGAATTGATAATAAAATTAATAGAAACTTTTTCTGATAATAAATAAAATTCTATATAATTTTTAATTATTGTTAGGGCCTTTTATCGATTACACGTTTTATTAGATACACGTGTAACGTTTAAGCGCTTGAATAGTTTTAACGAACCATGAAACCTAAATAGAATTAAATAAATTTATCAGTGAATAGAGAAAATCCACCAAATAAGGAAAGATACACCAACGAAACGTTTATTTATACGTATATTAGCATATTGTGTATAAACGAAAATTATATCAGATAAATATGCAGATTTTATTAGAATTATACGTATTTATACATACATATTTTAATCATATAAATGAAAAACTATTTTTATGATTTTTCAATAATTCTCATCTTTAAGTAGTTGTTTGTCATTTCCCATCAATTTCTCGATCGGAATATGTTCCATTATTATATTTAAAGATCATTATAACGTCAACGATTTACGATGGAATAATATACGTGTAGCTTTTACTTTGCCTGGATAATGTTACATATTGCTTGTCAGAAAATTCTTAAACTTAATCGAAGTCAGTGAAAGAACCTCCTCGAGAAATCTTTAGAGAAAAGTTTTGCGATCTTTACTAGACTTTCATAAACTCCTTTAAACCTTGTTAAGTTTAAAACATCTTGAACTTTTTAATGAAATTTTCGTATTTTAAACCTACAATTTGCTCTTAACTTAATAAGTTATTTATAACACAGGTGATCTCAGTTTGCCTCGAAGCTTCTCTTATCTCGTCGAAATAAACAAAAAAATCATCCGTTTTACAACTCGAAACTTTACTCGAGTATTCCAATTCCTTCGTTTTATTCTTCGAAATAACATTTTAAGTATATTCTATTTATTCGTTTTCCTTGATAATAGTCTGACAAACATTGCGTTATTGTTATCTATAATTATTTGTAAAATATGAATATTTATTTGTAAGGTATAAATTTTTAAAACTTTTAACGTAAAGACAACCTATTTACGTCTTCGTAGAGTGTTATTGTAACTCGCATTCTATCTATGTAAATTGTACTACAATCCACGATAAGGTACAGAGTGTTTTGCTTGCATCGCGTCGCATCTCGGTCGATACATATCATAAAGATATTAGGACTCTTTACGGAAAGCGAGGTAAATATGGTACTGCGGATTTTTATAGAAATTCATATTTTCACAAATACGAATATCACAGATAAGAATAGAACCTAGACATGTTAATGTTACGAACAGTACTGTACTTTAGATAATTTATACGTTTTTGCGTATCGCTTGCATTTCTGTATCGTTCAGTTTCTCGTAATTGCATAAAAATCCACAGTCTGGATATAGATTCTATAGAAGATTGTTCATTTCTTACTGTAGCGCATCAAACTCTTACACGTATCGAGTTAGAATTGTCCTGATATTACCAAAACGTCGATTTCATTTCACCAGGGAACATTTTGCTGCAACGAAGCTAAAAAATTTCACGACATCCGTATAGAGTGGATTCTACGTCAGTCGATTACGTCAGTTAGTTACACGAAAACAATGCTTGATCAAGATCTTAACGGTATAAAAGACAGATGCATAAAACTTCTCTCATTGACAGGACGCCAGTAAAGATGAAGCAATCGATCGGAGGCCAAAATCGAAATCTTCGAGGAACGAACGATTCGATGACGATTCAAGAACATATGCTTCCGTGGAAATATCTAGGGCTGTAGATGTCACGGATTATGATGACAGTAGCGCGAGATTCGACGAGCGTACGAGCGTGAAGGAAAAACTAGAAAGTCCCGATCGAACGATAAAACATCGATCTGCCGGTGAGATAAGTGAGACACGTCGCGCCGAAGCTGAACTGTTCTCGAAGAAAACAAAGATAGAAAGATACGACTCGGATTCGAGTCGGAAATGGGATAAATTTGACAGAGTCGAGGGCAGGGATTTAACAAAGACAGCGGCTGGTACGTCGGAGGGAAAGATGAGAGGAAAAATAAAGAGGAACCGCGATATCGATAGAACCGGCGAGTATCCTATCACGCCAGATGGACGGGAGGAACGTGACGATGTTCCGTATAAAAGTAAGCTCGACAAGATCCGTGGATCGCGTGGTTTACGTGACACGAACGAGGAACGAGCAGCTGCTGGAAAAATGAAGAAAATTAAAAGGGACGCGAAGTATTTGAGCCAGAAACGATTGGAATACAGGGAATTCTCGGAGACGGAATCCGAAGGGACTAGAGTTCATCGATCGAGAGAAGGAGATAAAGGTGTACCAGTGATAACGGAGAAATCGCCTAAAGATAGAAGAAAGAAAAAATTACACGGGCATACATCGCTAGAGAACGAAAGGAAGAAAATGGTTGAGAAGACGACCGACACGGATATCGAAGAGAAAACAACCGGTCGACGAAACAGGAAGAAGCCGCGAACGGAGGAGGACGTCGAGATGGACGAAATGACGGATACAAGCGACCGTAAACAGACTGATAGACGAAAGAAGAAGAAGGCAGATGCGCTTGACAATGAAAAGAAAGTGGTGTCTTATAACCTCGACATAGAGGATAAAGTTTTGAAATCTGGTGGAACGCAGGATGGACGCTCGAGCAACGAAAGGAACGAAACTGAGTCTATCTTAACGAAGAAACATAGCGACGGTAGGTATAATACCTGCTGTATACGTACATTGTGAGAAGGAGTATCAAAATTTCGAATCGTCGGTGATCTCTCATAATCTACAGTTTTACGAATGTTAAACGCCAATCTTTTATACTTGGTACAGAGAATTAAAGAAAAATTGCTATATATAAAAAAATAGCCAAAGAATTCAGACTTGGAGAGTGTAGTTCGACGCAAAGTGTACTCAGGAACTTGTTATCTGTCTGAAAGAAGTTTCGCGTACAACGTATAGAGTAACGGGCGTAATGATACGATTAAATTTTTCATTGCGCGTGAAGTTAAGCGTGGTGTAAGCAGCGCCGAAGATAAATCAACGCTCGATTCAGGGAGTCGGAATAAGAAAGAGACAAGCAAATCGAGTAAGAAGGAACATAGACGATCTGGTTCGGATAGAACTGAGGATAATTCTAGCAAGACGTATGGATCTCGTTACCGCGAGAAAAGAGCGATATTCAGCGATATCCAAATCGGTAAGGTGAATTATTGTTTCCAAGCGATTCGAGATTCCGAAATCGATCAGCAATACGTTTCTTGTTTCTTTTAAAAAAATTCATTTTTTACATATCCGATTTGCAATCGTTACATGTAATAGTTTGATTCGTAACATTTAGCCACGTTAAATGCAAAAAGTGCAAAAAGAACGCGACATTTATGGATATAAAATATGTAAGTATTCGCGACAGATATATAAAATACACCCTGTACTTAAAACAAGTATAAGATGGATATTATTCCGAACGGCACCGACCGCCGATCGGGACGAGATAGGTATCGTCGGACGTAATAGTAGACTCGAGATACAACGTTTTAGTTTCGGGAAGCCTCTAGTTCCACTCCAGGTCAATCTCTATATATATACGTGTATAATACATTGTCGATGGTGATTTGATCGAGTACACGAATGATTTGATTAAGCTCCAGATATTTTCCATGACGAACAAGACGAGTGAATTGCCTAGCCATGAGAATATATGGATACTCTTCGATACAGTGTCGTAAATCAAATAATTCCTGTGTACAAAATGTTCAAAAAAATGTGGGTGATATATCTGTTCTCGCGGATAACCCTTGCGATGCTACGCATCAATACGATGGATAAATTTTACGTGTAAATATGCCATGCGAGGTTTATTTTTCAATATAGTTTCATCTTCAAGTTGTGGGTGGGGGCGCGTCCGGGAATTATTTCATTAGTTTCAGCGATCAATTTAATTAACTGAGTTATTTAAGTTTGTTCCTTGCCGCGTTAGTGTTTCCTTCGCGTAAAACCAATGAATTTTTTATAACAATAAGCGCAGGAATTTTGTTTTCCATAAAGCCAGCAGTTTGCTGGCTTCCACCGCTATGATTCTAAACGAGTCGCTCATTTTCTCAGCGTAAGAAACACCAAGCGTGAATGAAACTGATAGAAGCCAGCTAGTAACGTATTTCTATGGTAAAATACAATTTTTTAAACTCAAAGAACATTTCTGTAGAGGAATTTTCTTCGTTTTCTCGACGTCCAGAATCAAATCCAGATAAAATAACAAAATCGAGTTGCTGCGCTGAATATTTTCTAGTCATATCCGTCTTAATCAGTAAATTACATATTCAGTCTACACAGTATCGGAGTTTTCAGACCCTTGTTTCTTCGTACTTTATGTAAAAATATAATTTTCCGATTTTAAAGGTTAAACATATCGACTTTCGTTCGTACTACTAGCTTTAACCTTCTTCGTTCGATGAGTAAGATAAAGAAACAAGATTTGAAAGCTACTTTGTTTCGCCTTAAATCACGAGATCTCGATTCGACCATCAACGGTATCTAATTCGGCGTTATTATCGAGATTCCTGACTCGATGGAGATTGACCAAAGTCCGATACCAAATCGTCATTAATCGGGAACATTTAGGGCCTGGGAGCGTTTCGTCATCATTATCGTATCGCATCCAAATAATGTGGTTTGCGTGTATAGAGCGTGGCGAGTTCGGCATCCTCGTGAAATTTCTACGTTACAGGCGATCGAAGCCCGATCGAGTACCAATTATCAAACCAGCACTTCGTGAAGCTCGGTTGGACAGTGCTGCCGGTTGCCAAAACCATGAGGAAAATTATCCAGTATCGAGCAAAGCCTTCGAAACCTGGTCTCGACTGGTAGGTAAACGAATCAATACGACGTAATCAACGTAATCGTAACGTAAGGAAAACTTTAGCCTTAACCGAGCTAAAGTACGCACTTTCGGCATTCTTTTTAATAAGCAGATTTTTATTATAATTTCTCGGAAAAGCTGTAACGAAGTCGAATTTACAACTCTCTTTCGTAGCTTAAGTAAACGTGTATGCATACGTATGCACTTATAAGACATTTCTTGTTTAAAGATATTAAAGGTATTATAGAATATTACCATTCCAAGGTATATCATAAGGTATGTATTTTGCATCTACCGAATAATCCGCTTCTTTCATCTTTTTTTAATCTGCCATAATTTTTAAGAAAGCTATAATTGTATGTGCCACATAAAAAATATCGGAAGAAATAGTTAGGAAATTTTAGATCAACAATATTTTATAAAGCCGCTGGTTGTCATGTAACAAAGTAATTTTTTCAAACTGAAAACCAATTTTTTATTTTAATCAATTTTCATTTCAACTATTTACATTATTTTCAACTACTATTGGCATCGTCAATCAATAAATTGCCGAATATAGAGGATTAGAAATTTCTTGATATATTATTATTATATATATACATATATATATTCAGAAATTCTGAATTTGATTAACCAAACTCGTCATCCGTGGAATTCGATCACGTGAAATAGCTCGTTAAATTTTATGCATCGATGAATCGACGATCTAACGCTATACTTGTGAGCTATCCTGGTAGGTAGTCATATGAGCGCTCAACGATTTCTCAACGCTTCGAGCCATTACCGAGTAATATTTCGCGAGGACGCGAAGAGTAACGTAGCATGTATCGTTAAAAAAAAGGGGGAAAAAGGAATAAAAGATGCGACTGGCGCTATAACCTGTACGATGATCGTATCCTTGTCGCAGAAAGGCAAAAAGTTCTGGCTTTAATTTCTTTAAAGTAATTCTCAATGCGTTTATTTGAATATTATTCGATATTAGCGATCGAACGAAGAGAAAACGCGAGACCAAAGTAACGCGAAAGCGAACACACTAAAAATTCGTTGATTCACATCGCATTCGCATCAACTGTAAACAAAACTTCGGAATTAGTTGCTAACGAGTTAACTATTAGTTTGAAGCGCAAAGCTAACAAGATGCCATTGAAGACGGTGCCGCGTACTAACTTGTTGCTACAAACCAACTTCCGTAATTTATTATAATTAATCGTTAATCCTTTTATATGTTCTCTCGTTCGTTAGGTTGAAAAAGCACAATCTCTAGTTTAAACTTGCTAATATAATCTGTTTAGTTAAAAAGTTAGTAAAGAGAATCAGGAAAGGGAATAAAACAAGTATGAGAGGAGCTCCGGAATATGGAAACTCGACTATCGCGAATTATAGGCACAGAGAAAATCTTAATATATCGTACAACGAGGAAGGAACATTTCGATTTATGTTATATCAGACAATGCTTTTTCTATGTTTGCGCGTTTACGCGTTTGCTTTTATAGTACATTCTGTCTTGTTTGTCAGGTTCAGAAAGCACAGACTCGATGGAAGAATGTATTACGACGATGAAGCTCGTATTTTTGTCAATTTTCACACCGATGGATCGGCAGAAGTGTTTTACCCGAATGGAGCGATGGCTATTAGACTCCAGAGACAGCAAAATCGAAAATGTAATTATCGAAGTAAAGTATCAACGTGTTTTGATTGGAATCGATAATCTCGTTGAAAGTTGTAAATTAGTAGGGCGAGGCAATTATCGCTAGTTAGTTGTTTTCAATACTACATGTTACTACAGGCAGTTGCCGGCGAAGGTATTCAATCGTTTGTAAAAAACCTTTTACGAATGTATCATACGTTAAACGAAATATTTTGCAATTTCATTAGCACTGCCACAAAACTCCACTGTCGCGATCGTATCGGTAAAGTTTGAGACAAGCGTGAAAATTTATATAGAAACTATAAGATAGTTAGTGCGAGTATATATTTCGCAGAAATCGCCAAACTATCTTGCGTCTTTTATATATAATACATTTTCAGATTGGTTTCGAATTTGACGAATGCAATCAAGACAGTCGTGTTTCGTTTTAACGCTAATGAAATTTCAACGATTGAAAATCTAATTTCGTAGAATCTACATTGTATTGTATTTTGTATAAAATACGAATCTACCAATATATGCACATGTTGCAAAAAATTATAATCTTATTTTGGGTAATTATCGATTCCTACTAATATAAAGGCAGTTTGATATTTTATGACCCTTAATGATTTTTTATTATTAACGTAATTTTATTAGGCTTTCATAAATTGTAACTGAATGATTGGTTAATACGTAAAACATTTAACATAACAAGTATGTATTTACTTGGCACAATGAGACATGAAATTACCATTCGTATATTGAAATGTTCATAATTTAAAGGTTAGAGTTAAATACATGTCAATAGAACGTATTAAATTTAATTATGAAATTTGTGAATATCACGAAAGAGATTATACGTGTATAATTTAAATCGGATACGTTTGTACAACGATTTATTAGTATAAATAATTCACGTTGATCTGAGTAAACGGATCAATTTTACCGGTATAATTGAAGGAAGTAATAATATTTTGGAAATTAATATCTAGAATATTCTGTCATTAAAATTCTGCTAATTTGAAATTATCACTCGTAGAATGTTTGAAATATTTCAAACGGATCAAACAGATGGAAAAAATTCACCTCCAACTGGACGATCGATTATACCAGGGTTGCCGAAAAGCGAAACTTATTTTCATCGATGTTCTTTGAATGAAATTACTCTTTGTTCTTAATTTCGTTGTCATGATATTTGACACTACAAAGCTCTAGAAATGGCGAGGTAAAGTAAAATGAAAAATGTTGTAATAACAGTGATGGCGATAGACGTGTTTCCATCATCGTAGGTAAGATTACTCGTCGATAGAATAAAATCAGAATACTATTATACGTATTTTCTGCGTTTCTGCACCTTCGAATTTCGCATAAATGCGTAATAATACGTAATCTAACGATCACAAAAGAACGCTACTTTCGGCAATCCTAGTAACGTAATAAAGACCTTTCCCGGCGAAATAGCGAGAAACAAGCGTAAAACTGATCGAAATCGATTTCAAGACGATATGTATACTGTATTCAGCCCAGGAGGCAAAGATTGCATGGGAGTAAAGAGGGGTTCGCAAATTGTCGCCGTATTCGACACCGTAGGCAACGGTGCTGTCTTCGACGAGGACGGTGCGACCAGGTCCGTATTGGAAAAGAATTTCGCTGGAATTTTTAATTACTGTCGCTCTAGACACCTTCCGTTCAAGTTTCCAATTGTTTCTGCAGGCTGTCGTACAACCAGATTGGTGGAATTTGGAGGGATAATCCGACGGGAGTACCGCTGACGTGGAAGTGGGACATCCGCGAAAAGAAATCGATAACCAAAATTGTGTACCTGGTGGGTGTCGATCCTCCTACATTTATTCGATTAGTTTGAAAGAAATTGATTACGGGAACGTTCTAAAAACGATGTACAATACCGTTCACAAGCATTTCCACGCTTTAGTCAATTTCTAGCGACAGCACCTAAAGACGAAAGTAAATGTACAGTTGCTCGCATTAATAACCGGACATAATGTCTTATCGCTTGTCGCAGCTTGAAAATACGCAAACAACTTCTCGCTAACAACAACGTGTAATCGTACAGCATGTTCGATGCTTAACAAAAGATCGTCTTACTCTTGCACCACACCGATATTCGAACGCTTGTCACGTTTTGCGCAACTTTACTTGTTACGTAAAAATCTATTGTACGAATAAACATCATTGTTAGGAAGAAACTGTTTACGTAATTTTAAGCTACGATAAATGTGGAATATTCATATTTTCATTTTCACCGATATTCGGCAACGCGATATTTAAAAATCATCCCCTCTTATATTATTATACAAAGCAATAAATAGCAGCATAGTACCGTATCCGAATATCGACGCGACCAGCTCTATATACCATTGAATGCATTTATTATTTAAATGTTTCTGCACGTATTAACGTCAAAAGACTCTTGATTAGCTTAAAAGAATTTCTTTTTTAACGCAAAAATGAACGAACATGGAAATAGAGAGCCTGAGAGTTAACAAAAAAAAAGTTAACGCGAGAATCGACGTTCAAACATTCCAATTTTTTACCTTCTAATCTAAATCCATTATATTTTGCTACGATGATTATGAAGAATTAAGTAATCAATTCATAAGTCGGTATCTGTATGTCCAGGAGAAATCAGCAATGCACGTAGAGAAGCTTTTAAATCTAGCAGAGAGGAGAACATTAAAAAGGTAGGAACGTTGGAGAAAATTCGACAATGTTCATAAACGATTTCATTAGCGTATTTGTGTTCGACGCAAAACGCGTTCAGTTCCGCAAGTGTCAAAGCATCGACGTCGCCTGCGAGTCCGCGAAATAAGGAGAAGAAGGTCGAGGAGCTGAAACCTGTTGTTCCAGAGCGCGACGACGAAGAAGAAGAGGTCGAGTCCGGGTACGTCGAGGAAAAAAAAGTAGAATAATCGCGCTTCACCGAGGGTTTGCTAATTACAACGGGTTCGCTTCAGTACGCGAAACATTCATAACCGTGTTTTTCAATTAAAACTATCTGTGACGTCGACGAGCTTCCAACTTCTCTCCTTCCAGCAAGCATCAACTAGATGAATAAACGTTAATGTCTAATGCAGCAACAATTTGCCCATGTGAATTCACGCGATATTTCCTTGTCACTTAATCACCACCAGACGAAATATTATCGCTACAAATCTGAAAGGCGATATTACATTGTTATAACGTAAACGTTTCTTTCTTATTTCTCTGTACGTTAGAGATACGTATCTTTTTATATTCTTATTTCTATTCGTATACTCTATATCTTGTCTTCCGCATCTTAGGCAAATTCGTCCCGACGATACCTACCACTTCAGACCGATCCACTTAAACGTGAACGACCATGTCGGCTTAAAAATTTTCAATCGGACAAATATTATACTTCGATTCCTCGCTGACAAGAAGAGTATAAGGTAATATGGAAACAAACAAAGCCAATTGTCTACTTTGCTCGGTTTTGACGTTACGATACAACGTTAAAACGAATATCATCGAGTTATAGTTCGTGTAAGATTATTTCAATTTATTTTGTATCGTATGGTCGATGCGACTATTGGAAAAGGAAAAGGAAAGCTATCCAATGGGTTTAGTGAAATTTTATAAGTCATAAATTACAAGTTATTAGCAGTATTAGTAAATTCTTTTGCATAACGCTAACGGGTTTGTGTGTAAAAACAAATAAAATTGTATAAATCACGAGTCACTTCGTTGTTCCATTTAACATAAAATTGTCAAATTGTACAAGGAATCTATATAGCCTACGATTTATAACTTCTTAATTCGCTAGTAATAGTTAATCAATTATTTTGCAAGAGGTACCAGTCGACAATTTATCGCGTAATACGTTTTTACCAATTGTAGAATACAGTTGGGCACGATTTTAAATTTAAACGAGGAAGTGGAATCTTATTTCGTGGACACGAGCCTAAAACATGGTATGCTGAAGTAAGTAATCGTTTTATAATTTTATCGAGATCGTATCGATTCTACGATATAAATGAATAAATGATGTACTTATCATTTTGTTTGTAACAGATGCAAATACGAGCAACTGTTACCGTCTCGTTTGAAATTGGACAGCAGCATGGATGACATAGCCGAAAAGATCCAGAGAGTCAGGAGATCAGCTAGATATCGCGAACTCATGATGGCCAAGTATAGACCGTTGTTGCGTGTCTGGAAAATGTCAGGAACTAGATGTCGTCCACGATAATTTAAATTTATTCTTTCTTTAGCATAACGAATTTATGAAGATTATCCTTTTTATTGAAAATTAATAAATCATCCCCGTATTTTTAATAATTTAACAATTTACATATCTAATAGGGAGTAAATTTTGCGACGCGTATACGAGATTTTATAACAGCTATAATTACCAATTAATAAATTCATATAGTTATGCATTTTTCACCGGAATTTTATATAAGCACAGTTTCAACGCGGTTTAAATGCATTTTACATCTGAATTTTACATGATAATTCTTGTACATTCGTTTTTCCGCTTCCGCGTGCGTTAATCTCCGATGCCTGAAAATTTGTTGAAAATACATCATTTTAAAGACGGCCTTCCGTTTTTTTCTTTTCTCTTTCTTTTGATAAAAATATATCAGAAATAATAATTATTTGCCAATTACCGCTTACTTCTTTAATAATAGCAGCCCAAATCATACGTTTCTTCCTTGATTAAGCCGAATGATATTTTCCATTTTATGTCGTTTGTTAATTGTTATTTTTCATTTTTTCCTCTACGAACTCTTTCCTACAGCAACACTGAATCATCGTTATTGTTAATTATTATTCAAGATTTTCACTTGTTATATTATACTGTAGTGCGTCGACTGCGGTTGTTTATTCAGATTCATATTTTCGTGAACGCAATCAAGAAATAGAAACTAGATATTATTTGTTTCGCCTACCGAATATTACGATATGTAGTTTCCTTTGAATAATTTGTATATTTTTGCATATAATATGCACTCTGCAAATATTTGCATCTGGAAATTTTCCATAAATGAATAAATTAAGTCGTACGGGCAACTATACAAACATCAAGGATGCACCGAAAAACTTCCACTAAGCCGACACAATCCTGTACAAACGTGGCGCGGCGCTTTTATGGCAAAAATCAACGAATTAAAATACGATTTATTACGACATCTATTTTATTCGCCAGAATTAGCTGTCTCTGACTTGCATTCATTCCCACGGTTGAAAAAATGTCTTGCTGAAAAGAAATCCGAGAGAAAGCGAAAGCAGTTATAGAAACTGCGCGTGAATACTTTCCGAATCTTGATAAAGCGGAGTTTTCTAAAAATGTCAAACGATTAAAGAAACGGAGAACATCGAGAAGCAGAAACAACTTGAGAACGATACAAGCTGTTTTCCTATTGTATCTCGAGCACTTTTCGAATCATTTTCACGTATTTTCCACCATTGAGAAATAATTAATCCATTAAGGACCGATATCGCGTTAACGTAACACTCTGTTTACGATCCTTTCGCCATCAATTTTGCGTTATCGAGTTTCGTCCTTTTTTAACGTCGTCCGATTAGGAAAGGAAAGTTAAGCAATATATTTTCCGTAATCGTATCTTCTTCGATCTTCTTTCAAACCGAAACCTTACAATCTTAGGAAATTAAAGAAAATTGAAATATCTGTAGTAGTCCTTTGTCTTTGACTTGTGCATCGAAGTTGCGAAAGGCGCTGCATTTGCGTTAGTTTAACGTATTATTTCGGTTGTTGGTCCTTAATAGGTTAAGGAATGAGAGCCAATGCCGAAAGGACGAAGAAGAGGAACGCAGGATTATATAAATAAAAATGAATATGTAATTAAAATAATTATGAAATAATCAAATCTTGTCTCAGTGTATACGTTGCTCGCGCCAGTGTAACAATGTATACGATGTAACTCACGCACATGTATACTTCCGCGTATGCGTGCACATGTTCAACTCTGTCTGCATCGTAGGTTACATATACATTCGTACGTACGTGTGTTTCTGTAAGCGCGGGCGTGTGCTTAATACACATACTTGAAACATATTCCCGTATCCAGGGAATATTCTTTACTCGAAAATCTTAAATACTAAGCGAACAAGGGGGACAAAAGAGCGAGGAAGAAGGGACGAGAGGATGAGGAAGATGGAGAGAGGGTATGTTCGCGGGTAATTTCGACAAATAAATTAGGGTTAGATCGATCGAAAGAAAAAGAGAGAGTTAGAGATAGCGTAAAAAGAAAGACGATATAAATAAGAAGACATACGAAGGAATCGTCACGAGTTCCGATGGAGACATCGGCATCCGGTCGCGCGAAACATCGAACGCGCAGAACCCGTGGCTCGCGAGATACGAGGTACAGCGAAGTTGGAAGAAGGAATATCTTTCGAATTATACAAACGTATAAATAATCGAGTGTACACAGAGTTTGCGATCGAGGACGCGGAATCGAAAAAGAAATCCGCGCGTCGCATCGCGTAGGGCCGTCTGACTACTTTCGACTTATTTACAATGCCCTCCGAGACTGCTCCGGCGATCATCGACGAACCTTACCCTCGCAGCACGCCGCGACTTATTCTTACCGCCTTAACATAGCGTGATTAAGCTACATTTTCTTAGTCTTACCGCGATCATGACGTGCCACGGAGTCCGGCCTAGAACGACCCGCATCGGACAACGTTTCGCCGTTAGTCGCGTAAACGCATATCGTAAACACATCGATACAGCTATCTTCGTACAATCGCACGTTACAGTTGCACAGATCGTCGCAAGCAGTTACGTTGCAAGCGTATCGAGGTAAACATAAAAGTTTGAACAACCCGATGGTACGCGGTGCTTCGTGGCAGTGAAAGGATTAACAGGCAGGATCGCGACAGGCGAAACGCGTTCCATGCGTGTCCTTCTTGCCGTTCTTTGATTCATCCTCCTTTTCTCTTGTTCTCTCTGCTGCGGAGTAGCAATTCTAGTGCGCTTATTTACACGGTACCCGAACATTCCGTCCGTTCCTTCGTTCAAGCAAACTCGATCGAAGTGATAAAGCACACGTTCGATCGACCAACGATAAGATTCGACTAAGGAAAGAGGCCCGTGGAAAAGAAGCTGAATTCCGAAAGAGAAAATCGAACGAACGACAGAGGAGAACGGAGAGAATGTTCGAGGTGACTCGGCCATAAAAATTAAATAATATTTTCCAGTACGGCGTCGGTCCTCGAGATCGGCCATCCTCGAGAAATCGTTTTCTCTCGTTCTTCACCGAATTTCTTTCACCGTCGCGATCTCAATTGGCCACCTTGACGAATTCTGGGTTCGGCACGCTGCAGTTATCCGCTGCGTACGCCGCGTGGACGAAGCCGCTTCCGGCCACGATATTTTTCCGGTCAACGGCGCGCACCCTGACGAAAAGAAACGCCGCAACGAGAGATGCGACTACTACTACGAGAAGAAGCATCACGAGACCACCGACGAAACCGGGCAGACTCATGCAGATGGTCTCGGGATCGGCCGAGGCGCTGGCGTTTTGAATAACAACCGTGGTATCGTTGCTGGAATTCGTTGTGCCCAAGGCGAAGTTCACGTCCCCTGGCGCGACCACCTGAATCGTCCTCGAGGTGTTCACGTCTGTCATCTCCTGGGCCGCTCGCTTGTACACGTGGCTCGAGACCAAGGTGACAGTGCGGTAGATACTCTGGAAAATCGAAACGATCGAATGAGTGTCGTAAGCCTTTTATTCTTGGACAACGATCAAATAAATAATAAAAATACTTGTAGATTGGACCAGCGAACATCGACGTATTTGTAGAAAAGAAATCTTATATTTCTTACATCGTTTTCAGTTGTATTATCGTACCGATCGTTGTTACTACTCGCAACAGCAGAGTCAATAGCTAGATATACCATACGATATACCGAGATCGACCGTCGTTGATCGTGAAATCCTGCACCAACGACAAACGATAGTACGCTGACGAAACGAAACGACCAAGTATTCTTTCTAATTCGTATATAGCACAAATCGTATAGTACAAATCTCGTACACAGCACAAATTCGTAATGGAATCCACGATAAAGATACGCAACGACGATTCACCGCGTTAATACGAATCGATCTCTCGATCAAAGTCCCGATCATTTTCAAAAGTGAAAGTCCTCTTTGCAAAAAGTCGTATTCTAGATTTCAAACTCCCTTCTAATTGTAATTCTATAGCGATGACTGCGTGTTTGTACAAATACTCGGATACTTTTCTGAAAATAACTAGAACTTATTTTATCCTGTAAACGTTGTAACACGTACTGGACTTTGGGTACTGTACTTTATACGCGTATCCTTACACGTTACGAGCACTTTGTACGTTGATTGATTTTTTCATGGATAAACTGGCCTGGATACAAAGTGAATACTCACGGAATCATCGTCGTGCAAATGTTCGTCGGCGGACCTTCGCCTTCTGGCACCTCTAAGCTCGGCTGGAAAACCTTCGACCGACCTCGGTCGACCTCCGAGGGTGGCCAGGTTACCCTCGAGCTCCTCGGAACCGGCGGTTCCCTTTCTCTTCACGGTCTGATAGGCTCCGGCTGGATGACCAGGAAGAGGGGGCGGAGGAAGGTGAATGTTATCTTGCGGGCTCTGCGGCGAGCTACTGGCAGTCGCATCTCCCGGCGTCGAACTCGGCGAGGAAGACGAGGTTTGCGCTTGCGGTGCTGGTACTACATCCGCGTTCTGTTCACTGTTTCGAAAGTAATATTCGTTTCAAACGTTTTCGTATAAAACAACAGAACAGATCAGACATATAACTATCAAAGGTTAACGACGCTTCGAATCATAAATCTACTAAATTCAACTTTATTTAATCGCGAAACTGCTTAAGCGTACGTAAAACTTACTTGAAATTACCGACAAGCATCTTCGTTGATTTTATTATACGTTAATTTATTACGTTAATCGTGTTCGGTTATCATCTACCTGTAGGCTCCAGCCGGTCCACTGGGATGCCGAGGATCGGCAAACGCGGGTGGTACACCGTATTCGGGCACCGGAGGTGCTCCATATTCGGCACCAAGGTTCTGATGAACCGGTGCACCGTATTCCTGAGTGAGACCGGTGGCAGGGGCGCCGTACTCGAGCCCAGGATGTCCACATTTTGGCTCCGGACAATTGTAACGACAAACTTGTATCACGCATTGAAAATGAACGTTCATGCTATCGGGGAACTTGAAAGCCTGGAAGTAAGCGAAGCTGACGACAGAGGCGCTCGGGCCGAAGTTCTTTATCTTCTGGAACCTGCAAGCAACGAAGAATCGTTACACCTCGTTTCGTAGTCTATAATTTCGTAGTCGACAATAGCAAAAGTATTAAGATTATAAAACTGTGTATACAGAATTGGAAGAAGGGAAACGCGACAAGCACGTTTATTCGGGAAAATTACTGATAAAATTCTAAGGAAGAACCGCTTAATCGCTTGACCGCGAATGAAGAACAAAGAAATTACGATAGAGCGAAAGGATATTATTATTTACCTTGACATGATCTTCGGCCTAACAACGCAACCATACTGATCCACCAGCTGAATAGGTGCTCTCTTGCCATCGTGGGCAACGCAGTTCCTCACCAGCATGTCGAACTTGTTCTCGTCGTCTTTGATAGCCAGGACCATGGTCATGGTTTGCCCAATCTTCACTATGCCGGAGACTTCGCTGGCCCATGGTCCTTTGCCAACCTGGATCTGCATCCAGCATTGCAGATTGTCGCCGAGGAAGTTGGCGGTAACGGCGTGTAACATATCCACTTGGAAGGGTCTGAAGGTTACTGCCTTTTCATAGAAATCGTACCAAGTGCAGCGCAGCTTCCTCGCTTGATCCCACACTTCCTGCACGTACGGATCGTACTGAACGATTATAGTGTTCTCCACGTAACTGCCGGAAGGTGTCGGAGCTCCGTAAGCCGCCACGTTATGGTTAGCGGAGGAACTCATTCCGCAGGAATTCAAGAAGATCTCGAAGGTCGCGCTCAGATGACCTGTGCCTGGCTTCAAGTGAACGCAATGCGGATCCGAGTAGAAACCCTTGCTGAAGATCATTCCGTAAAACGGTCGGTCGAACTCGATGTTTACACGCATGTGCGTCTTCTCGCATTGCACCTGCAAATGTTTTATTTGCGGTGTGTCCGGAGACGCCAGCGGCCAATTTTCCTCGGCACCGTGCGTCGCAGGAGGACCATATTGAGCCGGTGGCCCGTACACCGATCTGTGTTCTAGAGGCAGTGCACTACTGTCCACCAGCGGAGCTTCGCAATTCACCCTCTGAAAAATAGGAATGAACATTTCTTTAGCTTCTCGAGCGCATTTTCCATCGAAACCTGCAACTTTTCGTTGCGATTACCAGCTAAATAATAGTGAAAAACGTCGAAATAACGGCGTTCAAAAAATTATGACGCTGATATTTTACATCACCTTGGTATTCACTGAATTTCATGCAGAATTTGATGGGATATTATTTCGAATATCATAATCGAGTTACAACAAGAAGATAACGGAAATACGAGTTTCCGTAAACGTTCGTAGTCTAATCGTCGCCGTACGACGAATATCGACGAATATTAACTCCGCGGCGTTCTTTCGATCGTTTCGGAAAATATCTCGAGCGATTTCTCGTTTCAATTTCGTTTGAATTTATTCAAAATCGTTGGAAACGTCGCTGAAATTAGAGCGAGATCGAAATATAACGATCGAAGGGTGGCAGTAGGGTTAAGTGGGAAAATTTTCGTAATCGAGATTCGAGAACACGTACAGAAGCTACGACGAAAGCAGGAAAAAGCAAGAGGTATTTCTTAAACGACTCTTGACGGACGACTCAAACGAACGACGCGTTTTATGACGGACGGGCCAACTGCCCTTTCCAAGGCTCTGCACGTACGTGGAAAGACAATTTAACCGGCTGCGTTTCGAAACTCAGCGGTAAGTCATAACGGCGAGTTAACCAGAAATATGGACTCGCAACGCGGTACCGGAAAATGAAGAACACTTTGTCGTTGCCGCTTATCCGTTTGCTCTTCCTTCCCCTCCTCTATCATCTACCCTTCTTCCGCGTCTACGAACGGCGTCGAAGCGCCGGTCCTTTTCGAATTACAGCGAATGACAATGAGCTCGATTCGAGCACCTCCGGCTCGCTTTTACCGGAGTAAAGCGGAGGAAGAAGCGAGTTGCATTAGGAATTCCACGAACGTTATTCGCCGTTGCAACCTTTCACGGAATGCCAATCGAATGCGGGTTACGGTGCTCGAGATTCCATGGAATTGTGCTGTGAATTGTCAGACCGATCCGACCTTGAAGATCATCAAGCGCAGCAGCGACGGTCCAAGTTCCCTCTGCGATCGATGTCAAAGATATCGGAAACGAAAAGACATTTTAATTTCCCTCGTACTGCGACACAGTTCCGTTGGTACTTGAGAAACGGCGGAAAAATAAGAACGTCGTTGTCGAAGGATAAAATAAATATCGATAAAAATACGGAAATACGGTAAATAAAAGTATAGAGAACGATAAACGGATTTATAATATATAATGTATATCATTTATTTCAATTTCATACGTAGAAAGTTACAGTTAATTTCCCAGTTATATGGCGTTACAGAGAAGTACCTTTTTCTCTTAATTTTCAGATATTTGTAACGTTCTCTCGATAAATACACCGATATTAACAAACGATAAATCAACGAGAAATTAAAACACGAAGATTCGTGTAATTAAACTTTTCAAATCGAAATTACCGCATGTTCGATCATCAACACTTGTACGCTATTTTCTCATTAAAAAAAAAAGAAAAAAAAAGCATAAAATCATTGCGATTAAAACGATTAACATTTTCGCAGTAACGAGAGAACAGCACAAAAGGGAGCTACGAAAATCTAACGAATGCCTACTTAAATTTCAATCGAATCGAGTGCTTTTGTCCAATTAAACTAATGTATTATTAGTGAAATTTAGTAAGCCGCAAGTTGCGAGTTATCGGTGTTAACAAATTTTCTCGCGTAACATAACGAATTAGGAATCGTTTGGAAATGAAATAAGTAAACATTTCCGACTAAAGTTTTTAGACAGATTAAAAGTATAGCGTAGTGGGTAAGTATTTACTGTGATCGTTTACACATTGCTTCGGCTTTTATTGATTTAAGCGATTCGATAGTAAAATAAGCGAAGCTTTGCAAGCGAATCGTACAAACTCCATTCCATCCGACAATACAGAAAAATTGTAAAATTGCGAAATTGTGAAAGTCAAAAGTTTGGAAAATTGCCACGTTTCTTCTTTTTTTTTTTTTTTTTTTTTTGGTCGTTACAAAAGTTGTTACAGTTTTTTTCGGTTCGATCATATTATTAGTCGATAAAAATTGTTGCGCAAAAGACGCGGATTTTTCAAATTTAACCCGTGCTTCGTGCCTTTCGTTGTATTTGAAGAGGCAATTGCGGTTTAACGAATGCGAGTCACGAGTACGCATCCGACACACGCTGGCAGCTATTACACGGGTCAGAATTTGTATTAATACGACTAAGTGAGTCGGTTAAGAGCGACCGAAAACAAGGGTACTGTTATACAACAGACATTCTTCGGTTCAAATCGATCGCGTACGCATATCGAGGATGTCGAGAGTTCTGACCAACGCCCACAGATTTCGCATTCCAGGTTAACTCAATTGACATACGCACGCGACCGAATCATGTACCGAATAAATAGGCTTACTCCGAATAATTTACATTTGTTCAACGAGCTAAGTTTCAACAAAATTATCGGCATACACAACGGAAGCAAATACAACGAAGTAATATTTCGTGCGTTTTATCATTACGTAAAGAGTGCTATATCGAAAGTGTCCAATTACGTGGCTTTACGTCGCTAAAAAAAGTTTAAAATTGAAACAGCTTAAATATGAAACAGTTGACTGGGAATAACCCGATGGATTCCGTGTTATTAGAAACGTATAATATTCATTTAATTGATTGATAGACCTAATTAATTAGTTTGTGCAGTCTGTGTGCCACTAATGTGGCGTACCGATCTGAACTGAAACTGAAACTTTTCTATGAAAAACAACGGACGAGCCCTATCGTATTTTCACTTGTAACCATAAAACGATAAAATAGCTATGCTGTAAGAGCGTTGATACTCATTATCCGTACACGTATTGTATCGCATTTAATTGATTTTCGCATTGACGATCTCTTTTGCTCTTTACAAACGAAAGTACCATGTATTTACCGACTCTGTGTCTCATTTATAGATTGCTTTGCTTTCTATCGATTCGATCGATGCCATTTTTCTTTTTCGTCCACTTTCCGCTCTCCGCTTTTTGCAATATCAAAGATTTCATTTGCCGTAATCAAACAATTTGTATTTAATCCGTCGTCGCGAGCGAAACCATTTTATAAAACCATTTTACGATGCAGAACGTCGCAGTTATCAAAAGAAAGAAGAAAAAAAAAAAGAAATAAAGAAAGGAAAGAAGAAAGATCACGAACAAGGATCACGTATAGACAAGGCGAAAAGTAACTGTACAACTGTAGTCAGGTTCCTGAAATTACTCGAGTTCCTGTTACAATAGAGTTACGAAACTGAAGCGTCTTTCTCTACCAACCGCTTTCTGTTCGTCGCGTCACCGTGGTGCTCTCTTATACACGATAAAACCATAAATTATCGTTTTCTCAAGTAGTGCTCTGTCCAATCGCTTCGTATCAAGCGAATCCAACGAGATTAACGAAACTAATTTAATTCATTTCACTCGGATAGAAAGAAAAAAGGAGGCAACCATGATAAATGCTCGTAATCATTTACAGGTGTCGGATAAAAAACGTTATAGAGATGTTACCTAGATCTCGCGTCATATTTTATTTCTGCTTCGTTACGTTGAATCAATTCTGAGCATCCGAAGAAAGATTACACGGAAAGCGAAGACCGAAGAACATACGGAATATGAATTTTCTACGCGAGTTAACGAAGAGAAAATAAAAGATACTGTATTAAAATCGATTCGATTTTATTGACTAATGTATAAACGAATAAAGTCAACGATTTTCTCCTATATCGCCTATAGCGCCTATATCGTAAATTAATTCGAAGAAACCTATACTACTATTACAAGATCTCTGAAAGTGTTCGATTAACCGAATCATTTTCTCAACTCCATTCTCGCGATTATATTAAAACAAAGAGAAAGCTTTCGCATCTTCTATAGGATGCCTTTCGTTCGTAGTTATTTCTCTGTCTTTGGAACTTTGTCGTGTCACCTTATATTCTGCCACGTGCAGCGATTAAAAATATAAAATTTTGAAAAATCGCCGATTAACTATAGACGTAGTCATCTGGCATCGGAATAACGCTCTAATATCCGCGAGCTTCGTTCGACTTGATATCATCCGATGATCAGGTTCGTTCAAACGTACGGTAACAGGATCGTTCGAACGAAGAAAGATTCGAAATCGGAGCAAAGAACATTCCATACAGAAGAAAGTGAAAAGAAGAAATTCCGAGTGCGATAAAAATTACATTTACCGATTAGACGTAAACTCCACAAGTATACGATATAGCGGTACTATTAGAAAAGTGGGAAAAAAATCTCTGCACACGATTTTTCATAGAAATCGGAATAAAAGAATGGAAATATTTTTAACCGCTAAACTTCATTCAGAAGTATTCACGAACGTTTCATTCGGAAATTCAGTTGTAGGTCTGCCCCGAAAAAGAGAACTGCTATGTTCGCAAATTTTGGCAACAAAGCTCAACGTACCTTGAAAAACACGATCGACGCCTACAAATAAACTACAAGTAACGAAATATCGAAATATCGAAATATCGATTGATACTTTTCTAATCGTAATGATAAATAACGATAAAAAAAGAAAAAAGGACGATTGGCGATCAACAGGAAACGCACAGTTCGTGCCTGACCGATAGCCAGGTCGACCGTACCTACGCATACCTGCCCGCTTTCTTGTTCTACTTGCACCTGCACCCGATCTGGTCTAAGGACTTTCTGAATAGAAAAGTATCGCGGAACCGGTCGATGCGTGAAACGAAATCGCCTAGCGACGCGGCGTTCATTGTGGACAAGACCGAGCCGTGACCGAGCGCGCATTCTACTCTTCTGGAGATTTCGAAAACGGCCGAGAAAATTGTCCAGCAAACGGCGATTTTATTTCCACGCGGTAATCTTTACGCAAATTTAATCTCAACTAGCATCGTTGAGAAATGGCAACTTCCCTCGTAACTTCTCTATTCCATCTACGTCGCAATCGTCGTCAGCGATAATCTGTTATTTGTAAACGCGTTTATCCGAATCCTTCCTTTTTTCGAAAGCTTTTTTATTCAAATAATAGTTCAAATAATAGCGAAATAAGGAAATTCAATCGATAGAGGTGTATCTTTAGTCGTGACCTGGCAAAATTACTATCAACTTTTCGATTAATCCGATACATATGAAATCGCACGTAAAACGTGTGTTTTGGTAACGGTAGACCTTGATTTTATTAGAAATTTATATAGCAAGTTGAGTTCAAGACGATCGAATGGTGGAATATGAAGATAAAGAAGTGGAAAACGGAAAGTAAGAGTGCGAAGCGAATGGTGCAGCGATCGGAAGGTCCGTATTGTATAGCGTTCAGCGTTGAATTTCTTTATGGAGCGTCTGCACGGCGAGTTACTTTCGTTACTCCCCCGCACATTCGATACGTTTCGCTAATGGAAGAAGCCAGGCGCGAGAGCCACCACCGTGCCCGAAGGAAGCACGGTAGCCATACGAAGATCCAGACCGATTTCACTTTTCCATTGTCATCCAGCGGGAAGCCCAACGTTCGTATCGGACGGCGCACACTTTCACCCAACACCGAGGACAAAACTAGCGCTAGTTAATTGGTTCGATTCCGCCAGCGTCCTGCCTTTAATTAGAACGTTCGCTTTACTGCGATGTCCGTCGAATCACGCGACAACGAGACGTGCCTCGAAACACAGGATAGAGGACAAGAAACTGTCGTGTTGCCAAACAATCCGATAAAATTGCTTCGCGTTATTCGGTCAGCAACGGTAACGGAATGATTTCATTCGAGCAAGTACACTTACGATTAGCGTTTATACCATCGGTTCTATTTCCACCATGCGTTGGAATATGCATTTTCCAATCTCGTTTCTAATTTTACCGGTATGATCGCGACAATTGTATTTCGTTACAGCGTTGCTAATCAAACTTCGGTGAAAACGAAAACAATGGAGAAAGAGCGAGCGATCTGTCGAAAACACGAAATGCGCAATAATCGCATCCAAGCGGCCGAGTTTCGCTCGTTTAGAAAGCAACGCGTTTCCACCGATTCTGCGGGTCCACGTACTTTCAACATACACCGTCGAAAATAAGATAGCCGATTTTACCAAGAGAAACCACGACGTCTCGTAATATCGACCGTCTCTTTCGCTGTATATGGCGGCGAAAATGTAGGCCGGGTCAGTCAGCTCGAGCGACGCGATGGTACCAACATGTCGCGAGCGTTTCGATAACACGACTATCGTAAGCTCGTCTTCGGGAAATTAGAATGTCGGGAGAAAATTCGCTGGCTGACGACAGGCTGATGATCGCGCGTCATTTTCATGCGAACATGCCGACGTTTTGCCGACGGTGTTTTCTTCGTTGAACGAAGCCGCGTTCTCCTTAAGACGAACTTGTTTCGCAAGCAAATGCAGATTTTAGCGAACCACGTATTTCGTCGATCGCTACTATACTTGTTATTGGTTGGAGAAAGCTACGAGCGCGATTAAAAATAGCATTGCTATAAAATACGTTTCCGAGTATAATCAACCTTGTCGTCTTGCTTTATAAACAGTTTACTTTATAAAGGAGCGCGTAATAGTATTTATTAAACTTTGTATCTTAGCCTTTTAGCAGCGTTACACTGCATGGCAAAGAATTCGGCACGAACGATTTAGAAAATAATTATCGCTTTGTATTTATAGAAAACACGCGTCAGCGTTTGATTCAAGATATCAAATTTAGTTTCTCTCGTTGTCGCGTCCTCTCGAACGGTCGGTATAAAGATCACGCGTCAATATTTAAAAAATGGTATAATCGTTTGTGCGAAGCATTTGCTTCGAAGTTCGTCCTATCGTCGTTACATCGGTATATTAGTATTTTACTATTTATAGTGGAAATTGGATAACCGCAGGAATTCCAAGAAATGCTACCGAATGCATCTGTTTGAATGTAAAATTGATCGTCGTTTACATCAAAAAGAAAGCGATTCCAATTGCCACAGGCGTAATTATAATATACACGTCGTCACAGAAATTCCTACTCGATAGAAATTATAAGAAACTACAAAAGTAACGAGTGGACAGCGAACGTTTGTACATTTATGGGAAATTTAAAGTCGCAAGGATACAGAGAATGCCCGTTGATAGAGAAAGATATAAAAACGCGGCCAGTCTGGTAACGAGTAAGAATCTTTTGCTCTTTCACAGTTGTAATTTTAGATAACGAGAAAATGTTGGTCGGTTAGAAGTGGCGTAATAAGAACTCGGACATCTTAACTAGGGAATCGTTTGTTCTTTAGTCAAAAATGGAGACTGTCGGGAAAACCGAGGCGATCCAATTACAAGCAGACGATTAAAACGACGACGCGTAGCCCTAACCGTGAGAATCAGGTTGAGAACCGTGGCGAGTGTACGCTCTTTTGTTGAAGTCTGAACTCGCGGGGTGGGATTTTAATTAAAGAAGAACACTGCACGCCGGTACTGCTATGCGAAACGGCGCGACGCGACGGTGCATTAAGTGCATAAACGCCTGTTCCGTCCTTCGCTGGCTGCAGCGTTCCTTCTTTCCTACGAATTGTTTCACGAACCTGACGAACTTATCACTGACAACGAGTATACCGCTGGTTCCAGCCGTAGCCTTTCGTCTCGTCCCGTTCGTTTACATTTAAAAGTCCTGATTTCTCGCCTGGTATCTACTCTTCTACGTTACTCTCTTCTTCTGACTTCCCGGGGTCTACTGAGTTCGCATTTTCAAATTTCGCTTTTCGCGTACGAGTATTTTAACACTCGTATTTCCTCGATATTCTTAATATTATTCTCTCGCTTTCTTCAATTTACATCCAAAGACTTTGCTCGCGCGTTTAAAATGTGTTGTTCAAGAACGAAATTGAATCAAAGTTTGCGTCATTTGTAGGCTTAATACCCTGGTTATTCGATGTCGGGAAATAACTGTTGCCATCTACTGTTTCATAACGCGAAACGAAAGTTGGAATTAAGTGTACACGTTTTATAAAACATATTTGTCCCTTATATAATATACGATATTTTGAAACACGTTCGAGACATTTTCCGAAACAAAGGGAAATTTTATCGTTGAAAAGAAGTTATAAACAATTTCCCACTCTTCTTCGGCAATATCGAAATTACTAATTAAATTAAAACGTGCAAGTACTCTTGACAAGATTTAATCGCGACTTTGACAATCATATATTTATACCTATTTATTTTAATTGCGTTACTTTACATACGTTACATACATCTATACGTATGATTAATTGGTACATTGGTACAACATTTCAGTGTTCATTGCAATATATTATTGGTACTTTTTTGGACGATCGACGATAAAACGAAAGAGAAATATTTTCCTTTTCTTACTTTTACGCTTACTTTTACTCTCTCTCTCTCTCTCTTTGCTTTTTAATTTTACCAATATAATTCTTACCGATATTGTTTCTAGAAGAAAAAAGTAAAATTACAAAAATATTCCAATTCGACATTTTTATTTTTCATTAGCATAAAATTATTTTTGCCTTTGACGAATTATTTGTGGTCAAGAATTCAAACAATAGTTTAACGATGAAGAGAGAATGAAACGAACGAAATTAACGTTATTATTTAAGAAAAAGGCGAATGCCGGGCATCGCTATTAAGACGTTTAAAGCGATCAAGAATCACGCAGACGAATCACGATGTTGGATTACGCTAGCTAGGGAGGTGCAGGTTCGTGAAACAAGTACAGCGTATCGCGGCTCGCGGTCACCCACAAGATTACACGTTTCAAACGACCACAAAGAAGAAGAATGTTTGTGTTCTTTTCCCTATTCATCAGCCTTTATCAATAGCGGTTCGCTAACGGCTGTGAAAGTTGCACTAAATGATTTCACTCTTCTTCGACTACACGACCATAAAACACTTTCAATATAGTCGTATCAACCTCCTATATCAACGTGCATTTTCCTGCCTCTTAAATTTCCAATTTGTCCATAGTAGCGATCAATTTGCTTTGCATAATTAAACCGTTCAACGTGAAACGGCATGACAAACGCGTCGAATAACAATTGACGATCTGCTCTACAAGAAAAAACAAATTCGTTACCTATTAACTTTGTAACGTTACTAGTGGAAATTGAAGTAATTACTTTGTCCAGTTTTTACCCATTTCTCTATTATTCCGTGCGCTTATTTTTTATTAATTTTTTATGTTGCCGTTAAACGATCTGCACATTTCAGAAGCAAAAGACTTTCACATAGGTTCTATCCATCGTATTTGAAATACGATTCTCTGTGACAGAGACGACACGGCACTAACTAAATAGAATACTTTCCATACTTTCGACACCAACGTATTAAACGATTTCAATGTTACGTTTACAAATTTAATAAAACATCGGATCGGATGTATATGCGTTATGCGTCTTTACTTCGCGGCAAGCGTTAGTTCGATCCACGCAAAATTCACTTTTTATCAATACATATATAATACATCCTATATATAATGTATGTCAGATCATAATCGTTGAAACGTTGATAGCAAGCATGGAGATTCTTGTTCCATCTTGGAGCGATAAAAACTAGAGCGATATTTTTTATTTATAAACGCACGTGCGAGCCTTCGGTTTCATTTCTGTGCTTGGAACGGCACGAGCTACCGGCAAGGAATGCAATTAAACGCGTTAGAAGCTAAGATAAATGCCGGTTTGGTGAACCGCAGCCGCTAATTTCCAGAAGCCGGGGATCCCCCGGTTTCTACGACGAATTATTAGCGAGATAGGTTAGTTAGTTTCGTGCGTTAGTCGCGACTGGTCATCCGCCGTGCAGCCTTCGCTCCTACCAAAGAACCAACATCGAGTAATCTTCGGAGCACGCTGGCCCACGAATTGGCTTTTTATCATTTTTCCATAAACCATCGTGAAAAGACCTTTTTTCTCTACGAGACTGTGCCGTATCCGGCTGGTTAAATGAAAATGCGGCCCATGCACGTCTTTTGCACTGTACGCCGACTGTTTCCCGTTTACATTAATTCTGCAACATATTTCAGTCTAATGTAATTTCGTCCGCGACACGTCTCGCGCAGCTCGCCGTCCCGAGTCTGATTGTAAGCGTATTTCATCGCGCCAAGTTCATCGAGTAATTTAAAGGACGCGACGTACCGTTCGATGATATTTTACGGGTAAGGATAGTGGTTCAACGTCGGCTCTAAAATATACGTGGACACGATCGATGCGGCAGGCATAAGGCGTACTTGTAATTAAAATTGTTCGATTTCAAGCCAATTATGTACTTCGATAAAGGATTCTCTCTCGATTCTTTACCAGCAACGTTGCAAAACGAAATTATTCGTTATACCGCCCTTTCTATCCAACGTATCCTGCATACTAATTTTTTACTCTTCGAAATATTTTGTAACATTTAAAGCGCTAGTTTGATCATTTATGCCGAATTACGTGACATTTAATTATGAGATATTAATTAATCGTTAATGAAAACAAACAAATTTATCTATGAAAAATATGTAATCGATAATTGGGATTAAGGGCTAGTTTAGAACAAACTAGTTTTAACAAACTTTACAAGAGAAGCGAGCAAGAGTTAATTCGCAAACACGTCCCTTGGCAAAGCAATTGATTCCATCGTAATGAAGAGAGCAGAAACATCGAAGCTGAACAGATTCGTACAATCTCGCACGTTCTTGACAGGTGATCTTGCATCGGTGTTATCGAAGCGTTTTAATAAAGAAGCTCGAAGCAATTTGCCCAGAATAAACAGTACGGCTTGAGTTTGGCAAAGCAAACTTTCAACGAGGTAAATACGATGAAACATCATCCCTGAACTTTCGCATGTATTGGAAGAAATTCGTGTGCCGCAAACGTACCTCCCATTGCCACCACAATATTTAGTGGAAAATCTTAAAAGTCGAGTTATCTAACTATTTTTGCGCGCGAGCGACACACATCTTGTGAACTTGACTTCACCCTAATCGTACCTGCCACGACAACTATCTAAATCTCGTTTCTCGTTTAGCGCAAACAACGATCCTTCCAAATACTTGACAAAAGACATCGACAACGCCTCCGTTCGAATTTTTTCGACGGTAGGAAAGAAGCTAGCGTTGCGAGGCAATCGAACAACACGTCCGCGATAGTTTCGCGTTAAAAGGCGTACAACAGCCGAAGCGAGACGAGACGAGTAGAGGACGAGACGAGACGAATAGAAGACGAGACGAGATGAGACAAGACGAGTGGAAAACGAGACGACGCGAGGACAGAGCGAGACGTTTCTCAGGAAAGAAAGCTGCCAATGGAAAAGAAGTCGATCCTCGGCTGGAACTCGACTAGAGTCTGACCTGCTACGTATCGTCTCGCGAATCGTTCCTCTTGATAGAGAAAGAGGGAAAGAGGGAACGAGGGAAAGAGGAAAAGAGGAAAAGAGGGAAAGAGGGAAAGGGGTAAAGGGGTGGGGGGGGGAGGTAAAACAGAGATGGAGAAAACACGGCGAAGAGCGAGCGAGGAAGAAGGAGCATCGTCTAGAGAGTATAGTCGAAAGAGGGCATCGCGTCCGGCGCGACGACCTACTATCTTCGCTTCGGCTGCTCGACCGTATAGTTAACATTGACTACACACACCGTAGTGGTGTCCGCAGGTACATCGTGTACGTACCTGCAAACAGCCAACCGCTGCACCTAGCCGTTTTCATTCATTCCTTCCTCTCGCGTTTCCGAGCGTCGTTCCTTCTTCTTTCCAATTACATAATCTTCGGAATTTCGAAATTTTACTCGTAAAATTTCATCGGATCGATTTGTGAATATTACTCGTCGATTATACATCTAATTATTCTCAGATTAGAATATCGTTATCGTTCGGATCATACGAAAACCTGTTAAATCAATTTTATTTGAATTTTATTTCTTTTCGAGGAACATCGCGACGTTTTGCTATCGTTACCTACAACTAGATCGTGTCACATCTTTACGCAAATTCGTCTTTTTTCGTGGAAATAACCAAAGGCCCAGAACTCGCATAAAAGTCTCATTCACCGTGTAGCGAGTATTTCACATCGAGCGTTACGTTTCTAATCCGTGCAAAGATAGATCTTTATCTTACGTTTTTGCGAGCTTCGTAATACGTACTCTTGCGATTCGTATTAAAAGGTCTGTACGATTCCATCGTCGATCGAGCAACGTTCTCTGTAATAAACGAGACTGTCAGGAACGTTTCGAGCTTGGCGCTTTCAAAGCGCCTATCAACTTACTCGATCGTTGTATATCGAGCTGCTTTTTCATCTTCCGTTCCGCCAATTATTTATGTTATTTTACGCGCGATACTGACTTATTATTCGTTCGACTCTCTTCTTCTTCTCTTCGATACATCGCATGGCGATGAATGGCAGACAGAAACGACCGATAAAAATCGTAGCTTCGAGTTGGAAACTTTGTATTAAAATAGAATGAAACAACTGTAACCAATGCAATACCGGTTTCATATAATGTTATGCTTCCGTTAAACGTTATCGCACAAACTAGTATGAAATCAATTTGCAACTGTTACAAAAATAAATTTATTAATTACGTAGAATGCAATTTATTCCTAACAAAAACTTCCCTTTAATCCCACTACTCGTCCTCCCGGCGGCTACATTTTTAACAAGCAAATAACAAAGCGGAATGAAATGTCCATCGAACGAATGGAATGAAATTAATGACGATAAGTCTCGCTAATTGCTTACTCGGAATATCTTTTATCCGTTTTCGTTAAAAACATTTGTATCGATGAGATTCAACGTCATGGTTGGAAGCTCTCGTTAATTCGCATCGACCGACGAATACATTTTCTCCGGTTAACGCAAATTTCGGTGTTTATTCGGCAAAGCGTTACACACACTTGGACAAATTGATCGCATTTATCCGAACATAATTATAGGAACGTGGAAAAATGACATGGATCTACGCGCAGAGCCAACATTCGTAGGTTATAATCCGCTTATAGTAGCGCAATATGCAAACGCGATGTGTAGACCACGCGTTCCCTTTTATTCCACCCTTTGCGGTTTTTCATGCAGCAACTAAAAAGATACACGCGTCCGTGAAATATCGATTGGCACTCGGATTAAACAATAAAACCGATAAAACTCGTCCAACTTTCCTCCAAATCTCCATACATACGACGCGGGTAACTCGATTGACTTTTGAATTCAATGAGTTAGCCTAACTGGACAGAAAGCGTTTGAAACGAATTTATTGCTTCGGCTCCGTTTGTTTAAAATCGCGCATCTGTAATTCCTGTAAATAGCTCGACACGCGAGACACCATTCGATCGCGGCAAATATCGTTTCGATTTCTTACGATAATCGATTCTTCGTTTGCTTATTCGCTTATTCGTTATTCAGAGAACTCATTTACATATTCGCAATGTTTTATTTTTGAAATAATTATCTTCCATTCGTTTTAAAGAAAAATTTCTTATTAACGTACATATTCTTTGTTACGACACGTCGTTACCTTTCTGTTCGTTAATTGAAATAATTTTAGGCTAAGAGATTGCATGAAATTTATGCGCGTAAAACTTCATTTACTTGTGCAAAAGTCCTAGACCACTTACCAAGTAAACGTTAAGAATCGTTTAATCGAAGAATCGTTGATAATCGTTGTCGAAGAAAATATCGATCAATTTGAAATAATTGATATTTCGTACGACCTTTCGTTCTTTCGATATCGAAGATTCTATAAAGAACATTTTCAATAAGCCCGTTTCATATCACTCGTCGATCAAAATTAATTCCAGTTGGATCGAGTTTAGTCCGTATGAGCTGTAGAACCGCCAAGCCAGTAAATATAACGAGCATCTGATCTTTTGTCTTCGCAATTATTAAAACCGTACAAACGTATTTTGTAACATTGACGTTTACTTTAAAAGATACAAGTGTAGACCGATTTTTATGCATTTATGGGAAACGTTCGAGTTTAAAAATGCAGAGAATGCGCATAATATTCATAAATACGCAATTTTCTAAGCGAAACACGATTTTATTGTCCGCCTAGATTCCATAAAAATATGAATTTATTTCCGTTATATCGCTTTAACCCTAATCCCACTACGTACATATTAGGATGTATATTAAAGATGAAAGACGGGGACAGTTTTAGTGTCAAGATATTTAAGTCGCGCGTGGCACACTCCTACTCAACTGTTCCAGACTGTTCAAAGCGGTAACCGTTTCCATTCAGGCTTTTACCTCGAAACGATCAACGCCGAACGACGACGACGACGACGATACATAGCGCGAGAAGAGCCCGCGGCAACCTTGATTCCCCTTAAGCATCAACGTCGCGTTGTTTCTCGGCCAGCATGCGCGTACCGCGAATAGCGGTCCAACCAGCGAACGTTTAGGCATCGATCAAACACGATCGCTTTTTTTTCGTCCTATCCGAAGGACATTGCGCGTTTTTTAACGCGTTTTTTAACGCGTATTTTAACGCGTCTTTTAACGGTGATGGAAATCGTTAACGGCCCGATCCGAATCTTTAATCCTACAGTCGTGTCGACACCGAAATCGCCTTTCAGCCACGTTATTATCCTCGCGAGTAGATCGCCGAGTCCGTTTACGTTACGACAAACCTGTACAAGATATAAATTTTGTTCCGGACTCTGTACGGAGAAATATGAAATCGCCGTCGGTCGGACGGTTTAATCGCGCGCTATGTATCGCGCGATACGTCCTAAATTTCCGTGTGTTTTCGAACTTGTACGACGAACGATCAAATGTCGAGAGAATTCATTGCGCTTCCTTCCGGCATGACGTCGACGCTTGAAAAGGATCGTTTTGCGATTTGCGGGATCGACTACGAATAAATCGCACAGCGTCACCGACGCGAGATCGCAATACGCGACAATTGCGATATCCTAGCGGAATCGTACGCCCGTGCGCATTGCACGATTAAAGAACATGTAGAGCCGAATCGCTCAGCGTGACCGACGCTCGGCATCGTCGTTGCGACACCGCGACGTCGCATCCGTTCGAAACGAGGGGTGGGGGTGGGGGACAGTCGCTAACCGCGATGCTAATCTCGTTCGTTCGACGGTAAATTAAAGGTTGGCAAGTAGCAATACCGATCGTAATAACGCACGAATCGATCGTTCGTGTAACGATGTAACCTGCGCTTACGAACGAGCAGTCGATCGTTAAGACGCGAAATCGATGATAATCGTATCGAGGACGGTTGTCGCCTCCGAGTATGATTTAATTAAACGACGTTCGTTGAAAGACGAAAGCGAAAGATCGAAGCTACAGCGCTTATTAATCGTTCGATTAAACGTCGAAGGGTCATCAGTTTCGTCTATCAGTTCCCTGCGTAAGCGTTTTCTTGAAACAACAACGTCTTTCAAGAACCAGCTTAACAAAAATAGGATATCTTAATTTCCGATAAGAACAACGGTCTTCTCCGTACGACCGGAAAAAATTAATATCCCTCTGTAGTTTGAGAAACGTGTACCGATCCGTGACTCTAACGTTTCGCGTGGATTACGAAGACAATTTAACGTATCGCAGCGAGAAAGACACGGACCACGTCGCCAAATTCTGTTTACTTATTTCCATTACGGTTTATACACGGAATCGCGTCGCATTTTGCGCGTAGAGAAGCCTCCGAACGCGTTCTTAAAGAGACGAACGAGCCGGTAGACAAAACCGTATCTAATCGTCGAATAAATCGTAAATTGTACTCACAGCTAAAAGCAAAGGCAGCAACAAGATTAAAGTCGATTTCCGTATACTCCGCCACGTCCTCTCCATCATGCAAGTGTCCTCTCTGCAATAAAAAGCAAAACAAAGGCTGCTATAAATGCGTGCACGGTTAAACAGCTGATTCCAACGGATCGTCGATGTTGGATCGATCGAACACTCGGATCTTACGTGGGTCGCGCGATATTTCAATTCGTAGACGCTTCTGTCGATCCACTCTATGACGATTCGGAGCATCTAGATTATTTGTCGTTTCTTTCTAACGAACGACATTGTTGCCACCCCGTTCGTGTAAGTGGAATGCGAGCACCGAATGCGAGAGGATCGGAAATATACCGGATAAAAGAGATTCGTGGCATTTATCGTCAGTCGGGTGCACAAGTAGCACGTTTACTGTCCGCAGTTTAAACAAAAGGACGTTGCGCAACGAGCATCTAAACCGCGCTCTACGAAAGCCGAGCTTCTTAATTAAAAGCTCGTTCGGGATGACGCGGTCAAAGAAAAAGTCGCAGCCCTGCATCGTCGGGAAATTCAATTCCGCGAGATTTAAAGTCCGCTTTATCTCTGTCGGAATTGGCGAGGAAATGAAGTTTAAAGGGCGGGGGGGGGGGAGGAGAGAAAGAGGAGGAACAAAAAATAGGAGAAAAATTAAATTCCGTGGGTAGCGCGGAGACAAGGGAAAGAGTTCAAAGACGGAACGCGAGAAAACAAGAAAACTTGTACTTCGAATGGAGGGGTGGGGGGGAGGAGGAGGAGGAGGAGAGAGAGAGAGAGAGAGAGAGAGATCAAAGGGAACGAGGATCGCGAGTCCGTGCGATCAAAAAGTACCAAAAACTTTGAGCGAAAGAGTACGACGGGTGGTGAAGGGCGCGAGGAATAGACGAGAGAAAAATACCGGACAAGTATCCGCGTTCTTCGCCCCGCGGATAAGAGGAAAAACGATTCGCTCGGTGAATAGCCAGGACAAGACGACAGAGGACAGGACGAATCGAAAGAGAAAAAAATCGATCGAAGCACCTCTCTCGAAATCCTTCGTTTCTTCGCAGAGAAACACTGGTCTATGGTGTATCGCGTTCGAGATCCACCGATGTCCTTTGGAAAGAAGCTCTGGCGTCGTTCCGCGTGATCCCTTTATCAACCCCCCAGTCGGAGCACGCCTTGCAACGGGGTACACACGAAGCGATAACCCCGAGTGGATAATTCACGCTCGTCGGTTGTTCGTCATCGGGGCCGAGTGCGCGAGCGTGCTTCCTTTTCCCGTTTAAAGAAAAAGGGAACTTGTGGCTCTGTGTGACGCGACTGCACGGTCCCAGAGGTGGTTACCTTGGCCGACGGGGACTGACTGAAGGTGCGAGCCACGCTCGTCTCCGCCACGAGCCACGTCCCAGTGACCTACTCACGATCTCGATCGTCCGCGCTGTACGCTCACCCCTCCTCCGGCTTCTTCCGCCTTCTACGTAAGCAACAGTCCCAAACAGGCCCACCGTCCTCGCTCGCTGCTACTCCCCTACCCTACCGCAAAACGCCGCTCTCTGCCACCGTTTCCATTCCTTCTCTCTTTCTTTCGCCGTCGCTACTCCGTCTTTCTCTCTATTTCCCCCCCCCCCCTCATACAATTTCTCTTTCCCTCTTTGTTCGCCGTCTCTCTTTCCGTCTTCCCACCGCCTTCTCCTTTATCTCTCCGCTCGAGCGTGCAACGTTGCTCGGGCACAGGTGAAAGATTCCCGGAGCGAGGCGCGAGAGTCATTAAACGGGCAATGGGCAGAGGAGAGAGCCGCGTTTATTTCGGTGGTCGTTGTTCTTCTCCGAACGAAGGCAACGTTTCGACGCTTTTAACGAGCTCTCTTTGGCTCCAGTTACCCACCCCGCTGCTAGATATCGTAAATAAAGCGCCACGCTCGACGAAGTGAATCGACAAAACGGCAAGAGCGAACTTTTCTTTTTTCTTTCTCTTTTTCCTTTACTTTTTCTTTTTTTTTTTTTTTTTTTTCTTTTTCTTCTTATAGATTTTCACTTCAAGAGGAAAACGTTAAATTCGCGGAATTATAGAAGCATCCTCCTTTCGTGGAACGTGCCTCGGATTACTCGCTACGCGTACACCGTAAAGTATCGAAAGTACGTATTCGATTTATTTCTGTCGTCGATCGACCGTATCTGTCGGATCGTCCTATAAATACAATTCTCTCGATACGTATGTCGGACGAACCTTGGTCGATAAACGTATTTTCCTCGTGCTTATCATTTTTCCACCATCTATCCATCAAGCTTTCTAAAGACTCATTTTCTAGCCGATACTGTACGCTTCGATTACATCCGTTTAGCTATCGTCTGTTGTTTCGATTCAAGTTTCGATTCGGCGAATTTAACATTCGCTAAACGTATTGTGTCTGGAATCTTGCAACGCGACATCGCGACAGCGCGAAGCGCTATTTTACGAAGAAACTCGTTTACGAGAGAACGCGTAATAGAACGACGAACGATACAGACGAGCCACTATCCGCGACGATATCGCGGTGTCGGTACGCCGGTGTACAAAAAGCCGAGACGGAAAAATCTCTGAAAAATATTTCGGTTATCCGTCACATAGGTGAAACGTAAGCCGATCGTGACTCGAATCGTGGCAAGGAACCAACGAATCAATTACGACGAAAATGTCTCAACCATGGAAAAAAGGGACGTTCGACCAGGTTCAATTTCGATAAATCGCTAGCGGAAGAAAGATCCGAATCAATGACTGCATTGCCCTTCTACGAGACAAAGTCTTAACGTTCTACGATCTTTTCTCTGTTCACCGAAATATATATATATATATATAAAGTAACGTATAAAATGTACAAGTTTCGATGAAAAACGAAGATGTCGAGTTTCAACGTTTTTATCACGAATCGATCTCTCTATATGTACAATACCGTGATTTATTATACAAAATTGACACTAGTTTTGCATTTAAACGTATCATACAATCATAAATGAAATTTATTGGAAAATAAGGGGGGAATGATAAATCTTTGGAACGATAAATAAAAGCATCCAGTTAGTTAAAAATATTTCGAGTTAAAACTAACCTTGCTGGAACTTTGATATCGCGAATCATCTATTACAGTTTAGTAATACCAGCCTTTTTTAATTTCTTACGTTACGCACCTATCCAATTATTAGCGACAACGACAAAGTGTACAAACGTTATAGCGTCACTGAGATTTTTATCTAGGATTTTACCTTCGTATTGGAACTTGGAACGAAACTATCTGTATTTAATAATTCGAGAGTTACAAACATCGTGCGTCGGACGTAGAAATTGAGCGCGAATGTGTCTAGTATGGTCGATTCTATGTCGAACAAATTTACCGAGAAAAAGAAAAGAAGAAAATTTCCGAACGTTTCTTACGGCGAATAGTTCTTAAACGGAAGGTATCGCTCCAAATACGGTTAAACGCGAAGGTGTAAATAAGTTTCTAAAACATATCAAAGTTTTCAGTACATTTCGATTCGCCATAGTATCGTACAACAAGAAGCGGGCAATTTGCATAATTATCGTGTATCTATTAATTACAACGTGGCAGGAGATGGTAACACGGAGCCGTGCATATTATAAAACGCTCCACTTTCGCGGATACGAGAGATCACCGAGTCGATAAACTGGCTGTGTTTGTAAGGTGGTACGTTACTCGGCGGCGCACACGGAACGCGAGACGAATCGATCTGACTTTCGCGAAACGAGAGCGGTCAACGTGGAAGCCCTCGGAAAGACACGACGAAACATCGCCCTTAAGTTAAGCTCGGCACACTTTCCTTTTCGCTTCTCGAAATCGCGTCGTAAACCTGAATTTGCGTAACACCGCGACCGATAAGAACCAGACTAGAAAAGCAAGCAGCGGCCTGACCCACATTTCTCACCCGCATGCTACTAATCCAAACCATCCGGAAGTGGCTTATGGTAGTGTGGTTGTGCGTAGGGATAACGCTGAACGATAGATAATACGTGAAAGCGCGAGTGAATGCAACGCGACCGCCGTACCTTAATAATAAATCGCATCGAAGGCGGCGTTCCAACGGCTTTAATAAAATTACCACTAACGAAATGTCAGAGCTGTTCTAATTTCAAATTTCCATTTACCGTATTAGAACGTTAAGCTCTTGTTATAAAATAAATTGTCTTCGTTTCGATTAAATTGAACTATGCATCGAAGGTACGATAAATGTTCAACGAAAATATCTTAAATACCGTCGGACGTACAATGCGATGCGTATACATTCGATAACGCTGTTATAAAAATTCGATATCGAATTTCGCTGCAAGAAATCGATTCCAGTATTTGCATTCAAATGGAACATAAAAATTGATCAAAAAGCCAATCGCGATAGTAACGCCGTTATCCCAAAATTGAATAGAAAGTATATCTATTAGTTTTTCATCGAACGTTGTACGTATAATTCGTTTATTATTTCTTTTGTAAAAAGATTCGTAGAGAGAATTAGTTCAGCGTAGCTGAGATATAACCTTTTTCGCCATACGACACTTTTCTAACACGACAAATCCTCGATTTACTTTAATGTTCTACGTATTTTAATATCTCGTATATTTTGTCTGTAGAAACGTTCGACGAGCTTGTAATTCATCTTCGAAGAGTATACAAGTCGGCGACATTGTTTAGTCGTGCCTCGGATGAGAAGAATGGAAGTAACTTACGGATAGGAAAGTATCGGAATGCAAAGAAAAACCAAACGAAAGAAAATAGAAGAACACTTTATACATTTTTCCTCGACGAATTTCATAACGCGTTATAACAGCGCTTGTAAAAAAAAAAAAAAAAAAAAACCAAGAATCATCTTTCTATATATCACGATTTTACCTAACGAATACCAAGATATTCTGTTTCTACTTTTATCTACATTCTCTTTCTAACCACGGCTACGCTTTATACGCGCAAAAGTATCCCTCCTATTCGACAAAATTGTTACGACGATTCGAATCGTATGAAACGCAAACTTGGATCTTTTTAAAAGTCCATGGACCACTATATCAATCGGATATGGATTCGATATCGTATCTTTGTCAAGAATTTCGTCTTCTCGCCTCTCTAACTGTTTCGTTTCGTTACTGGTAATGAAATTTCAAAAGCATTTTATGCAATATATACGATAGAATTTTTAAAGTTCTTTACAGTATGCGTACAAATACTCTGGTATTATGTAACTCGACGTTGATATCTTTTCGTATGCGATATCGATGTCGGCATAGGAACGAGATCTATGCGAAGACGCGCGAGACAAACACGGATGCAAACTGGAATCGGGATCCGGTAGAAAGGTGAACTAATAGGAGAAAGCGGCCCCAAAAATTAATCTTTCGGCTTGGCGCCGGTGTAGCTGATCGAAAATCGTGAATTTAGGCAGGCGGCATCCTAGAATTTCGTTCCGGATACCCAAATCTTTACCCGGTTAGCGACGGAGACAGGGGGCCACCTGCTCGCAGAGGGACCGTCTTTGCGCGTATTTTAAATTTACATACGTAGACACGTACCGAAATCTTGACCCATTTCGTCTTAGCATCTCTGCTATACTTTGCTCAACGTGTCTACGCGTACCGCCGGTTATATTATTTTAACGAGCCGCTTTCAATTTACGAAAGTTACCGTTGTTAAATGTATGCCTGATTTCGAGCAAGATAACCATCTTCTTTCGAGTAGGAAGATTCCGATTAAAGTTTAGACCTGGCAAACCACTCGACGACCAAAGATAGAACAAACACTCGATTGTAAGATTTCGTTACAAGTTGTAACGATTAGAATTTAATTACAACTCGTAACAGCTCTAAGACTTAAGGGGAAGCTTGGTAATTAGAAAATTTGATCCATCGATAATTTGATTCTTTCGTGTTTCGACAAGAGTGCGACGCATGCGTCTCTTCCGAATATTATTCGTATGGTTTGTCGAACAAGCTACCGACAACACTCAACGCGGGAAATATCATTCCGGATACATATATGGAGAAACGTCAAACGTGTCTGACATAATGAAAATTATCGATTACGAATTTATCAATTAAACGTACGAGGACATACGTTCTCAGACCTTTTTCCAGCAAAAGATGGATTCTCACGGATTCTCACGGATTCTCGCGGAATTGCATCGTAAAGAACAAACGAATAACGAAATCGAGCAAGTTGGCAAAACTCTTTAATTGCTTCCAACAATTCCTATAACAAAGAGACTAACGAACGTGATAAGAATTTCACGAACTTCCTGCAATTTTTGCAAGATCCGGTTAAAAAGGTTAGCCGTTTTGTTTGAACAAACGTGTGAACTATTCGAGAGTCTGTTAGCAGCAAAAAAATCGGGGAAATCGTCCTTTCGAATACAATGAATCGACTTCTCTTCCGCAACGAGAATAGATTTTTTTGCAAGCAGCTTTTCTCCGATTACCGTGTGCCGGTGATTCGCGCATCTTTTATCCGGAGAAACGAGGAGAGGGAGAGAGAGAGAGAGAGAGAGAGAGAATGCACGCGTGTCGAGAATGTGTCGTTTGTGTCTCACGTCCTAAATACGATGCGTAGACACCGGAGAAAATGACACCGAATGGGATCGAGCTCGCGAACCATTAGCAACGATCCGAATAAGCAGTTCGTCCTTGAAATCGTTGCAGATCGACAGACGGCGTATCAAAAGGCGCGTACAGTCGGATCAAAGTACGCGACCAAGAGTAATCGTCGTTGCACGATTATTTCGGCAAACTACGTTCCGTCCCTCTACCCTCGTTTTCGTCGGTCGAGCGATTCGCCTTGCATCTTGCAAACAGATCCGAGAGATATCTTCGTGATTTTATCATCGTTGGTCGTTAAATCTTAACGTACCGTTTTTTCTTTCCATCAACGGCCGTCGCAAACCGACCTACATTTCAAAAACACCGAGGAATCCGTTCCGTTTCTGCCAGTTAATCGGGAATTATTTCTCGAACGACGATAGCGCGGCTAAAGATTCGATCGTAGATAGAAAATCATCGATCGAGTCGAACGATAGCGGTTCTTGGAGATCAGAATTACGACAGCGAGCTATATCTATATATTCTAACGTAATCAAGATTGTAACAACAGCTGATTTTCAATTGACGCGATCTAACGCGTCACTTGTACAGAAATGTTTCTGTATAGGCGATTCTATAGCGAGGTAGTTCCTTCCTTTACGAATTATGCGTAAATGATTTCTCGCGACCGTTGGTAAATACAAAAGTTCGTCATGCGTCGCGTCAAAGTTTCTACGTCGCCAGATGCGTCTCGAATCGGCAACTCGAACGAGACACGCGTACGCATACGATAACGTAACGCTCGGGTTAATCGCCTTCCGATTCGATAAAGATTCGATAAGAATTTGTGCGTACAACGCGACAACGTATGAAACGTATGAAACGAAATATACGGCGATCGACAAAGGCGACGCGAATCTAAAGCGATCGAGGTCCGGAGACGGATCGTCGCCCTGGGCATCGCGCGTCGCAGTGCTCCGAATACGTCGCTGACACGAAGGAAACGAGAAGGCACAAGTCCCAGTTTCCTCGTCACGGAAATCAGATATCGAATAGCAACGCGGCTTCCTCCTCGGCCCGTGTTTTTTTTTCTCGCTTGGTTATTATTATTAGCGACGGCGGCGACCGGTGGTGCAACCCTTTGTTCAACCGAGGCGTGACAGGTGCGAGCGCATGACGTAACGAGGTACCGTTATAGCTACGATGCACGGTAGTGGCACACGCACCGAACGAAACCCCGTACGAATGCCGGACGACGGCGGTGTCGAACACACACACACACCATGATAGAGGACGGTGTTGCGCGAAATTCTGTCGCCCGTTGTGAAAGTGACATGGAGGAAAGGATGCGAAGGTAAAAAAAGATGGTCCGAGTATGCTAATGGTTACGCCGTTCCACTTATCGATGGAAAGTTAATCGTACAACGTGTGGTAGTTTCGAGGAAACCGGAAAGTGGACTCGATTCAAGTTTTCGCCAAGCGATTGGTCAAAACGTTCCAACCGATGCGCTAAATGTCCAGAATGTTCCGAGATTGAACTTTATAGTCGAGCGTATCGAATCTTCCGAGAACCGACTATTTTCCCGAACAACGAACAATCGATGAAAGTAAATTAAGTTCGATCGTCGAAGCCAACAATCAAGAAATATCTCTGTTCTCTAGAGATGAATTTTTCAACGGCAGCTTTTCAATCGATTAGTTTTTTATTTCGTTCGAAGTAATAAGCAGAATAGCGAGCAAATGTGATTGCGACATTGAAAAAGTCGGCATCAAGTCGAAAAGCGTACAGCTAAAAGGCAACAGCTGTGAAAACGATTAAAGAGAGAAACGAATTCACCACGTTTCCAAGTACGTATGTAACACTCCACCTATATAACGTTCGTTTTATAATTAGTGGCCGCGAAAAATTTCGATCAAACGTTTCGAATTGAAGAAGGACGGATAACAAATCCTATTTCTCCAAATCTCTGAATTACGAGACTGAAACGATATAATTTTTATCGATATAATGCGCAAAGAACGGAGAAATAGTATAGTTGTCGACAAAATTCTTAATTTATGAAAATAAGGGTAGAAGATTGATAGTCGTTTCGGTAGGGAAAAAGAGAGGGACGAGATAAACATATCGTACGATCTGATTAACAGGTTGAAACGGAGAAACACTCGAGAAAGATTCCAAAGAGATACATTTTAAACGCGCATGTGCTTTTTTTTTTCTCGTTTCCCGATGTTTCTTTCTCCGAGGAGTAGTTTGCTGCTAGGGCGAGGCAGAAAGCGGGAAATTAAGGCAACATCGCGCCGCGGAAAATTGATCTCACGTGAACACGGCCGGTTGCCCGGGAACTTTCACGAATATTCGTCTCGCTTGTTAAAGGGACGAAACAAAAGGCTTTCGATGGTATTTCTGCTGATCCCGACGAATTTATCCCCACGAAATTATCCGGCGACGTTCCAACTGTCGCGAAATGACTACACGGCATCGAACTTGAATGACAGGCGGCGGGCATTCCCTTGCTTCGCGGCAACTACCTTCGAACCGATTTTCACGGAAAAATCTACAAATGAAATTAAGGAATAGGAACGTAAAAGTTTACGCGGTCTTTGTAACCTTTGACTTTGCGAGGCTTTGCAAGGCTTCGTAAGAAATTGTAACGAAACGATAAAACCGACAAAATTTTGGAAATTGTCACGATGAAACGACGAAAGACTTGATAATTTCCGTAGAGACATCGATAAAAGAAAGGAAGAAAGGAAACTCGGAGAGCCAAGTAAAAGGATGCGAAACTGTTTAATACGTTTTAGCCCTGTTTCGCGACTATAAATCGTACGTACGGGAATACCGATTCAGGAAATCTGATTTTACTAAAAGTACGATATTAAATTTGTCGACCAATTTTTCCGCGTAATTGATTCGAATAGAAACGAACGTTTGTCCGCGTAGCAACGTTTTCATCTTCGCTGAAAAGTCGACCACTGGACTCAATTACGTCTCTAAATCATCGGCATTTATCGCGAATCTCGTCTCCTATGCAGTTAGATCGAGTACGAATCTTGAACGGCGCTGCCGAGATTCAGAATGAAGAATCCATCCTTTTCCAGCGATCGTCCAGCGTCAGCTTCGTTTCTCTCTTCGTTATCCAGCACGGAGATCTTTCTCTGCCTACACGCGGCCTTATTCTCCACATAGACCCGGAGAAGGAAGGACGCCTCGAAGAGAGACGTGAGAACGCTGACACACTGACTCGCTACCCCACATACCCTTTTGCCTTTTCAACGTGTGTTCGCAAGACCAAGAGAGTGGGGACAAGAAGCAAGAAACGAGGAGAAGGGATCGGCTTTGTTCGATGAATGTTGGCAAAAAAGAAAAGCCTGCTATTTTCATAGAAAACGATTGAACGATACGAGAGAAACTACCACTACCGCGCACGATTGGTCGCGTGAATGGAAGTGCGTGTTTTATCGTAATGGATAAAAATTAAGCATTAATTAGGGACTAAAAACAAAAAAAAAAAACAAAAAAAAAACAAAAAAACAGAGGCAACCGACGTAATTATTTGGAAAACGAAGAGCGTTTTCTAACGAAATGACGGAGCAGAATCGAAAACTATGGAAGAGGATCGTCTTTTTCTGCGGCGTGGAAACGAATGAAACGCAAAAGCGCGAGTCACCAAATGATAGAAAACAGAAAAACACAAACGATTGGAAAGATTTCCAACGGTGATGGTTGACGCGTGTAGTGCGAGAAATGACTTTCGAGATGTCACCTTCGAAGATGGTCGGAAACTAAACGGAAACTAAACGGATTACGCACCACCGTGTATACGAGTGTATCAATCAGTCCATCGGGTACCACTGATCACAACGTTGTCACAAACCTTTTTCCTCCGGCAGTCTCAGCTGATTATAATCCTATTGGCACACACACTTGGCACTCGAGCGTTTCTCTCGTCGCAGCTCGTCGATTTTCTCGTTGATTTCGTCTCGTTCGGTGGCGACGACACCCGACCACGAGATCCTCGCGAAATGGAAGGGCAAATGAACGAAAGGCAGCGGACAGAGGTCGATTAATAAACGTGACGGGCAAAACACACCGACGGGTTTGCCGAGTAAGTTGGTTGTGAGCTCACCAGAAACGAAACGCAGTCTATATACTCTCCCCTCTCGGGGTCGTCGGCTTTCACCAAAAACCCTCGCCAGCTCTGCCGGGACCGTCACCCGCGGCAAAAATTTCAATTCCTTCCTCTATTCCTCTTATCCGTATTCTTGGCGAAGGAAGCTGGGTAAAAGTCGCAAGGGTGGACAGTTGGAAAATTTCGTTTGCCCACGGCCACGTGAAACAAACCATTCTTCGCAGCGATAGTCCAGCGATAGTTTTTTATCCTTTCAACCTCGTGGACAATACTTTGCCCGCCGTCCATAGAATGTAGGCTCGACTTTCTTTTTTCTTAATCATCGGCCGAGAGAGCTACAATGAGACGTAAACGGAGCGAGGTTGAATCACACGACATTCGACGGAGAATGACGCGCGGTCTCGCTCTGCCTACCGCGAATACCGGAAGTGCACACCAGGTACCGGATATCAGCGAAAGTTTTCCACGAATTCTCGAATATAGGCTTTTTCCCTTGCATGAAATTTAGAAGAAAGATAGAAGAAATCGTTTTCCTACCCATTCTTACCCTTCTCTCTCTTAATACCTATGAAAATTGCTTATCTAAGTTTCACGCGGTTCGACCTACTTTTTACGATACACGGAATTTACGCGTATTCCTCGTTACGATTTACCGCAACGGCATCTTGATACGATCGTACGCGACCAATACAAAATCGCAACAAACTGCGTTACTAGATTATAGATAGGACGATAGACAAATGTCGATGAAATATCGTCAAAGGCGGCACACGCGTGTTTTTATATATTTTTATCGCCAATCGTAGAAAGTAGTTTTCCATGATACGTATCTGTCTTAAACGATAGGAGGCCCCGTTCTCCGTCTCTCCTCCCTTCTTCTTCGCTTGAATACCGGAAGTGGAGCACGGTCAAGATAGCAGCGAAAGTTCCCAACCAACGACATTCACGGTCGCTGTCTGATTTTAGACAAGATACTACAAAGCTACATATACGTATACGTAGCTTTGCATACTCTCGTGGATCATCGTGCAAGAAATCCAAAGACGCGTATCGACTTTCGCTCGCTAATTCGAGTTTCAATGATAATGAAAACGAGTAAACGTGCAAATGATCGCGAGAGATCGCGCGTTGATATTACAGGAAAGCCGTGGCTGTATCTACGTAGCAAACAAATCGTTTATATTAATTTCTAAATAAGTAACGCGGTGTTTCCACTACTTACAAGGCAACCGTATCGTATCGTGCACCGTACATGTTTTCCACTTTCGTTTAGCTATATAATATCGCTCGTACCGTAAAATTTATCTTCCAGAGCTTACCACTTTCTAGCGAAGTAAACTTTAGTTTAGTAAAATAACGTGAGAAAGTAAACCTTTGATTTCTTTTTGGCAAAAGAAAGCTGAAGGTTTAGCCGAGAGAGTATACAAAATTGTTTATAGAACGAGTTACAAACTGTAAATTGTAAATTGTAAATTGCCAAATTTTTGTTAAACGCGACGAAACGAATAAAGGTAACGCGTATTAAAGAATCACGCCGAATGTCAAAGGATATAAGCAGACGTCGTTAGAGGGGAAAGTGCTAACGCACGTTTATGATAGAAGCGGAGCTACGCGGAAACATTCGTATAACCCATTTACGTAAGAGACATCATCATGCGCGTCGTTCCTAAATCGACATTTAATATTCTGACGCGTTTCATGCGTACAGACCTACTCTAAATCGAAATCCGGATTATGATCGACCTAGATACGATACTTCGTAGATTGCTCGCGTGGAAGACGAGCGTTTCATAGCGAGGGGATATCGATATATTATTAACGACAATGCCAATAATTATCGCATTCCGTTAATAGCGTTGGCGGATATAAATATTATGTTTTTTTCGTTGAACGTGCGCGCGTATATTCTTCCGTATCGCGTATATCCGTCGTAATTTCGCGATCAAGATAAGCGAGATTCTGCGAAGAACGAGCAAATGTCCGATGATACTTTTGCAGCGATAACGCGGCGCGTTTACCGCGCGCGCATTCGACAAATATTCAAAAAACGTTTAACCGGCGAACAACGCTGAAAGTTACGACGGCAACAATAGCGGAGGCGTATCGGAAAGCAAACGATAAATTTCGAGATATTATCCCCGCGTAAGTAGGCGCGTCTTCTCCGGGGAAATTACAACAATTTGTGGATCGCGAGCGCAAATTAGATCCTAATTAACGCGCATTCCGAACACCGACCCCGTTAATTTCCCCGGACTCTCCGGCGCGGCGTATTTTCTTCCTCCGGGTCCCGCCTCCGTCGCGGTTCCGATTCCGCAAGAAAGCTAAGCGAACGAATTTCGCGCCGGCTGGAACGGTGAAATTGCGCAATTTTTCCACGAGCGTTGACGTCAGCAGCCATTCACGAGAGTCTCGCATTCGGCTTTCACGCGGATCTCGCCTCGTCGTCCGCGCATTCACGCTACCGCTCCAAGGTATGCGCGGGTATTTATGCAACGTATTTGCCCATTTTTGACGCAATGTAATTTGGTTAGAAAATTGCGGATAGAGTTTGAAAAGTTAACGCGTGATACAGAAACTTGAGATCGGGACAGAACGAGTTATCAAGTAGCGTAACACGAACCAACTTACAAGCTGTAGAATTCTCTTGCGCGAACAGTTTTTACAATTTTCCAAAGAGAAATTAATCGATATTTAATTTATTAAGTTTGCCGATGTAATCGCGATAGACGAGTTTCGTTACGGTGCCAACGAAATTTCAAAACGTTTCGTACAATACGCGTAATGCAGGAGCAGCCCAGCTATCGTGCTACACCTGGCAGTAGCGCGATTCTGTATGGAAAAAATAACTAAAAAACGTAGAATAAAGTTCTTTGGTTGAGACTTTTAAAGCTTCGTTGTATCGCTAAAGTTTGAGACAAATTTGCAACTGTATAGGGAAGCGTGTACAAGGTACATATACTTCGAAAGGATCGTCCAAACGTTTAAACAGTCGACTATTCGTTACTACGATCGCCAAGGATCTTGAAAAGTTTCTGGAAGTCTTCGTTTCGCGAGCCACTGTACGCGTACGCAACCCCGACGGAAAAGATACTGACGCGGTACAGAGAGAAAACAATGCTTGCCGATCGTTTCGAACAATTCGCTTCGCGCGAAACGAATTTCGACAACTGCCAACAGACAATCCGTAATTCGTTTGTTTCGTTTATTTCGCTTTCTTTCGTTCTTTTCACTGATCGGAACGATCGATCGGAATATTTTTACGACTACGCGAGTTTAAATATGCTTGCTTAATGGCACTGGAAATGTAGATTAATTTTTCAATAAAGGAAAATTCTGTCGGTAATATTTTATAATCTTGCGTTTATTTCCACAAATAAACAACGTCGAAACAGGAAATCATGCAGCCAAGTTAAGAAAATATCGAAGGAAATAATGCAGGACAAATAGCGCCAAAATAACGCTATTTCGGACACGAGTGAGTCATTTTATCTACCTGTTAAGTGCATTCTCGTCGCTTGGCTCGAACGAGGAAGGAAAAACGTGCGGGAAAACGGACTGTGCGCGAATTACACCATGCGCAAAAACTTGTTAAATCTCCGTTGCAATTAACGTTCGCTTGCGACTCGTATAAATTCAAACTTCAACTTCATCGCGTAATCGTAATAGTTTGTATCGTTGCTCTCAAAATATTTTGCGCAACGAGATATATCCTCGAAACGTTTTTACGATAAACCGTGTATTTTCGCGCTTGTCGTAGAAACTTGCGCGACGCGAAACTCGACGTGTCTACGTAACGTCGCGTTAGCTGTAATCGCGCCAGATCGCCGAAAGACGAGCAGACGAAACTCGAACTTGAGCTGTTGCGAAGCAGCTTGCGACCAACGTACGTGCATCCACTCTCTTAGAAAGCACCCGTTTCCGATTTTCTTTTACTTTCCACGCAAAGTTTGTAGACAGAAAATTTCTCTCGAACAACGAACGGTCACGGGCGAGAATAAAGGCCATCCATATTGAAGAAGAGAAATTCGCCTTCGACATCCGATTCGTACGGTTAATAGCGCGTATCCTGATGAACAGAACGTTTAGAAACGATTCGGTACATCGGGTATTTCGAGGGAGGACTCGAAAATTCCAAGACACCGAGTGCCTCGTACGTGAAACAATCCGATCGAATCCAATCGAATCCAACCGCGCGTTTGACCGATTTCTCACTTCGAACCACCGAATTGTAGGAATTCGAGCAGCGTTCCGAACGTCAATTCGCAGTCGATTTCCAAACGGCACCGTCGATCGTTCATTTCGTATTAAGTCGAACGCAAGATTTAATTCTGGCATACTTTCCACCGCCGAAACCACATCGAAAGAGGAGGACAAGCTTGTCCTCGCCGCACCCTAAAAATCTCAGGGTACCTATCGGATCGGAAATCATTTCCGATCCGTAGGTTGATTCTCGTTTGTAAGTTGCCGCGCCCAAATCCAAACTCAAACGGGTAAGCTCAAACTGTCGTTCCATTTTTCCTGTTAAAAATCAAACAAATATTTTGATAACTCGATCGAACAACTCTTTACATACCATAAACAGTTACCTTGTATATTATAATTAGAGATTATGTCCGTTAATTTCTATTTCTGTTTGTATTTTTGTAATCGCTGGAAAGTACTTTGATAATTAGGAATTAAATAATCATAGAACTTATCATCGCACCGTGCTATTCGTCCCAGCCACGAATTCGCAGATCCTTTTGCGTAGATTATGTGCGGGCTATCGCGATAGTTATCGCTAATAGTTAGAAATCAATGACGATCCAACGAGAATTTAATAAGTTGACGATAACGTTATGCAAAAACGGATTAACCTACATAGGGAGTCGTGTATCGCTTTAAGGAAACGTCGTGAAAAGTAGTACGCCAACGTTGTAATCAATAACACGGACATCGAGAAAACCGCGTTGAAAAACGGTCATAGACTTAGAAAACGACAATTTTATTAAATATAAGAGGCAATTACCCGGCAAAACTGTAACCGATGTTTAATTACGTAAGGCGTTCGTTCGAAATAATTTCAAGATAACGTTGTACGTAATCAGTTACTGTAACTAATTAACGTACGGACGAACAGACATCTCTCAGATTAGTTATAATACCATGTTATGCCGTCGATACGGCGTACGTTTCTTCTACGGTTTTTGAATAAGGATAGTTCGCCACGCTCGCTTTCACGGTCAAGTTACTATTTCAGACTCGGCACGTTAGCGTAAAGCGTTCTCGATAGTCGAACGTATCGTAAACTCGGTTACATTCGAATCGCAATTTAGCTAATTGCAACTACCCGCAACAATTTTCACGATTTTTGTCTGATTGATGGTCGGTCAGCCTCTTCCCGTCGAGGATTCGGCCCGCCTCGAAAAACGATGAAAAGAGAAGAAAGAAAAGAGTGGGATAAAGCGGCGAGCCCGCTACCAGAAACGCTACGAGCGCCACGTTATTTCATTCTCACGGTTCACCTTGAGCCAACTTTCTCCCGGCGCATAGTGACCGAGGCTGACCGACCGTCCGCTAATTACGATGCACGCTCGCAAAGGAAAAAATGCGCGCGTGGTTTATCAACTAGTTAATTGCGCGTTCTCGTGATCTTGACTGAAAATCCACGATCCTCACGAACGCTCACGTAGGGGAGAGAGTTCGTCGCGATGTAAGACGACGCGCAACGGGGGCACACCTGGATGTGCTCGATTACTCGTTCGATCGTTGGTTCGATCGTTGGTTCGATCGTTGGTTCGATCGTTGGTTCGATCGTTGGTTCGATCGTTGGTTCGATCGTGCACGATCGAACGTCGCGTCGCGCCATTACAAAGACAATGGTTCGTGGGCGTGCGCCTCGACCAAACTACCGCACCGTGCCGATATCTTTGTCAATTTTGGGTCACCGAATCGCTTCTCCTTCTTCTCGTTCACCCTCGCGTCGTCTTCGTTACCGCGTGCAAACGATTAAATTTATTTCATTCTTTGTTAAAACGAGCAAAAGGAGAAAAAGAAACGCTCGTTTGTTCCATCGATTCTTGATTCTTGATGCTCGAAACGCGCGACGATAACTAAAGTGCGTGTCCGGTGAAAACCGATAAAAAGAAAGGATAAAAAATTGTTCAAAGAGCGATATAAAAGTGTTGGGAAAAGAGAGAGAGAGAGAGAGAGAGAGAGAGGGAGAATAAATTCATAATTCGCTGATAAATCTTTATTGGACAACGACGATCGAATCCTTTTAAGGCTTACCGTTGTGCACCGACGGGACCACTATACGAGATGTAGGGTAGATTTATCGAGGTGGCGAACACGTCCCTTTTGTCTTTGACCGTCTGAATTTCGTTATCCGTTCCGGAATTTTTAGTCTCTTTGTAACGTACATCGTAAGTAACGCATACAGGTTTGGTGGATGAAAGCGACGAGGCGAGGCTACACAATACTTTCCGTACGTGGCCACGTTTATCGCTGCATTTATATATTAGTTAGTTCGACGCGATCGTAACAAAATTCCGTTGACAAAGTTTTCTATTATAATTTCCTTTTATCCTCGTTCTTCGAATACCTATCTCGCGTATATAACGCGTTCTCACCTGTGATCAAGGTGGGAAATTAATTCGCATTCTCAATTACGGATTAATTCGAAGCGATAACGCGAGCAAACTCTTCGTCCCGTTAAACACCGAATACGTTACAAATTCATTTACATCTGCGAAAAATATCATTAAGCGCAAAACTTTTTGCCTTAATAAATAATACACCATGGCGCGCAGTGCTCGTTCGAACGGAGTGAAAGTCGTACCCGTTCGTCGCAATTGACGGAACCTTTCTCGAACTTGCTCTCTTACCCGTTTAAATCATCTCCATAATATTCCATTACCACTGTAGATATTTCTTCGGCGTACGTTCTTAAGAGCATACTTCAAACTTAAGCACCTTCGTTGACCGAATTCTACCAAAATGTCCCTGTAATTACAATAGAAATTTATATTATTCAGAAATACCGACTATGACCGTCAAGATTATTATTATTATTACCTTGTTTACGGATACACATATGCGTACATATTCTTTAGCGTATATAAACTATAGAGTAGCGTATAAATATTGCTCAACACCCATGCTGGTCAACTACGTAAATTCGAAAATAGAGAAAAAAAATATAACTGTATCGTAAATATCGTCTGTCATAAATTATAATGATTATAACAAATTATTCGTAAAATAGAGAGAATCGGTAGACAGAAACTGATAATAATAAGATTTATTCGCGCGATCACATAGGCCACGATGTACTTTTTCGAAGAAAGGAAACAGCGTCTCGATACAAGCAAACAGATATATTTAAGGTAGACGATAAACAACGCGGATACGTTTAATTTAAAGTGCGTAATAACCACGTAACGATCTATCTTTAGCGTCATCTAGCACATTAAGAGGATAACAACGATACGACGATCGAACAAAAGAACGACGCTGCAAATACAATGTGATTCTTAAAAGGTTTCCTACGCTAAACGTTCAAATATTTTCACGAGCCAGTGTAGTTTTATCGCAAATCCAACCGCTCGCTCACGATCGGTTACCTGCTTGTCATTCCACTCTGCCAAACTGCTCGCGCTGCGTGCTCCAAAATTCTTTACTTCAGACTTTGTCTGGTACCAAAAGTATCATAAGAAGAAAAAAAAAAAGAAAAAGAAAAGAAAGAAAAAGGAAAAAGAAAAAAGGAAAGCACGTAGATACACGCGACCTTAGTGTGTCAGTGTGCCTATATGCTAATCGCTGAAAGAACGGTTTTAACCTGGACGTATCAGCGCCGGCGGCGCCGTATTCCTCGAAGAATGCCCGAAGAAGCTGCGCTTTTAACGCGTTTAGCGTGCCAATAAATGGACGATTCGTCCGCAAACTACGACGTACAAATTACGAGGAAATGTTGCAAATGTACGCATAAATTATCGAAACACAAAGCTTCGATGTACGGTTAGCGAACTCGAGTTATGACTATTTTAAGGGAGGAAGAATCTTCCGCGTATTTATCATCGTTCTACTTTGTACACGTCCTCAACAAATGTATACGTTGTGGCTTAAAAATACCCAGCCACTTGCCTACTTTTGCCAGCCTAATTGATTTACAGGATCGTAAATAAAAATTGTATCGATAAACAACGACAAGCACATTCTGATTATTAGTTTATCGCTTCGATGTAACAAAACTGACTTTAAATAAGCCGTGTCGAGATTAAAGGTGACGAACAGAACGTTCTGAAAAAGTTCTTTCTCTGTTTATTTACACGGATTATTTACACGGTCTCTAAAATGCAGAACAGCTAAAAGTGGTTTCGCCGAATTTATATCGTGACTAATTCGAGCAATAATATTTGAATCCGATAGATACATCGATGATTTGCGTTTCAAATTTTAATATTCTGTCAGTGAATTTTGTATTATTTGCTGATTCTATAAGAAGACGATAAGTTATCGCCTTCGGCCTCTAATTTCTCATTAATTTAAATTAATTTAAACGTTTCACCAACGTTCATACACCGTTGTTATAAATTAGTCGAAGCATCCTGATACTTACGAACGGTATGTCCATCGAGATAAATGGTAAAATTGTCGCGATAAAGTTCTGCCATGGAAATTAACGATCACGGCTAGGAGCATGAAAAATGGAAATTCGTTCGATGACCAGCGGACAAACGATGAACGCTAGTTTGTAATTTCTTGTCCGAATTGGATGGTACAAGTATGCTGCTGTACTATACAACGCCTCTGTTCATTTTTATCGCTTCGACTGGTTTTAACTTTGTCGTCGTGACGAAGATACGTGGATCCTGACACTTTCCCTCCGACTAAACGTACGACGACAACAAAAATTTAAAGTTTCTTACTTCGAACGAAGAAAGGATTCGGCGCATTTGGAAATAAATTTACAATTGGCATGAGCCGACTTAAGTGCGACGGGTGCATTAGGAAAGGCTTTTACTCGGTTATTTATCTCGCGAGAAAGACAAATACGCGTTAAAAGAACGAGTGGTATTAACTTACAATTCGTTCGAATAGACCTATTCCGTTTGTTCGTATCTCTTTATCGAAACGAAACATTCGCGATCCGCACGCTTGTAACAAACGATGTAATAAGTTGCCAAAGTAAACAAATATATTTCGAATGACGTGTCTTAAGTTTGTTTACCGATATTCATTTTCGACCGAAAGAACTTTCGGAAGGGACCCCTCGATTTTCGTTATGTTAGTATTGGCGTTTAACGGTATCCGGGCATCGCGAACGGTAGAAAGTAGTTTGACGTTTTCTGTGTTCGCGATCATTTCCTACGCACGCACACACGCACAACATCCTGCAATTCGAGAACGATCGAGAAAGTAACAACAGAAGAAATTCGTCGTCTGACATGCCAAATATCGCGAGTTTTATGTCGAAGCAACCAACATAAATAAATAAATAAATAAATAAATAAATAAGTAGATTTATAGAAAATATTTGAATTTCGCATTCGCGATAAGGTGGACGTTATCGTAGAGTCACGAAAGTGTATTTAAAGAATACAAATTGACCATTATCTCTGCTCCTCGTACTTGTCAGAAAGGATCGAGTAGGAAAGATATAAAATAAAGCGTTTAACGCGATAATTAACAGTTCGTCGTGCGTGAATCGCGGACCGATAAAGCGACGTGGAAATCTAGCTAAGGTGTATCGCACGCGATGGATCAGAGAACCCGTTTCGTTTGTTCTAGAAACGAGAGGCCACGAAATCTGCTACCTTTGTGTAACGATATTCGTAATTCACGCGTAACACACACAAACGTGCGTCATCGTACAGGAAACAGAGAAAGAAGCTGGAACAATTAGCCGATTGCTAAACAAATCACACGCGTGATCGCAAATGCCTCGATAGCTAATAAATTTGTATCACGCTTGCTGAAACGCTTTCATCCATTGTCTGATATTTCGATTGTTTTCAGTCTCGATGTAGAACTTATACTACTTATTAGTAGCGATGGGACCAACTTCAACGGGGAATTATAAATCCGAATCAAATCCAACGTTCGAGCTTCGCTTCGCAGAGTTTCAATACTTGGAAGGAAATTGCCGGTTTTACGCAAATTTACATCTTTATGGACGCAATTAAAGAAACAGAAATTAAATTATCCTCTGTCAAAGGTTAGAACGGGTAATTAATACTTTTATATAAAAAATACCAATTTCCTTTTTATGTAATTTTAACTTTCTCCAATGTTTCAGACGTATCGATCGTCGTAACATTAGATCGCCGTTAGTTTGTCGCGAAACTTCTTACATTTACCACTTACGTATTTTTAAAAGATTCGCATCTTTCGATTTAACAAGTTTCGCCCTTTTCGATCAACCTTTGTCGTATTAAAATTCATCGTGCGTCATCCTGCGATTTCCAGCATACTTGGACGTTCGAACGAATCAAACTTTTTGCGAGCGTTTCGTTAAACGTTTATTAACCTGTTTTCTCTTCCAACTATACATACACATATACGTACATCCGTCTTTCTCAATTTTCCTCGACGTAAATTATAATATTCTTCGAAATACAGATATATTACGTACTAGCGAAAAATAAAGAAACTTTTCGCCGTACCCAGCTGGAAATGACGCGCGAATACGTTTCGCAGCCGCTATACTTGCGACGTACGATACTTTAAGCCCATCGCTACTTATTAGTATAATATTTCATAAATTCTCGCCTATTGTAACTTGCTCGCCAATTACCACGTAAAATTGAAAGTCGTTACACTTTCGACCATGAAACTATATTCTCCATCACCGTTGTAGCAACAGCGTGTATCATCGGAAGGAAGATAAGGATCGAAGCGTTTCACTTGACGTCTCGTCATAATGCTATATGCGTTATGACTGTAACTCGTAAAAGCACCAATAATCGACCTTTCCCAATACGAGCGTCGCAAACATCGAAGAATAGGAAATCAAAGAAAAGGAGGCGAATGATAGATCGAAGATTTCTCCGGGCGAGAGCAGGATCGTTTATCACCGTCATTGCGCGACGAAGAAAAAAAATAGCTCCGCCGTTTAGCTGATCACCGGTCTGTCGAGGAAGAAGAAGAAGAAGAAGAAGAGGAAGAGAAAGAGGAAGAGGAAGAGGAAGAGGAAGAGGAAGATGAAGAGGAATGCACTTTCTACGGGAATAAGAATGCTTTCTTTCGCAATTGCGTCGAACGCGCTCAAGTTCGCTCGATAAAATTGCCACGCAGCTGGCGAAATAGATCGTACAGCGCATACTTGTAACTCGATTATTGCGACATAAATGTATCGAACAAGTCGCAAGTTATACGAAACACGGAGTATCAAGTTGCAAAATGCAAATATTTGTGAATTTCGATTGAAAAGTTAAAGTTCGAACACCAAGTAAAAGCAAGTTGCGCAATAATTCGTTTTCTAACGCGTCTGTCGGTGATAAAATTAATGAAAAGATAACGCGTCCGAATCTAATAAATATTCGCTGTAAAAGACATTCTTACGTGTATACGTGACTGATCGACCGTCGTTTCGAAAATCGCTCCTATTCTACACGTTCTAGCGACCAACGCATCGGACATCAGGCATCGGGCGAAAACGGTCTCGTTAAGTCACCGAACCACTCACTTTCACCACCTACGCGTGAATTTTCTGTTCCAACCAGCCTCCCACCTGGCGAGTTAACGAATCCCGTGACAATGAGTCACTGGCGGACCTCCGGTTACTTGCTTTCTCGCGCTCGTGCAATTTTGAAATTGTTCTCGACGACGACAGCGGCAACCGAGATTCGCTTACTCTCGTTTTTCACTTTTGTTGGCCACACTGTCTTGCATACCAATGCCGTTAGTTCCGCGCTACCTAATACGGAGGGAGATTAATATCGATTCAATGGGACAAGTTACTACTCTCACTCTCCCTATGCCATTTCTCCTTTGCATCACCGTCGTCTATTTCAGTCTTCTCGTCCTTCTTTCGCGCCTCTTCGTTCCTCGAACGCGAACGTTCCAGCCTGTTTTCGATCTCGCCGATATTCCTGCAACTATACCAATATGCTTACCCGTTTACGTATACGTACAGCCAGCTACCTGTACGATTAACCCCGTTGAGCAGCGAGCAATGGTTTATCTTACGTCGACGTTATTCGAACGATATATTTGAAAAATGATCGTTCGAATAACGCAATGTCTTGTTTGTTCGTGAAACGAATTTTTTTCGAGATCATCCCAAGCAAGCGTTTCTAACTATTCGAATACGAACAAAGTATTTTATCGAACGTAACAGGCTATCGCGACCGTCTGTCCCTACGATTTTGCCACGATATAGACGTCTTTCCGACTAAATGTCCGAAGCGAGAACAACTTTGAGCGCAAAAAAAAAAAAATTCGTCGCCTCGATCAAATCGAAGCCACTTGGCTGAAATAAAATTTGTTTGACTCAAAGAGAAAAGCATCCAATAATGATTTATTTGAATCTCACGCGGAACAAAGTTACTTTCTTCGTGGTAATTTGAAAATAATAAATCGGATGAGATAATTCGTCGTTTCAAGGTGTAATTTTCTATCGTATTGCAAATAAAATGTGTTCGAGACTGTCTTGTAGAAATTTGTTACTACGATGGCGTAATTCAGAATCTAACTAAAACGGAAGAAATAGAAATGAATTACGTATTTCATATACACGTATAATAGCTTTTAATATATGTTTGTACGTAAATTAGTTGCAGATGACGTATTCCATTAAAGTATTTGCATACTGCAACTACGATATCCGTGGAACGTCAGCACAGACCAACGTGTAACTTTTATCGAAAACCGATATTGTTGTCGTGCGACGATAAATATTCTTTCAGCGATTCGTTCCGATTAAAATCTCTTTTTATCTCTTCGTTGCTCACGTTTGTGCGAGAAAACTTTATTCTTACAAAGTCTTACATTTCACTTTCTATACTTTCAACGAAAAATGTAATTTTATTCATTTTCAAAGGAACGTACGTACGATTTTGTTCGAACATCGAATGCCAAATTACAATTATCAGATGCACGCGAGTAAAGAATTTATCTTTTATCGTACCCCGGCGACGCGTAATATGTAAAAATGATTTACTTTTGGAAAAGCTTTTCAGGTCGCTAAATAAATCCGTGGGTATCTAGAAATGCGTTCAAATAAAAGTCTATACGAATACACCAGCGGAGACCTACCTCGTCGCACGCTTTCCTTTCATGTCCCTCGACTTGTTCGTCCTCTCGGACGTCGCCGTTCCTTAATCTCTGGTCGTAAGGCTACGCCCCTGAACTCACTTTCACCGGCTGCATCCTATGCATGCATCCGGAATCGACGAGATTCTCAGCGCAAATAGAATAAAGACGTGATACGAGACAGAGCTCGGTAACTCGCTTTTCGTACCAAACTCGCCTTTCACGGTAAACTCCAACGACGCTTCGTTTCCACGAAACATTTTGGAAAACGCGAAAGGATGAACGCAAAAATGTCGCGCCTTAGAAACGCGAACGTACGAAAGGAACCGAACTTGTCCGACCTCGAAACACTATCGTACGACTCGACCCGAATATCGATAAGAGATCTTTCCTATTTAAAAAATTGCTTTATGACAGCTAGAAACGCTTGTAACGTTCGCCTGTCAAACTGTAAATAAGGATATATCGCGATTAATTCGATCAATAATACTTGAAATAGATTAATAAAGCTCGGATAAGTGGTATATCTTTAATTTCGACTTGCCGTTGATAACTATAGTTGACAGCAAATTTTAGAAAATATTTCTCACCTACCTTTACTTGTCTTTAACGTCCCGTATAGAAAATTTTTCCTTCTAAACTTTGGGTTAACTTTGGGTTAGTAAATAACTTTCGCATACGCCGACTTGACGTTCGCGAGAAGGCATCAGATATTGCTTTTCACTGTCAGTTTTCGTAACATAAAAGATACAACTATCCACGCGATATTTAAACAACGAACGCGTACGAAGCGCCGTGGTAAAAAGGGACGAAGGTGAGAAAATATGGATTTTCACTTTTATTTCGCAACGAGACTAATTATTAACTTTAGAATTTGCGGTCAATTAAATCGTTAAAAATTATTAACGACGAAAGTAGACGTTTATTATTTATTACATTAATAAAAATGACCAGACGTCCGTAATCGGCCGTATAAGCTCGGCTACTCGAACATTTTGTCAACCGCATGTACCTAATAAGCATACGTTATACGCACTACGATTATCAACCTTAAGAATGAAACGCACACGTAGAAGGACTATTAAGAGTACGCGTTATCCGGCTTCTTTCTCGGCGTCCGCTTTTAAATAACGGATATAAAAATGCCACGGTCGCCGAGTTTTACGTTAACGTTTAATTATTTATTCGCTCGAAGCTCCTAAGGAGGTAGACCGGACACTGTCGGCTAATTATTATTCACGCCCGTTTGAAACGTTTCTCCGGTGGTTGAAGAATCGAGACTTTCTTAACCGTTTCACGCGTTTTCTACGCTTCTTCGATCCCTTTGTCGCTATTCTGTTTCGCGTTATCGACAATATCCGTTTACGATATTCGATGTAAAGCACAGCGAAACTGACGACGATGCCGATCGTCGGTAATTATCGTTATATCGCCTCGCATTTCGTTCCTCCAATATTCGAACAAAGTATAACAATGTGTTTGTTTCTCGATAAATTTGCCAATCTCCTCCCGACTTCCCAGGCATCGTAAATTATCCGAAAAAGCGGATTTTAAGCTACAACTTTCGACTCGCTTTCCTTCGCCGGTGAAAAGAAACGGACTAGAGCGGAGAGTGCGACAAAGAGAAAAGTAAAGTTATTCGTGGAATATTAGGATTACCCTTCTTCGGAAGAAAACATCCTTTATCGAAAAAAAAAAAAAAAAAAAGAAAAAAGAACATTGGCGAACGTTTAATGAAATAAAGAAGAATCAAAAGCAAAGGGATTTAAAATTGAAGAGACAAACGTTTGTTCGTTGTTCGAATTCGATGAAATCATTTATTCTTGTACGAGTTACAATTACACGTTCCATTACACGTTACTTTAAACGTCTTGATTTAACATCTCCTCGTATAATGTTCGAAGAACTGGCTAAAAATGAATCTCGATCTATGGGAGAAGAGTTTTATTTACCAAGTTAGTTCGATGCATATATACGATCAGAAGCTATTAGAAGGAGATTTATAACGTGGTATGGTATAGCTACAAGTCGAAATATAAGCTATCTGAGGTTTGGTATCAGCGGAGCCGAACGTGCTTCCTCTTTTCCATCTGTTACCGCTCGTTACTAGCGTCGAAAACAATATTACGTGCATCCACTGCAAGTATCATTGTAATTAACATTCTTCCACCGTTACTATTGTCGGACGCATGTTTAAAATACGCGGTCAATCGACGCGTTCGAGGTATGCGATGGATGGTCTATTGTTTTAAGCGATTCGTGCGTTCCGTTTCTGCGAAACCTCGTTCTTCTTTTCCGTGACGCCGTGCCGGTAACGCGTGTCGACCGCGACGAGTGAATGTTAAGCAAAGATATTCTATTTCACCGTAAAGCGTTATTCTCCGTTACAATATTTAAGCCCTAATAACTTTCTCGTCAGCTAACTCTCCTAAATATCGATGCAACTATTTTATCTTTACTAAAAATACCAAGAATATAAAGTAAGAAATTCAAATTCCAAATTCCAAATAAAACACGATTTTCTCAACATTTTTCCTATCCTATTTTTAACAATTTACAACCAATTTACGTTCCATATCTTCGAACGAGAGGCGCATTGACGGACGATGACGAGAACGATTATCGATCATTCCCGAAAGCCGAAAGCTACAATTCGTACGATCATACGTTATTTTATTACAGAAATAGAAAAGGTTTCCCCGCGCTTTTCATCTAAGAGAATCGTCGAAAGGTCAGAGTTGCTTCCTAAACGATCAAAGAAAATAATAATCTTTAGAAAGTAGCGGAAAAGAAAGAGTCGAAAAGATTTGTTACTTGGTTTCATCGATGTTTCGAAAGCCTATAAAGATTATCGTTTAATGTCTAATTCCGACAAGTAGTTTATTACTATTCGAAATTTAAAGTCGGAAGAAAAGACGAAACCGAGGTTGTCAGAATCGCAACGTACTTTACGTTCCGAGCGAAAATTTTCGATCGAATGACAAGAAAAATCGAAATTTCCTGTCTTTAGGGGAAGAACAGTTACGTATAGAATAGTTGTTCGTAGCGTTAGTAGTTAGAGGTGTTCTCTTTCGCGCGATGCAACTTCATCGAACGACGATCGTTAAGACAGTATCGGTTATTAAACCGTTTGATATCGGAGCAATTTGTCGCTTCCTGTATCGTAAGACAGTGTCGATTTCACTGGTGGCCGACTAAGCGATAGCGATGGGATCAAGTTTGACGGAAACGCGTAATCCGAATCAAATCCAATAGCAAAATTCAATTCATTTTATAGAGTTCATCGGAATTCTTTACGGAGGAGTTTTATAGAGTATGCCGAGTATTTCATCTTCGCAAGCTATTTTCAAATCTCGAAACGAGCGCCCACAGCTTTCGAAAATCTATCTACACGCAAGTACGTACCTTGATCGTCTTCGATGTCTCAGAACGAATCGATACTCTTTCGCGTGCTAATCGGCCGACGTCTCGTAAGAGACAGAAACGCGCTCCATGTCCAATTTACATACCATATACCTGTGCATGATTGACGTGATCGATTTATTAGTATATCATAAACGAAAAATTATTAGCGGCGTTCGTACGTACTCGTAGGGTTCTTTTTTTATTCGCACTAATTAATTACGCTAAATTCGAATCCGACGCGAAAGCACCGCTTCCTTTTTTTTTTCCAGATACTTATCGCGGGTTCGAACGTAGTCGGTCAATGTTCGAACCTACTTGCGGCGTACTTGAGCACATCGCTACCGAGCGGTCGCACATTGACCAACAATAGAGGCGCGCTTTTCTCCGTGTGGAATTCGAGTTACGTCGCGGCCGCATCAAGGAGAATAGTATCGACTTCTCGGCTGCTTTCGCGAGGCCGCATCCGGAATCGATCGACGTGCCGCAAGGTACGTAAACAGGATACGATCGGTGACTCACGCGGCGTAAACTCGCCGGTCGTTAGACCCGTTTGTAGACTACGCGACGCGCGACGGGGCTCGATCGTCCGCCAACGGATGTAATTTTATTTACGCGCGAAAGTTTATGCACGATCAGAGACCGACGCGGCAGCGATTACGCCGAGACCGCTGTCGATGCCTGCTTCGCCAATATTTTTCGATCTTTTTGAAATTGCCGAGGGAAGCGTTCGAACCTGTTGTACTCCAATCGTTCGTAACTCGGCGATCCCGTTTCAAAATCCAATTGCACGCGCACTGCCCATCTAAAAATAGGTGATTTCGTCTAAATTAGCGAGCAAACGATTAATCGAGGATTTTGTAGTCGTGCACGACTTTTATCCAAGCTAGAGTGGCTCACGAAAGTATTTCAACGCTTGCACGTAGAAACTTGTTGCGAATATACTACGCGAAACGTTTTGAAATTTCATCGGCGCTACAACGAAACGCGACTGTTACGTTTATATCGGTAAAATTTTAATCGAATCTAAAAACACGCGATGTACGTAGGATATCCTCCAATGTAAGTAGGATAAAAATCACCAAAAAATTTAACCAGTCAATTATTTACCATTAGGATATCAGATTTAAAATTGTTATTTCCGCTCAATGCTAATTTTATATTAGGCGCGTGTTCGTAGCTTGTACGATAATTTCTATAGGTATGGCGTTTTCGCGTTGGTTTCAAATTAGGTCGATATAATCGGTTTTATCTCGTTACGATGGTAATGAAATTTCAGAAAGTTTCGTATATAATACTTGTAACACGTATTAATGGCATTCAAATACTTTCTGTATACGCCGTACACGTACAACAGAAATGAATTAAAACTATAAGAAACTGATAGTTACGCTATAGCGATTACGCGTTCCACTTCACGGTATACAAAATAATCCTTTCCGCGACTACTGCCAAACAACAATAAGCAAATTCGTGAAATTCCTTTTGATAATCACGAGAGTCGCGTAACGGTAGCGTTGATGGTACGAGCGACAACGCCGTAACCATTGTATCTATTGCGACTATAATTTCCTATATCGATGCAACTTTTGCAAACGCATGTTTATTAAGTCGAAGTTTATACGTCGAAGAATCGACGTTGCGCGATACACGACGAACGGATGGTACCGTGTAGCGGACGTTCCTGCGTGAATATCGAATTTTCATGAGATTTCTGCTCGGCCGGTTCTCGACGCAAGACCATCTTCGAAGACGTTACCAAGCTGCTGTTTTTCCCGCCGCTAAATTCTTAAGAATGCCGTGAATCCATTCACCGGTGGCTAATTGCAGGAACATTGCGATGAATCGGTAGCCCGGTGATGGTAGTGACTCGCTAAAATTTAATCTACTGCGGCCGGCGAGGAGGACGCTCTGATTCCTCGAGTAATCAGAACATGGCAATCGGCGGGCTCTCGCGCCGAACAAGATACGAAAATGAATTTCGATGCATAGCTGAGAACGAAAGACCGTGAGAAGGAGGAATCGAAGAAGCGTGCTGAAAAAGAACATGGTCGCGTTTCAAGGACCATAAAAAGTAATTTGGACACGATACCGTGGCAAAACGTCTAACGAATGGAGAAAGTCGAGCGAAAACGTAAAAGGAGCAACAAACGAAAGTAGCAGAGTTGGTGAAAAAATTGCAGTCTCTGATCTTGTATCCTGCGTAGCACAAATCCTATTTGATCCTATTTGACTTTCGATTATCCTATTTAACGTGGTCTCTATACTTTCGACGACACGATTATCGTTGCCATCTTTAGGACGGTTTGCACGGGATCCGCAGCTTTTTCGTTTCCTAGAAAATATAGACAGATGGAAAGATAGCAAGAAACTGGAAACAACAGTACGAGTTTCAGCTGTGGAAGGAGCATCTTGGAATTTTTCAAAACGTAAATAACGCGTGCCGTGCACGGTTCGTATACACGGTTTATGGATCGTGGCCCATACTCGGATGCGATGGATACTCGGCCAATGGAACGTCCCAAATAATACTTTTAGTTGCACATCCTACACGTACGAGCATTCAGAAAATCTCTCGTAGCCGTGACGTTTCAAACCAGTGGTAGGAAAAATACGTTCACGATTCCGATAAACACGAGAGGATACGCGCAAGTTTTCGAGAAATCTGCTTACCAAGTTTCATTTACCATTTCGATTTTACTTATTTTTAGACCTGATGTACCAACGTCGACGACCAATCGTTCGAACCGTGCAAAGCAGCGTGTAACAGATGCGGTGAGAGCATTAACGCGAACGCGAAAGCTTCGATTCAAACTGTAACAGTTTTAAAACAGCCATGGGCTGTCGAAAATTGTCCCGTTGCAAGAATGTCAACGAAAGATTTATTTATTGGAAGGTGAAACGAATTACTTTATAGAAACGAACAAGATGAGAACGTATCGTGAAACGATCAGCGTAATAAATTTTACTTTTACTCGGAATTCGGCAGTACTTTTCGATAGATCTGGCATAAATATACAAAACGTTATTCCATTGTCGTTTTTAAATATTATCAAGTATTACGGTAATCAGAATAGCGTTGCTCGCTGCGCGATAAGATGACAGAAAAGTTGTACGTTACGTATGATAATGTAACGAATTACGATTTCACACGCCTATCCTATCACGTCGATCGTAGCAACGGCAATAGATCGAAGAAATAACGATTAAAGTTTCCTGTAAATCAAATTTCCCCTTGACACATTTGTCTTGCGACTGATTGCACCGTTGCTTGGTGCGCGTGCAGAAGAAAAAATATCGGCGAAGAATGTACGTTCGATGCGGCATGTAATTTCGCAGTGTCTCGTAAATAATGCAAACAACGCGATTACTAAATCTGACGGAGGGGGAAACGCACGGTGCACGAGTCGGCTGTAATTAAGGATTATTAGTGGCCGTTACTTACGCGCAAGCCAGCGAAGCAATCATCCAGATTACCACGAATAAGGATGATGAACGCGGCATGAAATAATTACGCGCAACAACGTCTCGCTTGACACAGCGAGGACGCGTCCGGTCGAGGGGGATGAGTTGTCGCGCGTTTAGGAAAACGAGCGCGCCGCCGTGCCGATGCTGAAAAGAGGGAGAACCGGAAGCTGAAGAGAAGAAGCGAACGAAGAGGAAGCGAGAGAGGCAGAGAAGGAGAGAAGGAGAGAAGGAGAGAAGGAGAGAAGAGAAGAGAGACGACGCAGCCAGGACGGAATCGAAAGAGCCTTAGCCGTGGCAGCCGTGAACGCACCAACGACGCGACGCCACGAGGAGAAAGTTTCGAAGGCAGGAAGCGAAGTAGGCCACGACTTTGACCGCTCGCAAGGTCCATACTCCCGAGGCACGCTGGTTCGCGGTGCTTCCACCGTGTGTACCAGCTTCAACCGTGTTGATGGGATCAAGTTCAATACGTAATTTACAAATCCGACTGCGAGTTTCGCTTCGCGCCGTCCGAACGCTACCCGTAACGACGCGTAACGGTTCGTTCGCTGTACTCGCCAAGTATTCCATCTTCGCCGGTTGTTTTCCATCCTCGGAACGACCACCTGCACGCTTCCAAACTCCTCTTACGACTATGTGCTTTGACATTACAACGAATCGACACTCTTACGAATACCAATCGAGTTATGAGAATCAGAAAAACGCGATACGTGCGTCCTGTTTGCGCCGTTCCAAGACCGACCATGTAATCGATCGTCGGACAGACGGAATCGTATTACCTTTGAAAATTCCGCCGCTCCACGTATCGATGATAAGCGAGAAAAGTGATTTTAACACGTCTACTAGGGAGTAGTTTTTCTTTTTTTTTCTTTTTTTTTTTTTTTTTTTTTTTTTACTTTTTAAAGTTCAATTTCTCCCTTCCGTGTTCGAATCTACTCGAAAGTGCTGCCTCCTTTCTTCGGAATACTTATAGAAGGCTCGAATAGTCGGCCAATGTTCGAACCTGCTTATAACGTATTTCAGCCCATCGCTACCTCGCACAGGCCGATTCCGCTCTGTCGATGCTCTGTCGATGCTCTGTCGATGTCTCCCGCGGTCGGAAATAAAACGACGGCTGTCGTTGACGATCCGCTTACGAACAGAGTCATCGTTCCTTGGAAACCTGAAACGAAAAATCTAGGTAACAACGTGATCGTGCATAACGCGTCTCTGCGAGATGATCGATCCAAGCTTTACGTGGAGTAGTGCTACTCTACGAGCAAATGTCGCGATTACGCTCGTTGGAACTGGACCACGGCGAGGAAAAGGAGAAACGTAATCGCGTTGAAATATTTGAAAGCCTCGTTCTCTCTTCGACGGTCCATGTCTGTCCGACGTCGCGTATCAACGTCGGTTATCGAAATGTAATCGATTTCGCCGCTGCTGCGCACGCGGAGATATACGGTTTTTAGTTTTGTTCGTTGTTTTCAACAACGAGGCTGATCTTTGAAAAGGGTACTCGCGAGTACCGGTTAATTAGAACCAAGTACACGAATTTTTTTCATATATTTTCACGTAATTCGAAAAATTCTACCGTACGAAAATTAAACGTAGAACGCGTGCCGCGATCCTTTTCTGTTCTTCGAACGACGTCGTGTACGATTAGACACATATCGACTACACACGTTCGTCGTCCGAAAACTATGCGACCTATTGACGATCCTGCAGCCATTTCCACGCCTCCCTTTCCTCAATTATACCGGGGTCACCGCAGTTGAGCATTTCAAATTCACACCTCTTTTACCTCGTCTTCTCGATGATCGTCCGCAGACTCTCTCGTTCCATTAGCGCCGCAAGATTATCCATGATTTACTCAAAGACTTGCAGTTACGCGAAAAGAGAACGCGTCGATGCAGCTACGAGGTTTCCTATCTTCCTACGGGCAAAAATCAGTGTAACCGGTTAATTGGAAAAAAAAAAAAAAAAGAAAACAAGATATCCTCGATGAAGATCAAATTATTCCGAATGTTTTCTTATCGTTTCGTTACGTTCTCGCCGTTCTCGCTATTAACCTTTAATTCCGTGTTTAAAATCGGGGCAAGAGACTATCGCTATTAAAACGATTACGTTATTAGTATCGTCTAATATTGCGTTATATCCATCGAAAATAGTTAGACAGTCCATCTGCACTTGTTCTTATATCAGAAAGGCAGTTTTATAACATTCACCAACGAGATGCCTTTCTATAATTTCTTAAAGTCATACTCGTCTTTTCTATTACGAAATGTGTAATTACTCGTATTAAGATGAAGCATAAAATGATTATCCGACGAACATTGAACTTTCCACTGGACAAAACTATACTAGACTACGCTAGTTTGCCTGACGTCGTACAAGTAGTACGACTTTCGACTCTTTATAGTTCTTATATACCTATTAATATATTCTATCGTTATATTATTATCCGTCACTATATACTTATTCGTAAAAATTCGCAAACATACAAAGACAGATTTCGCCGATTACTTGTAATTAGTAATACTTATACGTGTGGTAGAGACGAAAGATCGTAACGAGCGTAACGTCTGCCGCGTAATTTCTTTTACGTGATAGAAAGCGAAATGCGAAAGAAAAAAAGGGCATGGGAACGAATGGAATTTGCAATAACGCGTCCGTTATGTCACTATGCTGTTTTACGTCGCGTGATATGGCGTACAATGGCTGCAAAAAGTATTTCTGCTTTATGCTATATTTATTATTGCATTTATGTAGCAATTAATTAGATTCGAGTATATTAAATTTCGCGATATTCAATGATACCGTACAACTTCCGTTATACGAACTAACCGGAGGAAAAGTGTTGGAAAAAGAGATAGGAGAATTTTTGCGCGATAGAACGCGAAGCGTTTCGGACAACGGCCATTCCGATTCGTACGAAGCGTAGAACGTAGACGGATACGCAGAAACAGCGTTCGTAGCCACTGTGCGCAAGGATGCGAGCTTTTCGCGTTTAGCACGAATAAAACGCAGCGAGACGAAGCCCCTTCGGAAGATGGCGCGAAATACAATTTCCTGATAGTACGGACCCGGCACCACGTGGTCCCGTCACTAGGTCAAGGTTGCTTTTCAACCTGGAAAACAAGCGGTTGCCATTCCGCGCAACTTTACACGTCCCTACCGTCGTTTTATCATTCGCGGCAAATGTCGCGTGCCAAGTTCTTCGTGACTTTTACACGTGCCGAGATACGCGTTTCGTCGTGACAAATCGCGTATATGATGGAAACTAGCGTTTCGATCGTTGGCAACATGGCCCGAAAGACAACACCGTTTGTACGGCTGGTCCGAAAACAAATCCAACAGCTCGCTCGTTAGTGCCCGATTTTGTATCGTATAATGTAACTTTCGTTACGATTATCGTCCTTATCATCGAACGTATCGACGGACAACGTACGAGAGCGATCTGTGCGACGACGTCAAACGCAAAACTGCTGCTTCCGTGTTTCATCGAGAACGCGAAGAATAAGGCAACGTGTCATGTATAGCGATCGAGTAAAGATTTGATTCGTAATGACTATATCGTATCTTGTTCCGCGATAAAAGTATGTTATAGCTGTTATTGCGAACGAAAGCGTAAACACGAGTAAGTTGTTTTAAATGCGCTTATAATCAGTCGCTATATAAAGTCAAACGTATATGCGTAAAAAGATAATGGAAAGAAAATTGCAAAACGGAACGACTGTAATTCTTGATTGTACGTTGCTTCGTAAGTACCGAAACGTTGTCACGCTTATCGAGATAGCTGTTTCTAGGCTCAAATAACGTAGAACTAATTACATCACAGTTCATGCTACATTTAGTTTCGCTATTAGTAGCATCGTAACGCTGATTCCGCAATCGCGTTTATACGGAAAGAAAAAAATGATACCTCCAAAGAGATAAGATTCTTCCATAGCGTTTCACGCGTGACGTTATCCGCGCTGTGACGAACAAACACCGACAACGTTCAATTTAATGGCAAAATTTTGGCGTACTATGCGAATTCTACGTCATGCTCCATCATACTTGTGGTTATCGTTAGGTGGCAATAAAAGTTTAATTGGCCCAAAATAATCGTATACGCGGTATGCTGCGACATACATAAATGCATACGTGCATACATAGGACTAGGAGGCTCTGCAACATCACACTCGCTGCAGTAACGTATTACTAGAAGGTAATCGTCAGAGCGTGTATCGAGTTGCTCGAATCGCTCTAACGTTCTAATGCCGCGAAAGAATCGACCGCGATCCATACACGTACGTTATACGTTGCTACTGTTCTTACCGGCAACGTGAACGTTACCAAATACGCGTGTCTCGATTCGTAAAAGGTAGAACGGATCCCTGTCAAATCCAAGCGGAACCAACAGACCACCTTGACGCGATAAATTTTCCGAAGGAAAAGAAAAACAGCAAGCCTTTTACGTCCGCACAGATACACCGAGCGACGATGGAGGTTGTTCGTTACCGCAGCTTGGGTAAAAAGTCACTGCCGAATTTCCAGCGAGCATTCGAATGGGACGACTTTTTGTTCGCTAGAAAGTTTTCGAGCCGCTGTCAACTTGGACGGAAACAGAGTAAGGCGTACATGTCCAGAGGCGTACGGCGCAAAAACGAGTGGACGTTGCGTCGGTGCAGCGGCAAAAACCACCGATATAGAGCGGATTAAAGAAGCACGAAGATCGAGGAAGAAAACATGCTCGCTTTCGAGTCGGTCACGCATCATCGGCAGGCTCGGTCGCGAAATTGATCTGCCATACTTTCGCCGCGAATGTTTGCCAGAAATCGTCGGCCTTCGCCGACTCGTTCGGTTCGGAGATTCCTCGTTAACTGTTAATCGGACTCTTACACGGATCTGGCGCGGCGAGCGGAATAAGACGGATGCCGCGATAGAAGCAGCGAAACAGCACTCTCGTCGCCCGTCCCTGTCGGCCTGCGCACGTACGACGCCCGTACAACGCCCGTACAACGCCCAAGTAATATCTCTACATAGCAGCATATAGACGCGACTACTCTACCTACACCTATGGCTTGCCAGATTACGCAGATTTGTAAAACGATCTTTCGAAAACGCCGATTAGAAGAGCCGATCGCTACGCGAGCACTAACTTTTTTTCTTTTCTTTTCTTTTTTTTTTTTTTTTTTTTTTTTTTTTTTTTTTTTTTTTTGTGCCTTAAGATGAAATTAAATACCACTTGAAGCGGACAGCGGCGAGAAACGCGCATTACATTGACAAATGAATACAACGCGTGATCACCGAGCATAGAAACCGTCGATGATCGATATCGCAGAAAAGCTATTAGAAGAACGAAATTGAGATTACAGATACGTGGAGATATTATAGACAACGTTTTTCTTGAAACATGCTAGAGAAATTCGAGGTAAAAGTAGGAGCAAAGCTCGGTTATTCGTAAGGAAAGTGGCGATTAACCGTCTAACTGTAAACTCCGCTATCCGATCGATACTTTGATTCGATAAATACTTTACGAATAGACGTCGCTGCCTAACGTCTCATAGCCGACGCGTCACGCGTTACACGTTAGCTTCTAAAAAATACAAATCGTGTTTCACGGAATACTATTCCAACGTGCTTTCCACTTGGGCCACATACGTTGTTGACAAAATAGAACAGATACGACTCTTCTAACCGGCGTTTACCTATATCTATACCTACCAACGTTTGTCAATTCGCATATATTTTACTATTTACGTCATTTTGTCGCCCGGTTTGTCATCTAGAAAATTCAACGTATCGCAAGAGCGAGGAAACTAAAGTAGGCATCCTGATAAACTATCGCTTAATCAATAATAATTAATAAAAACATTTCTTGTCGATGAGTAGGTGGAAAAGCGACGACACTCGATGGTAATCGAACGGCGAATCGAGAAGGATGGGGACGCGCGTAAATGAAATCAGCGGGAGCAAAAGGGCCGAAAATGTTTATTTGATTATGCGTCCACGCGCCGCGTCCTCCTTTCCTCGAGGAGGTATAGTTGGCAACGCTAGTTAACGCACACGCACCTGCACCGGCGATCGGCTATAGCGAGTGATAATCGTAGAGTAGGTCAGCGGAACAGCGCCTCTAGCGATCTGCGTTCTTCGGCTTACCGAGTCCTATACGTGTGAGGCTGCTCGGGCCACATATACGAAGCGTACTCGTGTACGTGCATGAACACGGATAAAAGTACGCCGACCGTGTATGACAAGAAACGAGTCGGCGAACCGACGATGTCGTCTGGACCAAACACCCGTCAACTTCCACTCGATTTTTATTTTATTCGTTCGCACTCCGATTCGGTTGCTCGTCGTTTCATTCCGCTAAACAGAAGCGTTTCTCGCCGAGCTTCTCGCTTCCGTCCATGCGTAATATTTCGGTGATAGACGAAACTTCCTGTTAAGAGATTATCGCCAATAAATACGTATCCTGTAACTCCTATACGCGTTTTCACATCCGTTTCGAATATTACTCGCTAAACACGACAAGTTTGTTCGTACAACGATAAACGAGGCGGTAGTCGTGCGATGCCGTTTAATTGTCTCCTCGTTTCCTCATAAGATGTTTACACCCTGATATCGATAAACGGATAGACACTGGCAGTTTGTACAGTAAAACGCAAGTCACTAACGCGGTAGCAAATTAATTGCGTTTAGAAGCGTAAATATACGAATAACAAAAGAAATACGTCAAGAGTAGATTCATTGAGAGTTCTAATTATGTATAATCTAGGCGTAGTTTGTAGATTTTCAAAAGTGATTTTTTTTTTTCTTTTTTTTTTTAGCAACTTACTTACAGTTCTGCTTACAGGTTCAAAATTACAGGTTTAATTGAAATTTACAGGTTCAAGCTTCCTACCGTTCTCCAGATATTTATTACGTAACGCTCACGGTGAAAATAGTCGGTGTCTATGGAATGTCACAGTAGATAGCGAAGCAATATCCTTCGAGACAACTGCGTCCCTTTCCTTAGCACGTTTAGCGAATTAGGTAATTCGCGTCGCGCTTTCGTTTATTTCGATCGACCAGTTCGACGCTCTGTCTAGAAATGCCGATTGATCGATAATACGTAACGAAAATAACAAACTACAGAGTTTTCTCGCCAAATAGCACTAACGAAAGATAGAATCGAAGAGAGATAAACAAAGAGGATTTTTCGGACGAGTCAATTTGAAAGGTCGGCAGGTTACGGCCAAGGATTCCGGGTATACATTGAAATGGAATGTTTTCATCGAACCTTGGAAGAAGTTCAGGCTTTCACTGTCCGAATTGTCACACTTTACGCTGTTACGCTGGAATTTCTTCCCGAAAGCCTCAGAACAGCGTCGTGTACGATTACCTCGAGTGTGACTTGCAAGGAGTTTTATGAAACTTTACGATACACGCACGGCATGCGAGCAAACGGTTAACGCGATAATAACGAGACAATAATAAATAATAAATATAATTACGGCGCATATTTTTTCATACCATATTTCATGCCAAACAGACATACGAGGTTCCGTTGGCAAAGTTTCTCTCAACACGTCCATTATATCGTAATGCGTACCTTTAATTAATTTAACGAAGTCGCCTGATCGTACGCCCCGCTCAACTTTGCGAACAATTCCCTGTACGCTCGCAATCGTTTAGCACCGACGATTCACTTTTTCGATCGACTCTTGACAATTGCCATAGAACGTAGACGTTAATTATTCCATAATCGATCGTCAAACGATACGAGGCTATTCGCGTTTTCACCAACGTGAAAAATTATCAAATTTCAACAGAATCTCTCTCGACAAATCGATAAATAAAAAAAAAAAAAGAAAAAAAAAGCTGTCGCGTGTATGTATACGAGGTATTAAGAGAGTTTTAAACGATTATTAAACGGATCAAACAAACACATCGATCGCATATCCTTGCGACACATGCGTTGGAATGCGTATACGCGAAATAGCGAAACGAAAACCGTTACAGCTTACGTACTAATATAGGAACCAACAAGAGTTCGAACAAATTTGAATTTCAATATTTTACGATTTGATCGTACTTCTCTAGAGACGAACGATCGAGTACCCTTGGAAACGCGATACTTGGACTATTCGTCAAACGCACGAGTTCATAGGTACTTCAACTGTCCGAAATGATATAAAATATAAAATAATTGGAAACGGAAAAACGACATTAACGCCCCGCATATTTCACTTCAAATTAATCACTTTCATCGTAAACGTAAACTTGTATTTTCTACTTTCTACGAAGGCCCGTGTGTTATTTAAATTCCGTTTTACGACACATCTAGCACGACGTTATAACCCGACACACCGTAAAACCCACAGATACAAGCTCGCGAGTGTTCTGTCGCGTTAAAGAAACCTTTCTTTAACGTGGCAATCGTCCCACAGAGAGATGACCAATTTCACGCAGGGACGTGTTTTACCGCTTCGCAATTGAAACTATTACTTATTCGTAAGAAACGGTACGTGCGATCCTCGGAACTATTAAACCGTGAAAAAGTGGTCTAACCGAACAAAAGGGAACGGAGCAGACGAGACGAAGAAAAATCGAAGCGAATCCGGGAATCGATAGATCGCGAAGAGGGTAAGAATCGATGACGAGTGATAATCGGCCGGATGGGTGGAGTCGAGTGAGAGGCGCGGAAGAGCATAGAAAGTCTGTATCGTGAAATTGCATTCCATAAAGAATGGAAAGTCGGTGCATAATCCTTTTCGTTGTACTTCCTTTGATTCTTTCTTTCCTCCTCTTTCTTTTCTCCCCTCTCGTTTCTCTTTTTCTCGTTCGGCAGATGGAACGCGCGAACGCGAAGCGAATTACCGTGAAATACCGGAACGATTTCTGATCGGGCTTCTTTCGCTAGAGGCGCTTCTCGGGGCTGCGTACCGCCGATCAGAAAGATTACGAAGAATACGACGACCGACGACCGACGACCGACGACCGACGCGACGACTGGGCTAGATTAAGGCAACGAGGTCACGTGCCAATGGTAGGCACCGGTATCGTTACGTACGAGCCATTCCACGAGAAATCGACACCACGGTAGCTCAATTTTTCTCAATGCCATCGTCCACAACCACTCGTTCGTAACTTACAACTGTACAAAGTAATTTTCGTAAAGCTTGCCGAATCGAACGAGCTTCGAACGATACTATCTTTGGAAGATCGAGTTGCCAAAATTATTAACTCGTCGCTTGGATCGTCAACGTCTTGCGAAAATAACTTGCTTCAAATCGGTTACACGTCGTTGTTCCCTTTGCAAATTTTAATTTTCTTTCCGCCAAAACTAAACGATATCGTTTCATTTGTATTCGCAAAAGGTAAAATAAAAGGTAAAATCCGTTGAATTGTCGGCCTAGTTAATCCATCGAGTCCATCTATCCAATATTCTCACCTTCCAAATCAATATCAAATAGCGAATAGCAAATACCGTCGTATCTTCTTGCTTAAACGAAAAGGCTACGGCAAGTTTGTCAGTTACTTTGTTCGAAAAATAAAAAAAGCCAAAGATTAGAAAGCTCGTGTATCGTCGATTCGTTCGATGAAAAAAAGGCTTCGCGGGCAAAACCAAGTTTCTTAGTCGGCGTTACTCTGCGTTCGTGGCGCTATTACGTAGTTGGAATTATCGACTTTGTTATTAATTATCGAAAGGGAATTTATAGCGTGCCGTTGAGCCTTCGGTTGGCAAACTTTGTCGATAAAGTCGTCTTTAAAGTGAAATTTTAGCTAGCGATAACAGAGGACCGTTGCTATTAATCAACAAGACTAAACTGTCCTTCCTAACGCCAATTTGCAGAGAAACGATCTCCTCTGCCATCGTTCATCCGCGTCATATTACGTTGGTTGCTCGCTGTTGCTCTTATACTATTATCTAATAAAATAAGTACTGGTTAAACGTTCTAATGTTATCCAAAGGTTTGATACGTACATCGAAACATCTATGCATAACAACACGATAAAATATTACTTCAATTGCTAAGCACGTTGTGTCGAATTTATCGTTTGCTATAGTTGGCAACTCGTAACATTGACCTTGCGATTTACGCTTTCGTAATAAGTTAATCTAAAATTAACGTAAAATTCAGTCACGTAACGAGACAGTCGTGACATACGATCCATCCTCCTTCCGTTCGTTCCGAACAATTCATTTTTCCTTCTGGAAATTTTCTTGACAAATAAAATAAGAGGAGACTGTTTGTTACTCTGCCTGCCAATGTTAGACGCGTAATCCTAAACGATCTAAACGATCTCAGCGATCTAAAACATTCATCCGTTTCTATTAATAAAGTACCGAAATTATTAAGCGTATTATATTAAGCAAGTACGCGTAACAACGTTTCTAGCGTTTCTATTATCGATAGTAGTTTTCAATTGGAACGAGTAAGTAAATACCCGAAACGCCACGTTCATCGATAGATTTGTGATAAATGCTAATCTATAGATGTCAATGAATTATCATTCACGAAATACGTATCACATATCGCATACACATATATACGTGGAACGTTACGTAAGAAACTTGAACTATACAAGTAGTTTGTTTCTTGAAAATAGGTTTAAAAAATAAATCTGAGTTATATAATTTTATCTAGCACGTGTACACGATGAATTTCGAGATACGACACGGTCTTAAGCTAGTCTATGTAGGTGCGTATTATCTTTAAAGAACAACGAAATATCGCGTGCTAAGCCGACTCCTTCAAATTTTTTCTACGCCAAAGTATACGCAGATAGTCGCGTATCCGTATAACGCATTTCGTCGTTCAATTCAAATTTCGCCTACTTGGCAACAACGACGTTTCCAGTACGCAGAAAACTTCTGTTACTAGACCGCGGATGTTTATGCAAATTCAAAGTTTTATGAACGCGGCCGAAAAAAAAAAAATGGAGCGAGAATAAGTAGTTGTTTGTTCGATCTAATCGAATATTATCTGCTAGCATGGTGTAAACATTCGGCTAGAGTGACGCATTTTAACCTTCGGCTTCTAGCTAGCGACAGGAAATAGCAGCGGAAAGGCACGTTTGAACGAGAAACCTTTTACTTTGATTACTTTATCTCTTTTCTACGTTTTCCCGCCTATAAATTTCTTCCGCTGATAACAATAATATTAATATTACCTTACGAATTCAAATTTAAAGTCTTTCTCTAGGTAATTTTATTGGTAAAAGTAGCGTTTGCAGTATATCGGGAAACACGAGTCTTAGACGGTATATCAGATATACGGAATCCTAAAAGTACGTTCTGCTCGATAAATACACGAAGAGGGAAGCCAAACAAAAGCGTTTCATCTAGAAGAAAGAAACGAACGAGTAGGCGGTTTCTTTAATTCGCTTTTCAAATTGCCTGCGTAACTTCTAACTGTACAAAGGTGAAACGACACTTGCGTCAAAACATACCGTGGCAAGAAAGTCTCGCAATTGCCTATAATTAATCGAGAAAATTGTGTCAGCAGTAGCGACGAGTACACGACATACGGAAGCAGAAACGTGAGAATGACCGTCCGAAGGACGCGGCTCGTCGTTAGTCGTAACATCGGCGAAGCTATTGCCAGGGTAACGATTACAGAAAAAACTCGAATATCAGCGGATAGGATCGAGGCGACGTATACAGTTACTTACGAAACTATTCGTGTACTTGGAGAAACGATACGCGTTACGAATATACGTACGTACGTACGTATTATCCGTGTTGTACGAAATAGTTTATTTTTAGCACTATTAAACGCTGTAACGAAACTCGACCATCGTTTCGGCAAAGTTATATTGGCAAAGTTTGAAACAAGCCTGAAAACGCGCACAGATCGCCAATGTATTTATACGGTCAATAAATTAATTATCCGCTGTAATAAACTCAACATCGACAACACCTTCTGCTACTCTTTTCTTTTTTCTTTTTTTTTTTTTTTCTCTTCCTTTTGTTTGTTTTCCTACGACCTAAGTTAGGCATGGTTTAATAGCTTCTACGCAGAGTGGCGGATAAAAGAAAGTTCAAACAGTCGTCCATTCTGCGGTCTCTCATTGATCCCAGCATCAACTCTTACCAGACGTAAATCCATCTTTTAGAATTACGCTGCCCCTTTGTATTTCTTATCGTGCAAACTCTCTTTTATCCGCAACTCTATGCGCATCTTCAAATTGGCTTCGAACTTGACCAGTACGATTAGCACAGTCGCGGCTGGTTTGTAGCGATATCTCAAAACGTTTTCGACGCAGCGCACACGACGCACGATAAATTTAGAAATTCTCCGCGATAAGCGTCGAAATACTTTCGCCAGTCACCGTATCACCTAGTCACGCGCATACGCTTTCCTGTCATTACAATTTACCGCGATGCGCTGCACATCGAAGAATATCGTCGATTTACGAAATCGTGTCCCACAAGCGACCGGAACGCGTTAATCCGTCGAGTTCGAGCACTACATTGATTAATTTAACGATTACCCTTAGAACTGTGAATCGCGATTCGCGATCGTTTCTAACCTAACAACAATAATACCAATAGCACCAACAATACCAATAATACCAGCAATACCAGTAAATATCGATTTCCTCTATCGATCAAAGTAACGAAATAATCCAGACAAATCTTCCGATTGATCGTCGCTCTCTAATTATCAGCCATCGCGTTTATTTCGTAGAAAGATACATTGAACAATTTGGAAAAAAGTATTTTTCGCGTCGATGTAACAATCGATAAAAGTAGATTATTCGCGAAGCTAGGACGATCGATGTTTCGTTGGCTCGAGCAACGATACGATACGATACGATACCGAATAGAAAGTTTGTCCGCTACCGATTGTTGACGCGATTGCCTGACCACGAATCGGCACAAGTTTAAACTCCAAAGTGGTGCTGCGCTTGGCAACACACCACGTGTCGCATACCAACAGTTACATCTATTTCCGTCTTTTAGGTATCGCCGCTTTCCCCACTCGCGACAGCTGGTCTCGTACTACGTATCGTTAGACAGCGACGCTGCGCGAAGAGTTCCCAGCTGCATGATTGAACCGCAACCGTACACAGTCCCTTCATTCCCTCGTTACGAGGCGAACGCAAAAACGGACAGTGATAGTCGGTCGGACGTGGCGTGCGTACGCTTATCGCGCTTCAAACTGGTTCCCAAGCCTTCCCAATTCGTCGCTCACAGGCACACACTATGACGATATAAATAGCGAGTACTTACGAATAACGAGTAAAATGTGTATTTCATAAGAAGAACGTGTATATACGGGGAGAGGAGCCGGAATTTATCGTTATCGGAGTTTATAGTTAAATTACGCGTGCCCGATCACGATCAAGTAACAAGAGGAAAGACAACAAGCGGCCTGACAGACTCCCAGTAACGTCGAAGCCTCGAACACGCTTGCCCAGTGTACTATTTCGAATTTCCCGCCAATCGTGCAGAGCGCCAATCGTCGAACATCGCGATCATAGGTGTACACCCGCCAATCGTTCGTGATGCTGCACACGAGGACCCTCGCCGTCGCTGCAGCATCGCCTCTCATAGTCGAAAGTGTCTTACCGTCTTGGTTGGTTCGCGTGTCCGGCAGACATGTCGTACCCAAGCGTTCCGTCGGCGATCGTGCCCTTAGCCGTGGCCAAATGTCGCGCAAGGACATGCTCGACAATTACCAAAAGACACGAGAAAAGTACAAGTGTGAGTATCGGTGTGCGAACAGCGGCCATCTTATCTCGGCGTCCTTCTCAGTTCCGTCACATCGTTCAGCGTTCTATCTTGGTCGAACTTTTACGCGTTCTGCCGCGCGCCTCGTCCGCGCATGCGCGCGCCTCGACGTTTCGATATTTCGATATTTCGATACTTCGACACTTCGATACTTCGATACTTCGATACTTCGATATTCCGATATTTCGATATTTTGATATTTCGAACCGATGCAACTGGCGCGAGACCTTGTGATAGTCGTCCGTTCGCGCGGAAATCATAATTGATTTGTTAATGCATCCCCCTTTTCAGGAAGCATTCGATTTACGCTTAATCTCGAAGCTAAATCAGATATACGTATGTACCTCTGTCGAGCAGTTTTATCCGTTGTTGCGCGAAACAACAACGATACGACCGTATAACAATTGCTTTTTCGGCGAATTTCAAAAATGTTTGGTACATTGAATCTATTAACAGTTTCCGCTCCATATAGATAGATAGATAGATAGATAGATAGATAGGAGAGGAGGGGGATGGGGGGGGGAGAGAGAAAAAGAGCGACGAAAGGAGGAAGGGAGAGACGGACAGACAGACAGACAGACAGACAGAGACAATTAGTAAAAGAACGCGGGAGAGACGGGACGAACGGTCGAGCAGAAAAATCTAGGACGGTGAAAAGTATCTCGTATCAGTCATTCGCGGAACAAAACGAGAGCACCGATTTATCGTAAATCGAAATGGAGAAATAATTCCGTGCGTTATCCTGCCATTTAATTGAAAAGTCCTCGTACAAGATATTATATATGCGTATATATGTCCGATATGTACATCATACATCCGATAAGATAGTCTGAAACGTTACGTAGAAGGAATAGCGCCAGTCCACTTTTAAATTACGCTATATACGACGCAGGAAATGATAAAAGAGATGGAAACTTCGAGTCGTGTGTTAAATGTCAAACGAATGTTTTAATATATTTGCATTTAATTGTTTTTTAACGAAAGACAAGAATTAGAATAAACTCCGTTCAATTAGCACTCGACCAAATCAACTACCGGTCGCAATCTCTTATCCGAACGTCAATTCCTATTGTCTGAGTGAAAAAACTTTTACTTACGTTCGTTATGCAATCAGGCTGGCTCGATGTCAATAAAATGAATTTCTCTTTTAGCCAAAAAGCTTCCCCACGACGTGAATCCAAAAGGGGTGTTTGCATGCAACGAACTCGACCTGAAGGAGGTCCAAGTTTACGGATTCGACTATGATTACACGTTGGCTTGTTACAAGCCATCCATGGATTACCTGTTGTACAGTCTTGGCCGCGACATGCTCATTCAAAAGTATAAGGTACATAAAGATACACGTACGTTTCTATTTTACGTTATGGATATCTTATAGCTATAAAACCGTTCTCGGGAACTTTCAGTTTTCATACTTTCGTCATGTATGCTATATTTCCGTCGATACCATACGCGTTAAGCCAATCTAGCGATTCTTTTCACTGACACGAGGAGACTTCTCCTATATATGTACTCCAGTAGGGAAACTTTCAAACTCGTCGGGACTAATTCGAGCCAGCGAATGAAGCTTCCTAACTCGTTTCTGCTCGCGAATTCGGCTCGTCAGCGACAACGTTTCCTCGAAAATCAAGCGACAATTACAGCCGAACGAGAATTTCAATCGAAAGTTGACGCAAACTCGTTTAATCGGCTGTACAGTACCCCGTGGGAATCGGCAACCTCGAGTACAAGAAGGATTTCGCAGTTCGTGGCCTGCATTACGACATCGAAAAGGGTCTGCTGCTGAAGCTCGACAGCTTCTTGCAAATTCAATTTGGCGCCGTTTACCGCGGTTTGCATCCAGTACCCGCCGACGAGGTCCTCAGGCTCTATAAAAACCGGATAATACCGATCGCTTACGTGGAAGCGCCTCATAAACATTCTCATGTAAGCATACCCGAATCAACTGGATAATTAAGAATAATAATGGATCGGTGTTTCTTAAGGAAACTGTTGTTTTCCTGATAATTTATTTATAAATTAAATTAAATAATATGCCATAGAGAGAGCCTGTTGCGTTATTACCGAGTATACGCCAACGCTCGAAACTATCCGACACTACCAAGAAATTGCGAATAAACAAAAATGAAATAAAAGTAAATTACGCTTTGTTCGATGCGTACTATAAATTGTTTAAAGAATCGGTTAGACGCGATCAAAATTTAATCGCGATCTTCGTAATAAGGCGTGTACATTGGCTCGCGAGATTATCGAAACGCTTGTAGAAACATTTCTTCAATACGTTTTTGTGATACGACTACCATGATTACATCGATAAGGTTCGAAACAAATCCAAAAATCTACGTGAAACTTCGACGATGCTTAATTCCACAGATAGATTTCATGAAATTATTTAAACAATCGAATATCCATTGTACGAGCAAACCTCGACGACGCATGTACGTGTGTGTATAGTGGAATCGTGTGCAGCGCTATAATATTACGTAATATGTTTAATTACAACTGCGATACTAATTTCCAAGTGTACATTTGCAATTATCATCTTGCTTGTTAGTCTTCGGATTAGTTTCAATTTTACCACTACAATCGTGATAGTTGTATCTCGTTACGGTGCTAATGAAATTTCAACAAGATTCGTACGACACGTACGATATACGACGTACGATAATCACATAAAAATATACAAATAATTTTGCCGTAGACCATTTTATATTTGTCTTATGCACGCATGTACAGTTACTCCTTGTTGTAATATTAAATTGCCACGTTGTAAAACTTGTCACGTTTCCTACGTTCTAAATCGATCTTACGTTCAAAACGATAAATGTCATAGCAGATCACGAAACGTTTCAAAGGCGTTTCAACGGGCAAACAAGCATTTCGAGTAACACAGAAATACAAACGAAGAATAACACTTATATTCAACTTATATTCAATATAAGAATAACGCTTATAGTCAACGTTTAATCTTCCTTTGTAATTGTTACGTATTATTTAAACTTCAAATAATTGAAAAACACTGCGAATGTAAGGTCTTGCAACGATCTAAACGTTCAAAATCTAAACGTCTTTTGTTTGTTTGCACGCATCAACTTGTATGTTTTTCACGATGGATTTTTTCCAACAAAAGAAAGTGAGTATCGAGTATCGAGTAGCTTTTTATAGATTGGCCGGATTTCCTGCGTATAGTCGAAATTAATTTTTCTTTCTCTTAGGATGCGCTGCACCGAACGAAAATGATTCAGCTAGCTGATCTATTTTCGGTACCGGAAATGGGTCTTTTATGTAACGTTACGGAGTACTTCCTTAGAAATCATATCGATTATCACCCCGAAATACTTTTCAGAGACGTTAAGGTAAGACGTTAAGATATGTCATATCGTATGTATCGCTTCCATACAAATCAATATGAATAGTTGATTTTATTTTAGAATTCTGTACAAAGTTGTCATCCTATAATGCATGGTTTGGTAGTGCAAAATGTATCCGAATATTTGGAACAAAATAAGGATTTGAAAAGATTTTTTGATCGACTTAGGAAAGCTAATAAGAAAATGTTTTTAGTAACGAATAGCCCGTTTCATTTTGTGTAAGTATCGTGTAACGAACGACGTTCGACATAAAATGTAAATTATTCGATCTTTATTAGCCTTTATTAGCCCTATCGGCATTATCAAGCTATCATCTGCTATCGTCTCAAATTAATTTCATTTCTTTCTTCGAATCCAACGTGTTGCTAATGCGAGACCATACGCTCTTCCATACGCAATTCGACATGCTTTCTCAAACGGAGATTTCCTAGCAAACAGCAGCATCGAACATGGAACTAATATTTTTATACCTTTTAAATAAGAAAATTAATAAAATAAACAAAATTAATGTTTAATCGAACGTCAGTGGCCTCTCGTATTCCGTGACTTTATCCTCTATGAGTATATTAATATTTTTTATAGCGATACCGGAATGAGATTTTTGGTTGGCGATAACTGGAAAGATTATTTCGATGTAGTGATAGTACAAGCAAGAAAACCGAAATTTTTTACCGAAGAATCTCGACCTCTTAGAATATACGACGAAGTTAACAAAACGCAGCTGTGGGATCGAGTCACCAAACTCGAAAAAGGAGCTATATACCTTGAAGTATGGGCGAAACGTTTTATTTGTACTCGTTTCTCGATATTTAAGATTAACGTTAATTTTCAATCTCAGGGCACGGTTAAACAATTACAAGATATGACCGGATGGCGGGGCCATCAAGTATTATATTTTGGAGATCATCCTTACAGCGATTTAGCGGATGTAACGTTGGAGCACGGTTGGCGAACCGGAGCTATAATTACCGAATTAACGGTAAACTTGCAATTTGTTGCACTTTTATATACGCAACTAGGAAACTAATTCAAAAATTACATTTTACATAGTTCGCTGTACCTTAGCCTGCCATATAGGATATATACATTTTAGCGTAGTCTAAATCCAAAAATCTGTAAATGAAAAAACAAACGTTACATTAATATTATCGAAAGTAGAGATTCGAATTATTACTTTCAAGGATCAGCCGCATAACCGAAACTATTTCTACGTGTTACAGCATGAAATTGCAACGTTAAATAATCCAAAGTTTAAAGAAAATGCAAATTGGCTACAAATGCTGACAGGATTGATCGAAGAGCATCAGGATTACGAAGGAACAGATGTGCAAGCGGTACTCGATGAATGGATCAAGGAGAGAGATAAATTAAGGAACGAGATAAAACGAGTATTCAACGAACAATTTGGCTCTGTGTTTAGAACATATCATAACCCCACCTATTTCTCAAGAAGACTTTTCAGATTTGCTGACATTTATATGAGCTCAATTACGAATCTATTAGAATACTCGACAAGTCATACCTTCTATCCGAGAAGAGGCGTAATGCCGCACGAATATACAAGTTATTTCGTATAATGGTTGTACATAGCTATCTGTTATTTAAGTTTATGGCTGAAGACGGCCAATGCTTTGAAGCGCGACAGGGGCCTATGGATCAATGATCAAAAGTATTTCAATCAAAAAACTTCTTGAATGGTACGACAATGTCAAAAATTAGGTATTTAGAAAATTGAAATGCACTTGCATACGATCTTATGCATGTAACAAGAAAATTTTGTCGCTGCTCAGTGCGTTAAAATTGTGTGATATTCGGCGCAAAAATACCTGATACGCATAAATTTACATACGTGTCGTCGTTATTTCTTTTTCCTTCCTTTTTTTCTTTTTTTTTCTTTCTTTTTTTTCCTTCTTTTTCTTTTATAGACAATATAGCTATTTTGCTCGAAAGTTAATTTATTCGAAATGAATTAACATAAACTATATATACATATAAATGTTTCGTACATGTCGCGTTATTATTTAGAACGTTTGAAAATTCTTGAGAATAAATTTACAAAATTACGAAAAGTTTACAAAAGAAAAGAAAAATAGGATAGTATGTTTGCGAAGAGAAAAATGAGATGATCTATATGGAGCAATAAAAAGGTGTACTGCTTATTCGGCATTAAAAACTATTCCATTTGAAACACATGTTCCTTTCTCCTTATGGCAAACAGATACAGATACTATACGTAATTTATTCAGGTACAAAATTTGTTATGCTAAACGTTGAATGTAACGTTCGGTGTCAAAGTACGCGTATGTATATCGTAGATATAAAATATAAAACAGACATATGGAAATTACTCTCTGACATCGACGATCGAGTTAACAGCAAGTGGTAAAGGTGGTACTTTTATTTTTTACTGTTAGAAATATTCGCGCTACTATCCTTGGATGAGAATATTCATTTACTTAACAAGAGGTATTACGATATTCGTGGCAATAGTGGTGTACCGTCTAGTAAAAAACATATATTATGTACATAATTTTAGCAAATGTGTATGATATTGAAATCTCGGAACAAAAAGAACATCACAAGAACAAGTGACCGCAACGAAATCTTTCAATCGTAATATATCAAGCAGATCAAATATTTTCGACAATAGAAACGTAGAAATCACTCTCTCTCTCTGTTCGTATTAGTTTCGTCTACTGTAATATTTTCTCTCTTTTTTCTTTTTTTTCTTTTTTCTACATATATATAGGATTTTACTAGATTCTACGCAAAGGGAATACAATACATCCAATTGCAGTATATCGAAATTAGTAATATAGAAAAGAGAAACAGAAATTCCATTTAATATTTTGTTTATCGTAGCAGTACAATACAATAGTATGCTTTAAGATTGTTTTGTTTCCGCTAAATACAACGTGTGTTCAAATGTACACGTAGATAGTCGTCGTGATAGTTAATAAAATTAAATTTAGACAAAGTTATTATAACCTTCAACATTTTCACTTATACCGTCATCAATTTAGTCTTAGTTTCATTTTCAGCATCTCACTTTTTAAATAGATATATTTATCTTGCCATCGTCTTTCACCTTATTCCATATGAATGATAATGAACGGTAACGTTGAAAGATGAAATTTTAGTCTAATTCAATCATTGTTCAATTTGAATAACTTGTTTTCTCGTTCCTATTTTAATAAATGTTATATGAAATAAATAATAAAGTCAACGAGTATTATTATTATTATTATTATTATTATTATCGTAACTCATATAATCATCGTAAAAAGTGTTTAAAAATTAATTCGTTCTTCATTTATATTATTATTGTCCTTGTTACATTAATAATTAGCAGTAAAATTTATGATATTCTCAACAGCGAATGAAAAATAGAAGATAACATTCCGGAAGAAATGCGGAAACAGTTGACTCGCTTTAACGATTTTCTACGTTCGAATCGTCATAATGAGAAAGAAAATTGCAAATGATAGTAATAATAAATAATAAGCTACGGTGATTACAAAACTAATCTCGTAAAAGCGAAATAAATTTCTTTAATTCGCTTTTTTCTTTATATATATATATATATATATGAATGAACTATTTCATGAGATAAACTAATTGTAATTATCCGATATCGTCTATAATCGATTGTCTATAATGATATATAAACTGAAAATAGTCAAAACCAACAATTCAATGGTAGGTTTAATTAAATCTAGAACAAATATTAGCCATTTAAAGAGAAATTTAGATGGAAATAGATCGATATACGTTAAAATATTCCTAGAATGGCGGCAGGTATTTGAGAGCGTAATATACGACATACGTCGCGTATTTTATAAAGTATAATATATGTATATAAATTAATCAAATATATTTAAACAAATATTAGAGATACAGTATTTACATAAAGTTCTCTCACACTCATGCGAATACAACACGCACACGGCATTATCCTACATGCGTTTATTAACATCGAATACAATCACTCCGTAACATAATTCCGCTATCCATACCTCAAGTGTATCTGTACTCGATCGTTACATTACCAAAAATGGCTTTAATAGTATTTACTCCATCCTAATCGTCGCGTGATTTCAAGCTAAACTCAATAATCCACAGCCCGCCGCTGTAACGTTTAGGTAGCAGCAACGTTATCGCCTCCATATAATCCTATAGTTTTATTAAAATGCGAGTTCAATCACGACTTTCGTTTTGTATGTCAATGGTACGAAATCTATGTCTATATAGTATCGATGGTACCGAATATTCACATCGCTGAAAACTAATTATACGTTCAGTCTGCATCAAGTATGCCGTTTATTAATTATTCAGTAAGTCAATTACTCAAAGTTATTACAACCCATATTATATAAATTATTATAACTAACATATTAAATTACATGCATACGTTATTTACATTATGTATATATCGAATTTCAATAACGAGTTATTGACTGAAAACTGACAATGATAGGATATTTTATATAGTTCGTGCGATTCGGCCAACAACGTAATTTTTAATCATGTGTTACGATTCATCGTTTGTTATGTTTATCATTTATTATTATTATTATTATTATTATTATTATTATTATTATTATTATTATTATTTGTAGTTATTGTTGGTCATAGTTTTTCTTGACTTACTGATTGATTAACAATTTTCCGTATACAGTCTTCTGATTCAATGCAGATGCAAGACATACGACTACCGACGAGGTAGATTGGCAAAATTAAATTTCAGCTAGCAAATGTCATATATTGCATACATAGCGATTTAGTACTTTCATACTATGAAAAGTTAGGAATTTTATTTGACCTAATACCGTGAAAATGAAACAAAAAAAAAAAAAAAAAAAATTACTAATTAAAATGGAACTTAAATTGGAAGGGGGAGCCATGGAAGTGATGGAATTCTTGGAAGGGATTGAAACCTTGTTGATGTTTCCCTGATTCAGGATCTAATGGATCTTCTCCTTGATCAAATTTCGCTCTTTTTTCATCGTCAGTCAATACTTCTTTGGCAGCTGCAATGTCAATAAATCTTTTCTCTGCTCGTTTCTTCTCCTCCCCTTCTTGAAAATTATCCGGGTGCCATTTTTGTGCAGCTTTCCTATATGCTTTGATAATATCACGTTTAGATGCTGTTCTTGACACACCCAAAATCTTGTAATAATCTCGTGATTCAGAAAGTTTTTGCCGTTGTTGCGCTTTATGAAGACCTTGCTTCGCCCTTTGTAGACTCATATCAATTTCCAAAGCTTCTTTAAAATCTCTAATCGCTTTTGGAAAAAATCATTTTTACCATATCAACTTGTATTTAACGGCACAAGAGATTCGTGTACTATACAACGTGCACGTACAGCTGTATAATTTTCACGCGATTATCTCTTAAACAAGTCGTCGCGCGAGAATACACAAGCGAATTAACAATGTTTAGATTGAAGAACGAAACGTATAGTTTGCAAGATAATCGCGTATCAAAGTTAAAATGGGACACTTTATATAATATAAATAACACTTACCATCGTCAAACATCTCAGCAGCGAGATACGCTTCTGCCCTGTCGCAATATACCGCAGCCTCTTTTCTTATTTTTAACGCTTCGTGACAATTTTTTATTGCTTGACTTGGTTCTGAATTACCGGTATAACATTTACAAAGATGCTGATGAGCAATGAAACGCACATTAGCTACTTGCGGTTCAAGTTTAAGTACGGATTGAGCAGAGTCTATACAACTAGCGTAATCTCTTTCATTCTCGTACTCGTTCGAATCTGTTAATAGTTTTGCCACTTTCTTAACTTTCTTATAAAATGAAAAACACTTTGAATGCTCCGGATCAAGTTTCAAACATTCTCGAATTTCCCTGCACGTACACAATTTTAATCATATGTGAATTAAGATACGGCATACATAATTTTACGTTCTATTCTTACTTACTTTAAAGATTCTTCGACTTGTCCAAGACGATAATGCAAGGTGGCTAATTTTAAAAATCCTTGCGTATTATCGGACTGTAACTTGGTCGTAGAACGTATATCAGAGATAGCGCTAACATAATCTTCGAGCGCTTCGTAGCATTCGGCTCTACGTTCCCTAAGTTCAGCCGACCATGGACATACTTCGATAACTCTGGAAATTTGTTGCGCAGCTGCTGCATAATCACCGTTCCTCATTAATCTGTCTATAACTGACAAATCTTCTTGGACAGGTGCTATTTTATATAAGGCATTATAGGCATCTGAATTCTGCGGTTCAACTGCTAACTATAACGAATCAAACAGAAATATTAGAACAGAACGGAAGCACCGTATATTAATTATAAGTTTGTGTTTTTAGATAATAGCACGCTTACAACATCTCGAAAATCAGCCTCGGCTTTCTCAAATTGGGCTTGTTTAAGCAACACATTGCCACGCTGTAATCTGGCGGAAGTAAAATCTGGCTTCAATTCCAAGACTCTATCGAGATCAAGGAGCGCAAATTTGGCTTTACCTAATGCTAGATAAACTGTGCCCCTTTTATAATATGTTAGATAGTTATTTGAATCTCCCTCTATAAAAGCAATATGTTTCGAGATTTTAAGAAAATTTTATACATATATGTGTGTGTGTGTGTGTGTGTGCTTTCTTTTTTATAAATCTATCGCAAGAGTTATTTACAAGAAAATATATTAGAATAAACGCTTGCAAACAAGTCTTACCAACAGCTGCATGATAATGTGACAGCGCATCCTGTAACTGTCCTTTTGCTAAAAATTCTCTACCTAATTCCAAATGCCTGTCAATTTCTAATTGAGAAACACTCCCAGCCACTGGAATACAAGGTTATTAAGTAATATTACACTAAGTAAAACACTTCTATTAAAGGTATTAAAGGTAAAATACTTATATCGTAGGTTAGGATTATTTACCATCTAAAGACAGATCCAATAAGACCAATAATAAACCACAATGGTACATGACTGAATAAAAAACTGAGCCACGATAATATGAATATTTTAATACATAAGAAAACAAACTTGCTGGCTTTAGAAGCCTCTACCTAACCACCCGATAACGCAAAACTGTTCAGCCACGCCGCCATTGCGATCGTGGTCTTATACGATTGGTCCAAGTCTACTCCCAACAGAATTGGCGTTTCGTCATCAATGGACACGATCCCCTGCATTCCAGTTCCAGATAATACAAACCTACCGTATAAAGATACCCAACTAGGATTATCTGCCTCCTAAACTATACATTTATCGCTGAGAATAGTTTATCCTTTACCTAGACCTTATATAAATTAATGCTCTAACCTTTTGACCCAACTAAAAATTCTATTTATGAAAATATGTAACGAATAAAAAATTGTTGAAATCAAGAAATTCGCGTGTGAGAATTCATTAAAAATTTATTTGCTTCCCGAAACATATTATTCCCTTCTCTTCTAGTAGATATATAAAATAATAAAAATACATACATGAAAATTATCTGTGCGTGCATGCGTGTGTGTGTGTGTGTGCGTGCGTGCGTGCGCGTGCGCGCGTGTGTGTGTGTATGTGGTCAATGTACATTTTTAATAGTGATATAGGATATTTTATATAAATTAATATTTTTCCATAGCCGTGAAAACGAAATATTTTGTAGTAGTTTTCATCACGGTAGACGAAAGTGAGAACACACAGGTAATTATCCTACTGAAATTGCACGAATTAAAAATTGAACAGGATATAAAAGATTATGCAATTTTTTTTATGTTAAAATATAAAAAGGAACTACTGACGCATATTCGCAAAAAATAGTAAAACTGTAATGCAAAATATCTTGTAATGCAAAATGGATTGTTTGAAAAACGATGAAACGCTTGAATTTTCATGCGAACTGCAGGATAAAAAGGCATATATACACGTATATAACGTATAAAGAGAGACTCTACACTGCATAATCTTTCCTTTCTTTATTATACGATTCATTTAATAGAATTCTCCTGTCACTTTGCATAATACTATAAATAAACGGATGAATCACTAAATGAACGACGTTTAAATAATATATGTGATCCATCGTCTCTTATGAGGTATTTGTAACAATATTGACACTCTACAATCATTCTTCACGGAACACACATTGTTGCTTTACCCAAGCGCAAGAAGCACGTGCTATCCACAATGCGACCGTAACTTATTACTAATGAACGTCAAGTGTATATATATTACGTATATATGTATATGTATATTTATATGTATATGCATATATCATACACTTTATAAGGTTAAGTTGACTTCCCTTTTAAATTTCAGACACTTTATTTTTATTACTTCATTCAATAGCCGTACGACGTACAGTTGTTTGCAGATTTTTTTCCTACTTCTCGTATTTTTCTCGGTTCACCTAATGTAGCGTGTAAATGTGCAATTATTAATTAAGAGACCGACAAAATGGTACATTCATCGTTCCGTTTCTTAACTCTTTCACACTTTTGCCATTTGCTCGCCATCTCAGTGAAGTAGATATATAGCAGTATCATTAGAGTTACAAGTGAATGATACAACGAGCGTCATTCGCCGTAGAAAAATGAAACACAGCCATTGAGACTCGTATTGAAAGCGCAATATTATTGTGCTTTCTGTAGTTTGTTCTTTTCCTTCTTTACTCTTTCCTTTTCTTTATCTTTCTTTCTTTCTTTATTTATTTATTCTTTTTTTCTTTTCTTTCTTTTCTCGTTCCTCTATACACGTCTTGTCTGCGTTCTCGATTCAACGACAAGCGACGCTTCTCGATTAAATAACATTCATAAAAGTTAGAAGACATTTTTTTTTTTTGCCATCCCACCTAGTTTTGCCCACGAAAATTTGCCACCTACGCGTGTGCTCTTCGTTTTCTATCTCGCCCCCTTCTCTCGTTTTCTTTCTTCCCTTTGCCCCACAATCGTCTCACGCGCATACGATAACTCGATGCTTCATTTTCTTTTCCCTTCGAGTATTAGTATTTTATCCTTTCTTTTTTACCTTAAACAGAAAATTGCTCGAGGTAGACACACAATCAGCGTATATGAATCCTTTTGTTTTTTTTTTTTCACCAAGAGCAAATTGAACAAGATTCGAGTTTTCAAACACGCGTAACGTAAAAAATTACGAAAGAAAGAAAACTATGATCCACCGCACGCAACAATTTTATTCGGTAGCAATTCACGTTTACCGATTCTATTTTCTTCTTTTGTTGACATTGTTGCGTGTTGTACAGAGTAACATATGGCTTACAATGTTTTTTTCTCTCTCTCTCTCTCTCTTTCTCTCTCTCTCTTTCTCTCACTCCCTCTCTCTCACTCTCCCTATCTCGCTCGTATGTGTGCTTTGTAATTGCGCATTCTTTTCGTAATAATGATTGCAGTCACAGTCAAACGCCACTTTTTTTTTTTTTTTTTTTTTACATAATACGTAATGATTACTATTCGTAGCCCCTCACATTTCTTCGCACTACACTTTAATTGATCTTTGTCTAATCATTCCGCTCTGCGTAGATCCATAAATGTTTTCTAAGGCTGCTCGTCCGATATACTTTAGAGGACCAAACAATATTTAAAGGTATTTTGTACCGTACAAATGTGACTGTCCTTTCGAGAGATGTAACATAAAAAATAAATACTTAACGCACGTTAATAAATAGTCTCGTTTATTATACCACTTTTCTATTTCCTCTAAAGATGCTAATACGTCCTAAATCATAATACCGTACTTGAATTTATACATTTACCAGTTACGAAACGGTGGACATCTGACTATCGCACAAATATATTTATCGATCTTTTCTCCTTTTTTTTTTTTTTTTTTTTTTTTTTTTTTTTTTTTAAATATGAAACATACGACAATGGCTACACATCGTTTAGATTCGATCACGATACTCGAACACCTGTTGGTTCACAATATATAAAAGGAAAGAGGGAAGAAAAAAAAAAAAAAAAAAAAAAAAAAGATAATAATACACATGGAATTAATGACATTGTGATTGCTCGGCGGTCAACATCACTCTGTTATGTATAAAAATAGCGTTATAACTAGGAGAGAAACAAGTATGAAAATACTTTCGTGTATAGTTGTTACTTGCATAATCTCTGTCCACCACATTATTCGTAAATGAACATATTATTTCCAACTGCACAAGACTAATAACTTACACCGACACGTCATATGTATTCGTTGCCTGAGTGAACGATTGGACAATAGAATCCGGAATTTCTTCGATTTCATGTACATAGCTGTAGAAATTTTAACGCGGGATGATCTACAACAGAACACTGTCAGCAGAGACGACTGCGGGTTTTATGCGGGTTTAAAGGAGAGGAAAAAAAGATATACAAATATGTGAAAGGAAAAAATTCGGGATAATAGTGTCCAAAAGTCACCTATTTCTCTTTTTTTCTTTTTTCATTTTTTTTTTTTTTGCTTGTTTTCACCTATCGCAGTAAAATAACGCAACGCAATACAGCAAAGCCGTTATGCAAAGTTTGCGCATATAGTACCACCTACGAAATCGACGTAAACATTTTTATCGAAAGGAGATGAAACGGTAATAGTAGTAGTAGTAATAATAATAATAATAATAATAATAATAATAATAATAATAATAATAATAATAATAATAATAATAATAATAGTAATAGTAATAATAGTAATAGTAATAATAATAATAATAATAATAATAATAATAATAATAATAATAATAAAAATAATAATAATAAAAATAATACGAACAATAGCGATAGTGGTACTAGTGATAGTAATAATAGTAATATTACGGCATGATCTACTATCTCTTAAATAGACTAAGGTCTAACTGAACAATTGTGCCGTAAAATTGTACACTATATTAACAGAAAAGTGACCCGATCACTTTTCCGTTGTGAATTCTTCTTGTAATGTTCTTGGCAGGGCCTCCGAGTTGATAAACGGGCTCGATGATAAATCAATCATATTAGAATTTGAAACCACACGCATCAATCATGGTCGGAAGCCAACAATATTATTCGTATAACACTATTTGAAAGTTCTAGTTGAAATAATTATTCCCCGTCAAAGAGGCATTCACACCTTGGTCCACTGTCACACGGCATACGATTCACGCACGCGATTGCACTATAAATCTATTAATATAACAGGTATAAGTATGACATGTCTAAAAATCCTGTCAGTTGTCACACAAATTGAATTTGTACTTTTTCTCACATAGATTAGGTAAGAATCCGACATGTTTGCACAAAAGATATCGACATTCTATAAAGCCCTACCAACATCATCAATCAGTAATGACGCGTTCCGCCGTTATTATCTATTATTAATGCGCGTTTATTTTAAGTAGAAACAATGCCCCAAAAACGTGTTTTTAGGGCTGTAAGAGGCTAGCGTTCAGCCCTCCCCGATCGGACAACAGCCACGTTGTTCTTGATGTTCTATTCACTTTTAACGACTTAATATTTCCATCCTCTGCTCAAACAATTGAGCTCATGCTTTCCAGACATTCAATGCCGATTAATTAATACATTTAATATTTGTATTTCGTTAAATTGTTCGTTTATCAATTCGCATGGAAATTGAATGTCACAAGATCGTTCGGTATCACAGTCGTTTTTCAATTATTTTAATGTTTATGTATTTACGAATATTACTTAGTATGTATAATATATATATAGCGTACTGATAAATACAGTTATAAAATATGAGTGCGCCTTTATGCATCCTTATTTTCAAAGGGCCTGCTTTTTAGTATATTTTTCTTCTTCTTCTTCTTCTTCTTTCTTTTTCTTTTTTTTTTTCTTTTTACCCCCTTTTGTCTTGTAAGGTCGAGCCAACAAACAAAGTAATGTATTTTTGCTCTTTGTTCTTATCTCTTTCGAAGTTCCATTCTGTAACTGCAACCGTATATTTTTACCCGTTTTTTCTTTTTTTTTTTTCCTTTTTTTCTTTTTTTTTTTTTTTTGTGTGTGTGTGTAAGCTTTCTCGTTCTAGAGCACTCGCATTCAGTATTGCGATCTAAGATTTCGACCACCGTACCAATTTTACAGGACAACGTCTTTGTTACGTTTAGAAATTCTAATTAGAGTACGTTAAAATTCAGGTACAAATATACCTGACGTTTGCTGAAAATGTTCAGCCTACTCTAAATACAATGACCCAACTTTTAAATAAAATAACTCTTCGAATTAAAAGAGTTACAGAAGCAAGAAGTTTACAGCATCGGACTTTTAAACTTACTTACATATTAACAGGACGTGACAGAAATATAAACGAGATTTCTAAAAGTACCTTAAGACGTAGCCTGTGTGTCCTTTTCATAACATCAAAGCTCTCGACTACTGAACACTTAACGCGATTTAGTCGATTAAACCATGATGATATCGCCGGCGCAACGTCGTCTGTGTCTGGGGACGGCAAAACAACAAAGTACCATTCGTCGCTGGACTATAGTAAATTTAAAACAGGAATCGTGACGAAACCTATGGCGATGGCGATATGGCGTATCGTAGGCGCCTAGTCAGATATAGATGCGTTAAAAACAAAGTAAGGAGGAAAATGGCGCCACTGGTATTAAATTAAATTACACAAGGTACTGGCCATTCAGGCGAGAATAATAAAGCACTTGTGCATTTAAAGCTCTATGATTACACGAATCTAGACGCCACGATTCTCGAGGATACGCCCACCACGTCCTTCAAAAATTTTAATAATGAAGCCACAATGAGCCCCATAGTCTCGACAGGAGTTCTAAAAAATTTCACTAAGTTTCTTCACCTACTACGCGTCACGTCGTTATACCGTAGCTAGGCATTAACGACTGCTCGATTTGATTCATTGATCAATATACTATTTGTGTTGTTCAACACGCACGGCAACGAAACTTTCTCTCCGATAGCTGACAAATTCTGATAAATCTTTCCCTTCAAAAGTGAATATTCATCGTCTTTGCTATCGTACGATGAATTCCTTTCACGGTTCTTAATGCCGAGGACTGCGTTCTGGATTTGTCAACCGTGTCTCGTCGCACGCGAATAAAAGTATTTATGGAATTGAATAAACACAATTATTTTTTTTCTTTTTAGTTTGAAAATCGTAGTGCACAGGCAGTCAGCGAATGTGATTCTTTTTTATACGTGATACTGTCTTTTCTTGTGTATACGTATACGCGCGCAAATACGTGCGTGTTGTACCCGATGTGTATGTCGTACGTGTCTTTCTTACATATATTTGAATTTACGTGTACAGATAGTAATAATGGTAAAAGTGAAAATAGAAATGGCGATAATGATTTTTACTTGTCCCACCAATCAGGATCATTACCGCTGACATTGTTAGCAGAACTGTTATACGGGCTGTTATAGTTACCTCCGTAACTGCCATAACTTCCTATAAGAGAAAGAACTATTTATACGAAATTTTCATTGAAATTACAATAATGAACATTTACGAACCTCCGTAACTGCCAGGCCTATTGGAGGAACCATTATTACGGGCAGATCCGGAACTTGGTGTTTGACGATAATCTCTAGCACCAAACCCGCCGCTAAATCGGCCCTTGGTACTCCCAGCCCGACGAGATCCACCTCCAGAATATCTTGCTTCAGAGAACATATCGTCTAACCAGGGGGGGAGTTCCTGATTAGCTTCAATTAGAAGAGATACCAAATCGCGCACCAAGTTAATATTCTTGCTGTTGAAGAATGACGTTGCCAAACCTGTCGCGCAAATTAAATATTTCTGCTATCATTAAACATCGGACAACAAAGTTTGGTGAATGTGTGCAATAATAAATATATCGTTAAGTACAAAAGACGAACCTAAATTTCCCATACGACCGGTACGGCCAATTCGATGAACGTATTCTTCGACATCTCCCGGTAAATCGAAGTTGATTACGTGCTTCACGTGTGGAATATCAAGCCCACGGGCAGCAACAGCGGTAGCAACGAGTATCGGCGCTTTACCAGCTCGGAAGCGACGCAAAGCTTCTTCTCGTTCACGTTGTGTTCGATCACCGTGAATGCTAGTCACCGGGTATCCCATTTGATGTAAATATTCTTCCAACATGTCTGCACCTTTCTTTGTTTCCACGAATACTAGAGTCAATGACTCAGCAGCTAAAATAAAAAGATAATTGTTAAAGTTATACACGCAAAGTATACACGTATTACACAATGTTTCGCAATTTCGGTTACGTACAAGAATCTGAGAAGTTGCCAGCTTGAAGAAGGTCAAGCAAATAAGAACGCTTATCATGCTCTTCCACCCATACAATTTTCTGAGTAATATTTTCAGATGTAGAACCAACACGGCCTACAGCTAAAAAGATATAGTTACTGAGAAAGTCCCTTGCTAACATTTGAATTTCTTTCGGAAACGTAGCTGAAAACATAAGTGTCTGCCTTTCCCCAGTAGGAGGCATTGTGTCCTCCTGGACTATACGTCTTATTTGTGGCTCGAAACCCATATCCAACATACGATCTGCTTCGTCCAATACTAAATATCTGTGAAGAAGAGTTAAACATTATACGCTATAAATTAGACGTTCGAGATCAATAATAACAAAATGTTTTGCGCATACCGGCAATTATGCAACCCAATTTTACCCCGCCCTAACATATCTACAAGGCGACCAGGTGTTGCAACAAGAAGATGACAACCACGATCTAGTTCTCGCATTTGATCTACAATGTTCGAACCACCATAAACAACAGCAGGACGCATACGTGATCTATATGCGAACTTCCGCGCCTCGTCATATATTTGCGTAGCAAGCTCTCTTGTTGGTGCTAGCACTAGACCAAGAGGGAAATGTTTACGCTTTCCAGAAGTGTTGGCTGGAGGCGCGCGTGGCCCGCTCTCATAAATCTGATTTAATATTGGCACTAAAAAGGCCGCTGTTTTACCAGACCCCGTTTGGGCACAGGCCATAACATCACGGCGCCCGATAATAATCGGTATCGCATATTTCTGTACTGGCGTGGGTTTATCATAACCAGCCAAAGTAATGCTATTCTTTATTATCTCCGTCAGCTTAACTTCGTCAAACTATAAGAAGAAGCAAGATCATAAGATGTGTATAAAAGTTGATACGACTCGTTTCTAGTTACAAACTATATGCGTGCAATTCAATTATATGCAATTTTAAAACTTACAGATGTGATGTGTGGAGGTATGTTATCCCCGGTAGCCTCAACTGGGATATCCTCATATTTACTAAAGTTAATGCCAGTATTGCCACTACCAAATAACTCCACCTCCAATCGTTCATCTCTGGAAGTGGGAATTGTCCAGTCGATTTCAGAGTTTGTTCTACCTCCCTCTCTATCGTCCTTCCATCGACCACCCATTCTGTGATCGTTTCTGCTCTCTTGCCAGCGATCGTTTCTAGGTTGATCCTGCCAACGATCGTTTCCAGAATTAATTTGGCGATCTCGCTCTCGCTCTCGGTCACGGTCAGAATTGGCGTATCTATAATCTCTTCCATTTTCTTGATTGGCACTACGTCTGTTGCGCCCACCGAAATTCCCGAAATTTCCAAAGTCGACATCACGAGATCGCGTATCTCTGTAGGCTGAACCACCTCTTCCCCTATCACGATCCCTATCCCTTTCCCTCTCACGATCGCGATCCCGTCCTCTATCTCTATCGGAGTATGGTCTCGAGTTGGAAGAAAAATGGTGATCACCGCCAGAAGGCGCGTTACCTGTGGGCAAATTGATATTACAGTCCTTATCATCCTTTCATATATATATGTATATCTTTTTTTTTTTTTTTTTTTTAGTTCGTTATCGTTTAAATGATAAAACTTTTTATAAAATAGCACTATACCAAGAAGCTCTACTGACTCATATATCGTCTTTTCAGTAGCAACATTTTTTAGATACTTATTCAATATTTGATATTATATTTGGGTGTTTACAATAATTTTCTACATACATACTCTACATAAATAAACTAATAGAAATAATGGATGTACAACATAGCAGAAAAATCAACAGAATCATTTCAAAATATGATATTATGTATATATGCACGTGCAAATTAAATATCAAGCATAGATAGAGGACTCACTTCCAGATTTATTTCGCAAATGCGGTGCTACGTAGCGACCCCCACTTGGTTGGCGGGAGCCCTGCAAGTCCAGACCAGCTAACTAAAATATAAAGTACAAATATTTTTAAATCTTCTTTGTTCATAATATACGACAGTAATGAGCGAACTCTGGATTTTTTGAAAATATAACACGCAAGTACTTTACTATGAAATTATTTAAATGAAATTGTTTAAATTACGTTATATATGCACACAAACACATGATTTGTTAAACCGAAATATATCAAGGAATACTTTATTAATAATACAGAAGGTATAACTGGAGCAAATTAAACAGAAAACCAAATTTGATTAGTTATTTTAATTAATTTAAAATGAGTAAAGTAATTAAATGTAATTTAATTGAAAAAGCAAATATAAACTACAAATATATATATATATATATATATATATATATATGTTACTTAGTAAACACAAAATAATATATATACAGATAAGCGGTTGTTTAAAAATTGGTTCTAACTATCCTTCAACAGCATGTACATCATTGTTTGCAATTCTTTTAATCATGCCTATTTACTTCTATTTCTTTATCGCTATGAAAGGTTTGATTATCGTCTTGCATTTCGCTGACAATTTACATCACGGTTTTCAGTAGCCAAGAGACAGATATGAGAAACAAGTAAAATATCATATTAACAAATTAAGTAAAATACAAAAAGCAGCAAACAGATCATTTTTAACATACAGTTTAACATAAATAATTATAATGATGATGATGATGATGATGATGATGATGATGATGATGATGATGATGATGATGATGATGATGATGATGATGATGATGATGATATATATAAAATAAGACAAACTAGTCTTTGATCTAATATACAAAGTTGATAAAGGATATATCACTGAGGTCAACAAATATTGTTCGTCGCAAGTTACACAATAAAGATTATAATGACAACATATAAAAGAATCCCTACCTTCGCAAGATAAATGTATAGTGAAAAGAAATTTTAAAATAATGTAGCACGTTTTAATGAAGTTAATTTACTCATGAAAATAGTATATGGATGAAAGTAAATATGAGATAACTAGTAAAATTTATTGTTTGATTGGCGCATCAACAACAGATTTAGGTTGTATATTACTTTCTATTTTTAATAACAACCGGAAACAATTATTAAATATTTTGTCAATTTCCAGATCTCGATCCATGTACGCATTAAAACAGGGAATCAAGGACAGAATTAAACAGCATCCGATTGATGAAACAGAAACAGACCCAACTATCGAAACAAAAGAACCATGGGAAAGATATATCTTAAATTTAAATACTAGGAAACAAACAGAATATATACCTATTTGATATTTATACGCTGTCATAAATGTTACTATATATGTATATATGATAATATATAGAAATTATTTTATAGGGTATATACTAAAGTGTACGTATCTTCTTGTTCTTATTAATAGAATATCAAGCATATTGCTTGTTTTCATTGGACAATGAATTATTTACTGTTAAATAAGGAATTATTAGTTTAAAACTCGTATCACATTTATGACAAATTTAAGCAGTGTGGATGTTTTTCTCTATTCCTTAAGCAAATGGAGCTTTTACATCCGGTGTACCCTCGATTTTATACGGAATTATGTATTATATGTAATTCATCTAATCATAAGAATTTGAACACGATAGAAGAGCAATGTTAGAATGCGTCACGGCACGAGGTTTGCTGTTCCCGGAATTGGTTGCCGCCATTACAAAGCTGTACGTCACAAACCAACCCGACGATGATCCACCAAGTCTACAAACTTTTTAATGTAGGAAAGATGTAAGAATGATTGATTCGCAGAAATGTAGGTCATAAAATAATACTTACGGACAGTCACGCACGATTATATGAAGAAAATTTTTGGGACGGTACAAGACAACAAAATATTCGAGTAGAAAGGATAAAGGAAGAATTGGTAGATCGGAACAAGGCTTGGCCTGTCAAAAATATAACAAAACCGCTAATTTTCTTTACCTGCTGCTCTAGACCTGATCCATTCTGGTTGGCTGCATTACTCATATTACTCCGCCTCGGTGCGTATTTTTCGTGGCTCTGCCGCAGAAGCTCTTTAGCTATTTCTCACCTAGGCAATCACTAAGCAAAAAATTTCAATTGTTCGTTCCTTTTTTCTTTCCTTTCGTTTCTTGATGAGCTAAAAACGAAACTTGTCGACTAAGTCAAGTATTTAGAATTACAGTTTCTGCCTGTCGATAATTCGATACAAAGGAAATTCGAATACTGGCTACGATGAAAGGCCTCTGGCCACACTTGACGTCGACGCAACAAAAATGGCCGAGCGCCGAAATATCGCTAGCAAAATGGCTGACGACTAATATCCGCCGGATATCGACGCAACTAAAAGAGCATACTTTTCTGGACAATTTTCTGTTTGTTTACCATTCCTACTACTCTTGCGTATTAAAGTTTGGAACAAAATTTTGCGGCTTATACATGATGTTAGAATGGAATCTACGAACACATTGTATTACTTTTCTAATTTATTATCGGTTGGTACCCGTGTTCGACATATTGACTACATCCAAATTTCAGACCAAATTGTTACGCTAAATTCAGATTCCACTATTTTAAATATACCAAAAAAAAAAAAAAAAAAAAATAAAACTATAAGATTACTATTCAATACTTTTGTAAAATAAATCTTTCAATGACATGGATCGAACGGCAACGTGAATAACATTATGACAAAATGATTTTTTTTTAAACATTTTATTGTATAAGCCTCAGAGTTTAATCAATCTTTAATCTAATCGTCTTTCTTAGTATCGGTCTTTCCACCACGAATTCTTCCTGTGCGACGAGCAGCAATAAGACCGATCTTACGACCAGCGCTAGTTCCACGTTTAACTGTGGACGCTTTACCAATATGTTGATGGTTACCACCACCATGAGGATGCTCAACTGGGTTCATAGCAACACCACGAACCTGTAAATAAGGAAAAATATTATAGACCCAATACCGTGATGCTACTACCGTATTATAGAGATTAAACTGTAGGCATGCTCAGTTCAAAGATTTTCCACAAGAAATTGTTCAGGTTTCAAATGTCTAAAAACCATCATCGACAAACATTTTTCTAATAAAACGTAAAAATCTGCACATATCGTATTTAATAATGTAAGAGATAAACTGTACCTTAGGCCAGCAATTTCTCTTTGCCTTGTATTTATGATACGCTCGACCAGCTTTAAGAATCGGTTTATCAATACGTCCACCGCCAGCGACAATACCAACCATTGCTCTATTGTTGGATGGTATAACCTTTTTAGCACCAGATGGTAATTTCACTCTGGTTTTCTTCGTATCGGGATTATGAGCTATGACTGTAGCATAATTTCCCGAAGCCCTTGCCAATCGACCTCTGTCGCCAGTTTTTTCCTCCAAATTACAAATAATGGTACCTTCGGGCATTTGACCAACAGGCATCACATTTCCAATTTGAAGATTTGCTGCAACGTAAAATATTCTATATTATATCTATTTATACCAATACTTTTACCGCACTTCTCCCTTTTATAAATAATTTAATCCATTCTAGATAGTATATCCTGGTTGAAGTTCTTCGTTTACCTTTTTTCCCACAATACAAAAATTGTCCAGTATACATTCCTTCGGGAGCAATAAATAATTCCTTACGGGTTTTGAACTTGTACGGATCTCTGAAATGAACAACAGCTAACGGTGCTCCACGACCAGGGTCATGAATGATATCCTGCAAATGCAATCATTTTTAACAGGAGATCGTAATAAATTTTTATAGTATAACTTTATAAAGGCGCATAATAGCGTCAGAAAGAGCCTCTAGTAGTTATTCATCAGGTGTCTATTCAGAGGTAGACAAACTAGTATTCATCATTAATGCGAATGTAACTTCTAAGAAGTGAAAATACAGTAAGAATCTACAGTAAAGAAGAAAAAAGATTAAAGAAAAAAAAAAAAAAAAGGCAAAGTCAACTAAAAATATTATAAAATAAAAAAAATTGAACGAACCTTCACAACACCTTTGATGTAACCATGTCTTTCGGAGAAATCCAAGGAGCGAAGTTTTGGTGCTCCCTTTCTCCTTTTTGTATGGGATCTGAAAACAGATCCAGCTCCTTTACGCTGAGCGCGAATCACACGACCCATGGTTCAAATCCTACACACAAAATCACAGAAAATTACGTTAAATTATTTTGCTCTTACAATGTAGTAAGACAGTGAAAAAAACGTGACACTATCTGTTATTCTCGTAGCGTAACAACATAACCTCTAAACGATACAATCAACGTTTAACTTAATTTTCTCCCTAAAAACTAAAATATTTACAGAAACGTCTACAAAATTAATAAATGTGTTCTAATAACAATTGTTTTATAGCAGATGCATTTTATTTTCATAAATTTAAGAGGATTTTGAATGTAACATAATCACGAGTCACATACCGACCGAACCGATGTCGAACAGAGAAAGACACAACCGGAAATCACGTCAACGTACAAAGCTTAAATTGGTTGCACTGCCTGCCCGCCGAAATCTTTGATTTTAAAAACTGAAATGTATCTTTGACGAAACGATACTTGGCATAGACTTTATTATAAAAGTAATACTTTACAATTGTTAATTTTATAGTAATTAAGCATTTATATACTTCTGCTCTGTCTGTGCGTATAGAAACTCTCACTTGCGTTATTTATCAATACCAAGAATACTTAGAGAAACGGATGTTCCGACTATAGTAACGCAAGCATGCAAAATGTCTAGACGCGTTTGCATAATACTCTCAAGTTTAGTTTTTAACTTGTGTGTGTGTGCTTTAATTTCATCAAAATGATTTAAATGAAAAAAGTAACTGTATGCTCATTCGCTGCTTTCATTTGCTTTTCGTAGTTCATGTTTTAGGTAATACTGAAATATTTTCTTTACGGACAAAATTTTACGAAATATTATTTTTGGTAGAACTTAAATTATTCCAACTAATTTCATTTAAAAGCTGACACATATTAATGATATATATTACAACAACAAAACTTTATCACTATAAAATGTATGTATGTATGTGGACATCAATTTATCAACTCATACATCCTGTAATAAGGATTGCATGACTTGACTTAATAAACATGATAGTGTTATCGCATAAAAGTTTATTTAAATTACACTCTTTTACTAAACGAAATATGCTCGTTAAATAAGGAAGCAAAGAAGATCATTATTCCGTTTAGAGATTCCTAATTCCTATGCGCTTGGAAGGTGAAATTAATGCCACGAAACAGGAACCACCGTATTTCCAACTTAATATTAATTAACGACAAGAGAATTACAAGATGCGAAGATCGTAATGTAAGATTTCTGAACATATTCACAGTTATGTTCCCAAATTCTAACGATGGACGTCCGGCATTAATATTTCCGTACATGGGGGAGGGGGGGGGGGGGGGTTTTAGGAGAGGTCAGCTCTGCTTGTCAGTATGAGATAAAGGACATAATTGAAAGAAAAATAATACAAGTTGTGTCGATTCAATATAGATTGGGTTCATTTGATAATCAAGCTACAAATAAGTACCTACATTAATGTAATTATTATAATATTTAATTTCATTGTATAATAGTAAGACAGAAAAAATACTTTTCATACATTATGTTACAGATTTATGTTAGGATTTTTAAGTTCCCGGACGAGAGAATTACCGGGTAAAATAATGGCATTTTCGACATTATGCTGGTGGTTGAATAAGTGGAAGATTATATAGAATATTTTGATGAACATCAAAAAAAGAATTATAGCAATTGGTCATGGTACAGGAGTTAGTGCTGCCTTTACGTTCGCATTATCGAAATTATCGAGAAGTAAATAATTGTGTATACAATTATGAAATTCTCATAATGATGCCCTATGATTAAAAAATCTCTATAACGAATTTTAAAGAACGAAACAAAAATCCTGAAAATCAATGATTTGATGGAAAGTACAAAATATGAGAAATTAAAAACTATATTTCGAAAGAAATCTCAACAGCCAAACATATAATTCACAAGCACAATTTAAAATATTATAGCTATATGTACGTAATGCACGGAAAGCATAAAATAACAATAAAAAAAAAAGATATATATATATATATATATCGCGAATAGATATCTATAGGTTATAGATAGTTAGGTTATAGATAGAGATATCTATATATATATATATATATATATATATATATATATATATCGCGAATTTAAAATGTTCAAAATGGATGTGATTAACTGTCATTCTTTGGTACATCCTGGAACAGTTGCAGTATTTCCTCTTCCTCTTTTTCTTGTGCAGAATGCTCTTTATTTACTTCAGATATTCTAGAAATATTTTCCGAGCTACGCTTAATATCTCCTGTTGTATTCGTATTTTCAATACAAATACCGTCAGCTTGTTCAATAACGTTCAATGATGACACTGATTTCGGTATTTCTGTATCACTAGTCACGACTGTCGTTGAAGCAGTTTCATTTACTGATTCGTCAGAAGTTTGAGCAGCTTGTTCACTTTCTGCAATATCTTTATTCTGTATTGTGACTGTTATTTGTTCTTTTATCGTGTTGTCTTGCTCTTTTATAATATTTTTGTTTGTTTGTGTAATATGCAGTTTATCTTCAGTAGTATCTTCTGTACCAGATTCAATAATTTTATTACGATGTGAATCTGTAACTTTTAATTTTTTATTCGGCGACGGTCCACCTACACCTTCGTCCGCAATAGTTTCAATAAAAGGTTGAAGTACTTTTTCCATTGTGCTATGTTCTTGTACAATTTGTTCGTCAGTAACAAATTCCTTTTCTATTGTCCTGAAAAATATATATAATTTTGATTAAAAATCTAAATTATAGAAAACTGTTCGCCATTGACATTAATATTCTTAAGCAAATATATGAACTCTTAAAACTTACTCTACTTGAGTTAGTTGAATAGGTGGAGCATGAGGATGCATGATTTTTTCAAGTTCAGCCAATGCCACTTTGGCTTCTTGAGTAATATGTAAATTATTATCATTCAAAGCCATTTCAAATATCTCCAGAGAGTATTGCGTAGGTAAAGGTGTTAAGGAATGTGGATTCATTTGCAGGGCTCTCAAAACTCTAAATAGTGACAGACGACATTGAGCATGCTCTTTATAAAATTTTTGTTCAGTTGTACTCAAATAACAGTCATACAGCAAAGGTATTACAATATTTTGTACAGTCTAAAAAAAAAGAAACAATTATTAACATCCAGCATCAAGCTTTATAACAAAATATGAAAATGGAAGGCTTACCTTAAAAAATGTTTGTTTTAAAAGAGTTCCACTATTGAAAAATATATTTTGCAATATATCAAGAGCCACTTTACATACATCCGTATCTAGATAATGCTCTTTATTAGAAGCAATTCCATTACTCAAATGTATACCCTTCTCATATTGACTATCTCGGAAACGCTTCAATGCTCTTTTTGATAAATTTTGCGTTTTTTGAATCTGTGACACCGATTTGTCCGTTAAGCAAGTCAATTAAGTTTGCATTATAATTGAAATGTAATTAAATTTTTATCAAATGCTATTGTAAACTTACAGTCAATAAAACACGTTCCTTTTCTGGTACAATATCTTTTAATATAGAAGAAAGATATTCATCCGCGACTGTCTCTATACCAGATAATGAATTAGTATTCATTAACCAAGAGTTCAGACATTTATAAACAGATATCCTTACATTTCTAAATGGTTTGTTTCTACTAATCGTTATTTGGTTTTCTAAAGCATTCTCCGTCCATTGCAATGTTTGAAGAAGCAGTTCCAATATTGTCGATCCATACGATACTAACTGCTCTTTAAATCTACATATTTTAAACTCATATAAGTTTCATCTTAACAAATAGTTTGCTATTTCAAAATTATAATACTCTTACCCATTTATTAGTGAATTCAAAACATTGAATAAAGCAATATGTAGTTTTGGTAAAATAAGATATAAAATTTGTTCTTTAACAGAATTTTGATTTTTTATGTTTGACGGTTGTATCGCTAATCCTCTACATAAAACCTTCAAGATCTCATGCGGTAATACCGAATTCTTTTCATCAACTCCGCTATAATGTTTAGACTATTTAAACAATCTCCTTTTAATATATCACATACAAACTGACATTTGTAAATTATTCTCTTACCATAACATAAATGACAAATAAGAACATAAGTTTGAAAATCTTTGTTTCTGTGTAAAATAGAACTGAATGATATTCTCTTCAGATATATTAGGTAATTCTAATTTATCCCATATGTTCACGTTTTCTAATTCTGTCAAGTTTGAAAATAATTCATCCATTATTACATGTAAGCTATTGCAAATAAGCGCTTGGTTATATATCCATCCAGTATAATTCGGTTTCGAAGGTGGAGGTTTAAACGAACGCTCCGTTGCTTTTGCCAGAAGGGCATAGCATTTTGCACTGGCGCAAACCAGATTTTCTTGCGTAGAATCAACTTGCAGTAGTATAATCTTTTTTATAGTCACCTGAGATAATGAAATATTTCACATTAAATAAATATGTCTATACATCACTTTTCTGCGATAGTAAGAAAGAAGATCGACTACCTGAAAACGTTCACAAACTTCTGGATATCGATGTAATAATACGGCAATCAGATAATATACAGGACCGCATTTTTTTTCTGTACTCAAGTTACTAATTACATTGATAAGCTGCTTTACATTTTGCATAGATACCTGCTTATGTATCTCAGGAATATCTTTTGATCTGATAATCAGATGTCCAAGAACTTTACAAGAAATGGATAACTCTTGCGGCGTACTACAGATACTATCTAATACTTGGGTAGCTTTTGACATCCATAGTATGCAATATTTTAAAAGAATATCTTTCGAGCATTGAGGCAAGATCGCGTCCAAAATTAATAAACCTTTACATCGACATTGTGATTGATTTAAATAGGTATTTACAGTCGATACAATGAAATTCTGTACTTTTTCAACCTAAAAATAGAAATGTACATTGTATATTGTATATATGTATATATATTTGGAAAAAGGATAGTGTATTTGCGTTAAAATTACGATCAAAATGTATTATTCTTCAAGCGTAAGGTTATGTTCAAAAATATAATTTTACCTCTTCTACGTCAAATGGTATATCTCCGTTAGCACATATTAAGTGTTGCAAGAATTCTTCATACTCTTTTGATTCATGATCAAAAGAATTAATTAATTCCATTATCGTTGCCATTTTATTTCTACAACGATCCACGTGTTTTTGACAAACTCATAAGTGAGGTTAATTACAAGGGAATCTAGCTATGAAGTGTGTATAATATTTTCTATGTACAATGCAAGAATCGAATGAGTACACGATAACTATAATTTAACTATAGCTACATTTTGCATTTCTAGCATAATTCGACGTCATTGAAAAGAAATCAAAAATTCAATTTTTAAACATGAAGTAATTGTTATATATATTTAAAAAATGTACATATTTGGTCCAAAAAAGAAAAAAAAAAAAAAAAAAAAAAAAAAGAAAGGTACATACATATATATATAAAACAAATAGTGAAAAGACATTATTATATTTTATTTATACCTTAAAATAAAAGTTCATATATTATTATTTTATTTATATATATATATATAATTTTTTGCTATATTCGTACACGATGAAAATTAATTAGATCACAGAACTGAATCATCGATACCGATATTAAATATCATTATTAAGATCGTTCGCTTTATCATATCTTGATATCTTTTGTTTAAATCTTCATTTGTATCTTTGGAAATCTGTATAAATCGCGCGCTTAGAAGCAGTTAGAGCGGAGTAAATAACGAGATTCTTTTACGCAATGTGATTGGCCTCAATTGTAAAAGGAATTACATATTATGTAATTTTTCGGTATACTCGGTGACGACGATTTAAATATTTCATCTTCTCTCATGGATGTATAAGATCGCGCGAACCATTTTTTACGCTACTTTTTGCATTAATCTCCCCGCTGCAATAAGAGGGATAACTTTAACGTAAAATGCAGTTTTAAATATTTGTCACGTTTAAACGTATAATACAATGATGCAGATTGTATTCTAATCGATTCAATTTGTTTTATAAACAATCATAAATATTAATTCTATAGCTATTAATTTCAGGATTCTTCCATTAATTAACGGATAAAATTAAAAACCAGAAATAGAAGATTAAGCGTGATATACATGTAAATATGTACGTGTATGCATCTACAGCATAATAAGGTATTAATAAGCGTTTGAAACTAATTTTTTAATATACATTTTATAATGTGGGACTATTAAAAATTTCCTTACTGTTGTATAGATGATCTAAAATGTAAAAATATTCAAAAAAAAAAAAAAAAAAATAATTGGCTGCAGTTAGATCGAAATAAAAATGACAAGCGGACGAGCTGTAGATGGAACATGGGCGAAAGATAGAACGTTAACGTAAGAATAAATTTATTTTCCGTGTCAGTTGTTGAAATGAAAAAAATTAACTTTTAACGAGCATCAACCTGTTCCTTTCTCAATTGTATTTAGCATTTCCTTTGTTTCTTCTGTTCGTTAGATTTCCAATGAACAGTCTGATAATAGTATAATATATAACGTGCTAGTGTATTTCGAGTATACCTACGAGTATATCTACGAGTATATCTACGAGTGTACCTACGAGCATACCTACGAGCATACCTACGAGCATACCTACGAGTGTATTTGGTTCCTTGGCAAAGAGTAGATTTCTTTTTATCTTGTTGTTTCTCTTTAAATTTCTCTTTAAATAATATGAATCACACCGTTACGAGACTATAAAGAAAGCGATATTTATTAAAAACCGTGATAACGTAAAACAAATAGGAACGGAAAACGGATAACCAATTTGCGTAAAATGAAAAAAAAGAAAGAGAAAAAAAAAGAAAAAAAAAAAGCAAAGTAGCCGTGTAAACAATGAGGAGCATAAAGTGGAGAGGCATTGAGACGTGGTAGCTGCTGGGTATTAGTGTGGAAGGTAAAAATCGAGTCACAGGTATACGCGGTAATAAATAGAAAAAAAAAAAGATCTGAAAGGAAACAAGGATATTTCAATTACATTCACGTGCGTATAGAGAGGTTGCTACACAGGAAGAAAACTGTGTTGAGCCCTAACGCCTACCGGCCATCCTCCTGCCTCATCAGGACAGCGTTGAGTACGAGGTTTTCCCCCTCCTGTTGGTTTTGTCTTTCCTCCCTCTCCTTCGTCGGCATCCTACGTCCTTCCTCTCGCCTTTCAGACTCGCTCCCTACCTCCTACCTAGCCTCTAGCACTCGTTCCTCGGATCAGTTCCCCTACCTACCGGTGTCCAGTTATGTTGTGGAGAACGTTGCTCGGGCAACAATTTGTTTGGACTTTTGTTTCGAGAGACATCCCGTAGAATCGTTCGTTCGATAAAGACGTTACGGACTGTATCACGTTATCGATCGTGCGTTCAGTGATCGTGAAAAAGTACATTTCGTCGGTTTTGTTTGATTTTTTAATAATCGTCCAGCCCATTTACGTTCCAGACCCACGCGTGCTTCTCGATATACATTTGCGCAGGATCTGGTGTGCTTGGTGAACAGATTTGGGAGAAAGGTGAAAATATTTTTCAAGAAGCAACGTCGACGGCAGTTTCGATAGGATCTTTAGCTGGAATTTTCTACGATCGAATCAGGAATGCGGCGCGAATCGTTAGCGGAAAATGGACATTAAAGAGGTACATACGTAAGTATAGCGAATAGCGGATCAGAACCTATGTATGCACACAGCCATATTGAAAAGGATCGGTTTCCAAAGTTGATTTCGTGACAGTTAGGAAAGAAAGTTTCGGAGCGCGATTCGTTTTCTGCCGTTAGTGGCTTCTTTGCTTCCTTTACGGTCCGTGAGAGAGCGGACCCACCTTCTGACAGGTGGAATGCGGCAACCTAACATAGCCGTGGGGCCCGACAATCGCGATCGCAGCGACGCGAAGCGACTTGTTCAGGTATGTGCCTTTGCTTTGCCCGCGACTCTTGTCTTTTGCCTTTTCTTCGTTTTGCTTTACTTTGCTACTTTCCTTCCCATTCCTTTCCTTTCCTTTCCTTTCCTTTCCTTTCCTTTATCGCGCTTCTTTCGATTCCCCCCGCCCCCCGTCCGTTTATTTTTCAAACGGAAACGCGATTCGCTGGGAAATATTAATTTTGGTAGATGTATCGGTTCGTTTAAAAATTATGCGGTGAAGTTTAAGGAAAGTTTAAAGGTAACGTATTCTCGTAGAATTATCGTACTTTAGAATTCTATTACGTTAACGGAATATACACCGTTTCTACGGGTGATCTTCTATCATCTAGTCAATAGCCTTATGATCGTTAATTCGAAAATTTCGTTTCGAAGTTGCGAACCCGATGAGAATCTTCGGTCGTTAATGTGCAATACAGGAAAGAAAAGTGCGTGAAGAAGTTGGCAACTCTTATCCATGATACGGGAGTGAAAGTAAAAGATAGCATTATGGCAGAAGTAATGGAAGTAATAAAAATAATAAAAGAAAAGTAATAGCAAGTATATATTTAGCCGATGTTCGCTACTTGATTTAATTCTCTTTTTTAAAATCTTCTTTGAAAGCTCTATTAATTGCAAAAAAAAAAAAAAAAAAGAAAAAGAAGAAAAGAAAAACGCAGCTTCTGTCGCACGAAACACCCTATATACGCTACTAATATACACGCGGCTAACGCGTTATTTATTTATCTAATATTCGAGGATTCTCGAGGTGATTATTACAAACATGGCCTTAATGACACAACATCTGACTTGGTCGCTTTACGAGTTCTCGCGGTCACTGTACACAGCAATTCCTGATGCGCTAATATCTAAACGTGGCATAACAGGCACCTGTTTCATCCGCGGAATGTACACGCAAAAAGTGTGAATTACGTTATCCACCAAGATTATTGCACAGTACGTAAGAAGATTGAAAAATCGATTTTCCAAGTGTCGCAAACATCTCGAGGCTTTTAGTAACGACTGCTCTTTAAATATTACGTTTTTCGTTTCGTTTCGTTTCGTTTCGTGCAATCATTTTTATGTACTTCCAAAGGCTCGATGTTGTAGCTTTGACTTTCACTCGGTGCACTACTTTCACCCAACCTGAAATGCGTAAGAAAATTTCGAAACGAAAAATCCTACTGATATTCTTGACGATAATACGCTTCGTTTCATTAATTAGGGCTACAATGATTTCGAAGTTAATATCGGCTGGGTTAGAAAGTTGGTGGCGAAATTTGAAATTTTAAAGGCGATATAGTATTTTCATTGACTTATCGTTTTATACACCGACACACCGACACACACACACACACACACACACACACACACACACACACACACGCGCGCGCGCGCGCGCGCGCGCGCGCGCGCCGATCCTTTCCATGACTTTTTGCAATTCATAAGGAATCTTATATAGTACGTTTCGCTATTTCAGCGTGCTGTTCTAAGCAAATTATTAAACCATGCTGCGTTCCTTCAATCGTTACGTGACAATTCATTTCAATAAATAAAAGCTGTCGGAATCCCGGTCGATTTTCGCTCGGCATCTCTGCAACGCGATTTATTCGTAGTTGTATCGTGGTTATTTCGGCGTAGCTTTGGTGCTTCGGTATCCGCATAAAACATAAAACTATCTCTCATGTTTAATCGTTACTCACTGTGCGCGGAGGTAGCAAGTACTGACACGTTAGACTACCAATAGTCTCAGTGGTGATAAGAGAGATCCATGCGCCACAGACTGTTAGAGCCTTGAGCGCGAGTACCGCAATGATGGTCCGAGACGAGACACAATAGACTCTCTCTCTCTCTCTCTCTCTCTCTCTCTCTCTCTCTCTCTCTCTCTCTCTCGCAGAACGAGAATATACGTGTGCGTTGTTTAACACGATAGTAGTCGCCAATGACTGCAACAATAATAAAAAGGGATTAATAATAGAAAGAGAAACGCAAACATTTAATGTTTTGAAAGGATATTTATACATAAAATTGGAATATCAATTACATCGTAATATTAACGCGACAATAATAACATCGATAATTCATTCACTTTGTCTTGAAATTTAAGAAATTTATTTTCCATCGACAGATACGTACATATATTATCGTGTTAATATTTAGCTAACATATTTGAAAGTTACGCTGTTACAAGAAAACTCTGTCGCATTTGAACATTCTCATATCGCAGAATGCGAGAAAGCAAAGGAATTAAATTGTTCAAAATCCGTTTAGAGTTACTTGTTCTTTTGGCGGAAATCGTTAGAACAAGGCGTGTCGTCGTGCCAACCGATTGGAATTTTCAAGGACGGAGATGGAAAGTTGTATCGGTAAATTTTTCGTTATCCTCAGAGGATCAGAGAGCATCTTCAGAATCGATCGATCGGCGAATTTAGTATGGATCATATACTTGAAAAACGGACTAGACGTTAGACGTTAGACGTTATCTTGTAAACGTCGTTTATACGTTGTACGTTGCTTGATAAATCTTTTATCGTAAACTCACCTTTACGATCGTTATACCTTTTTCGATCGTTTCCATTTATATTCTCCGGATGTCAACGTGTATCTGAATATATAAGCGGAGTATCCGACGAAGGAATGTACGTACTATGCAAAAGGTAGCTTTTAACACATTTTTATCTGTTTATTTGTGTGTGTGTTTATTCAACTAATTCACACAATTTTATGTCATTTTTTTCTTTTCTCGAAAGATTTTTCGATAAAATTAAAAAAGTTCATTTCTTTTATCTCTACGTAAATTTCTGTCGAAACTAACTAATTTGTTCAAACTAGTTGCAGTTAACTGTTAGCAATTAACAGCTTTCGTTCGTTCGTACAAAAAGGTTGTACGTTGATAAGCGCCGGAAGAATAAAGAAAAAAATGTTTGAACGTGATTTACATCCGCGCCGTCTAAAGTTGTCTGCCGCCAGAAAAACGCTGTTCCCACCGTCGTTTATTTACATCTTTTGCTTCTCACACACGTATCGCGAATCATTTCTAACGTTTACTCGGTGAAACTGCGGAAAAGCTATCTCGTATCCGATTCCGATGACTTTGAAATACGCGATAGAAATTAATATTTTGAATAACTTTTTCCTATAGATTCCTATAGATATACATATATATATATATATATAAGAGAGAGAGAGAGAGAGAGAGAGAGAGAGAGAGATAACGTGGGCGGTCACGCTTAGTTTCCGAGTTGGTAAAAAACTGTCCGTACCACGCGGTAAGCGAATTCTGCCTATAGTCGTGCGTCTATTACAGCGTACGCGTGAGTATCGGTTGCCAGTCGCCTTATCTTCCGTTTATAGAGGAGGGTCCGGCGAGCTTAAAGCCCCGTGCACAACTGCATATCCGAGACTAGAGATAGAAGGGGAAAAAGTAATGCGAGAAATATAAGGAATGTCTGTTACAACTCGATTAAATCGATTGGGCTTGGATTGGGCTTTTTTTTTTTCAATCCGGCCGCCGTGCGCGAAATAACAACAAAACAATTACGAAAATGATCAACGAACGAACAATCGTTATTATTTCGCGCGATAGACTAACTTATTATCGATGAGAGATTTTAATGACGCACAATAATGCACAGGATATATAAAGTGTGTATAAAAATATATATATATATATATATATATATATATAACGTTCAAAGTATCGAGTAATACGTGATTCAGATCTTTATTTATATTTCTATTTCCTTAGTTGTGTTGGTAAAAATGTGAATTTTACCGTGTTATTATCGTAAGAAAAGATTCTGTCTTATCCGATATTCGTAAAGTGATTTGTAGTTTGCGTTCTAAAAAAAGATCTATAGAATAGCAACAGCATCAGAGCTTATATAATACACGTACGTAAGTATATACGCGTATATATTCGGTGCTTTACTACGGTGTTTTAATGCTGTTTTTTAATGCTCGTAATAAATAATTTTTAATGTCCAGTAATAAACAGTACTGTGCACGAATGAAAAGTCATAAATATCTACTTATTAATTTTCAAGTCGTTAATTATGTGCGTGAACCGCGTGAACCGCGTGAACCACGTAAAAGAAGCTTTAGAATGTAAAATACATATCGATCGCATCTTCTAGCGCCTCGAGGCGAGATTCCAACGTTTATCTAAATTATTCCATCGGATTCGGTATTCGTCGCGGAAGTTTATCCAAGTTACGTAATTCTAGAAAAGTCGGAGAATACAAAGGAATACGCATCTGTTTATCGGATTTATCTGTTTATTTCAAATATTAATAAACATCAATGACCATTGGGAAGGGTGTCGTCACCGTTGAAACGGAGGACGATCGATCATCGTACCGATGACGAGTGTCGCTGTGACACTGCGATCTATTGTCAGAGCCAGATAATTCGAGAGAGATAAATGGCATTACCGTTGTCGAAATGTAATTATGTTACGTTAAAAGTAGCTTATGAAAGTATTCCAACACTTGTCCAAACCTTCTATGAATGTACGGTGTGTCCGTTTTATGTGAAAACGCGCGACTATCTTGAACACTGTGGATGATGGGAAATAACGTTCGAAAGAAAAGTGGTAGGATTCCGAGGAGGGCACATTAGGATGCCGATATTTATTTTCTCTTGCAACGACTTTGAAAATCCCTATGAAGCTCGGAAGAAAGGTTTCTTTACCTTTAATGGTTATTAATTTGAGGACCATGATATCCTTTTATTCGAAATTCACGCATCGATACAGATACACACTTGTCGAAATTAAAACATTTCATATCGCGTGTATTACTCTAAATTGAAAATAACAAGGTTAACGTTTACCCGGATTTCCTTCGAGCTCGATCCATCTTTTTCAAAGGTTGAATAGGACATATCGACCGTTCAACGAACCGTTGAACCAGCTGTTAAATAAGATTATCGATATTACGTTAATCCGTTGGACGTAAAAACGATTATTCCGAAGCACACGATAAATTCAAATCTCGTAGAGTAAACTATCAACGCGAGCCTCGTTTCCTGATGGCTGTAAAGTCATATCGTTCGCTGCTATAACTTCCTTCGGCTATATACATTCTCTCTTCGAACCTTTATCTAAAAAGTTACGAAGACCTTGTTACCTTGACATAACGTTACTGCCTCTCCTTTCACGATGAATATGTATGGAGTAGGTGGAGGATCGTTAAAATCTACCAACTTGTTGGGTACTTTCTTCTTTTCATCTCCGCCTACATAGCCGCTTTAACTTTTATAACTTTTATAAATTTCGCTCGATCAACTTTTGTCGAACGTTTGTACTCGAATCTACAAACTTTCAGCAAATACAACGGATGGCACGAGCTCGAGGATAAGTCACGATTCAGTCATCCCGCGACCTTCCAATTTGGTTAATCGTCCATGGGGTCAACTCGATTACCCGATCGTCTGTCTGACATTTTCTCTCGTTCGTCCGTCTCCACCTTCTCTCTTCTCCGCCGTTGTTCTTCTTGCTCTCATCCATATATATTAAATTATTCAAATATTAGATATTAAAGCAATTTGAAATTCTTACAATACGATATATTTTTGTAAATTTAGCTCAACGTCTTAATCGCATAATTTACCTTTCTGCAGAGAGATTCGATCATTTGCTATTGGTCTTTATAATCAGAGAAACAGAAGCAGAAGCAGAAACAGAAACAGAAACAGAAACAGAAACAGAAACAGTTCGTGTGTTGTTTCCGTGCCTACCTGCAAAGAAACTAACGATGTGAAATCGTGCCCTCTCTGACGCCATTCGACTCTTTGTATCCGATTGTGAAATCTAAACGTACTGCAAATAACGCCAATGAAACTTTTCTCATCGTTCCCTCGCGACGAAATTTGTTCTTCCGACTTTGAATTTCAAAGTTAGACTCAGTGTTGTGTGTTAGCTTTCTTACACCAATTTGTAGGAAACCGAGGCTGTAGAATCACGCTGTGGTAACCCTCTCATATAACTTTGACGCACCGTACGATTGTACAACGACTATACAACACGACGATCCAAAATTGATGGAATTTTCATTATGACGTCTAACATGGTTGTTTTGCAATTTAATATCGCCAATAAGGTTAAACGATTTTGTAATGGTTTGCCACGTTTCACTTGGTTTTTTGTAAATACGTAATATTACTTAATATGCGTGAACGGAGATGGTGTATTTTGTATATTTATAAACGAATTGAGTTTGATCGGTAGTTAGGCCTGTTGAAAACGTTGAAAATTCTTTAAATTCATTAAATCGCATAATCATCGTATGATACGTAGGTATTCAGTTAGGTTTTTCCTTTGAGAACGTAATGGATTTTCGATGCAACCAACAGCTGTTAATTAATATCTGCACGGTTGCGCAATAGCGAACGCACACGATCGCATTTCGATTTCTTCGACTTTCCTCGTCTTTCCTCGTCTTTCCTCGTCTTTCCTTGCAAAAGTATCGACGAATAGTTTTTCGAATAATTTGCCTACCAGAAAATGGACAAATCGGCATTTTGCAAACAAGTGGAAATCGATCCGTTTCTATTTTATTTAACATTCGACTCGCAGCTATCATCGTTTCTACGTGCGACTCTACGTGCGACTCTACGTGCGACGCTACGTGCGACGCTACGTGCCCTCGCCGCGATATTCTGCACGCGGCTCGTCCATTTCGCGATTTCGTGGTTTTGCAATAATACGTGTATTAAACGAGCGTGCAGACGTAAGAGGCCCATGTTCTCGACGAGCATTAGCGACGACCGTTTTGCCGCGATCCAACGTCACGCGTCGCACAGTCCAGTATTCCAGTATTCCAGTATTCCAATATTCCAATATTCCAGTATTCGAGTGGTTGAATCGAATTAGATAGGAGCCAGAAACGAAATTTTAGTACGTAATTTATCGTGTAATACGATCCTAATTACCATTAAGGGCAGGCATCTGTTTAAATTAATAAATCATCTTCGATAAGTAAACATTTCGATTTGAGAGTTACACGTACTATGTAGAGGGGATGATTCCAGCGTTGACCTTAAAATAATTGCTTCAACGGAAGAACCGAACGAGGGATTAAAAACAACGTGCTGGCAACGCGCGATAAATAATTCTTTCGTAAAAAGTTTTGATAAAAGTTTTATAGAGCGACAGAGCAACACATGTGTAATAAATTATCTATTTATAAAAATATGGCATAAATATTAGCACGTAAAATAATTATATCCTAAAGACTTATTCGCAACGTTCGGATCAGCATCGTATTATTAACAAAATATTTATAACGCGGTCTTTTATTTTTCTATGAAGTTTCATATCGCTGAAACGGTCGTCGCGCTTCACTGTTTTCGTGCGTTTCGTTTAATAATAATAATAATATTTGGAGTACTCGGGCCGAATGTCCATCCACTATGCAACGCAGATTGTTTGGCGGGGACGATGGCTGGCACAGTTGGAAGCAGTTGATACGCGTATACCTATAATTCGTTCTAATTAGTTCTATAATTCCAATTCTTCGATAACAAATAATTCTTTGTAAATAATTTTCCGTTATTTAATTCCTGCATCTTTTCAAACTTCTGCATTAAGGATATCGAACGTAGAGTCGGATAGTAATGTCGAAAAACCGTACGTCGCCAGCAGACGTTGGAAAATATACAAAAATGTAAGAAAAAAAGAAGACGGTCGACCGAATCGACGAAGAAAAGAGTGGAATTGCGCAAACTTTTGTTCCGCGATGGTCGCGATCCGATAGAATTTCTATTTACGACTGTACGCCTAATTAAATGGAACGATCTTGCTGCGCAATAACGACATCCAATAGACGCCTTTGAAATCGAACCAAGTAGAAATGGAAGAAACGCCGTGTACTTTCACCAAACTACAAACGACGCACGGCGAAAGTCGTTATTCTTTTATGTCGTCGTACAAAATTCTGCCAGAGATGATGTAACGTCACGAGCTTTCTTTCGGAGAATCCATTTCTTCATTTGCATACTCCGTGCAGCTATTGCAATTTGTCTTCTTTTACCAGACTCGCAGACGAATCGCTCGGATCTTGATAGAAGGAATTATTCCAAGTTAGCTAGAAGGAACGGTGATTTTCGTTTTTATATGGCACGACTGGAAACCATGGGTATCTCGTTCCTAAACACGTGTGCACTATTTTTTGATTATTTTATTTATTAGACAGTGGTATTTTTCGTTTTCTTTCTTCTAAAATGGATATTTTCAGTTTGATTTCTGAGATCGGAACGACGATGGAATAAAGATATTCGACTAATCGATACGATAGTTCATTTCTATTTCCAAAGTCATAATCGACTAACGAAATTAGATAATCGGACTTTATTTTATCGTACGATTTACGATTCGACGAACGTCGCGTACCATTAAAACTAGCTAACTAAATTAAAATTAGTCCTATCGCTGTCTGCATCGCTATGAGATTTTTATCATAGACGACGTTTTACGTAGAATGTTATCGTTTCTATCCTGCGTCCTGTATCGATATCGACATCAGACTCGATATCAAATTATACCCGTTTAAATAAGTCGGTCGAAAAATTACTTGGAAATGTAACAAGCTTCTTTATCGATGCATAAGTGAGACACGAATGTGGTTTATATAGTAGAATCAGCGATATCTTGAAACGTACGTCACTGGGAAATATAATCAGTAAAATATTTGAGATTTAATTAATCGATTAATCAACGTTCGAATGCAATGATAAATAGGTTGGTAGCTAGCGCGTGCTTTCGCCAATTTTCTTCTCGTTACGACACGCGCAAACGTTTTTCAAAATTTTACAAAACGTTTGAAAACACGAGATTCAGCATGGCATCCCGTATAAAAGATGGACTATCGACTGTATCAGAATTGATGGACTCGCAGGTTAGCGGTATTCAAACGCGACAAGTATACATACATATATGCATGCGTATAGTATGTACAAACATAATTTTTCGCAGTGTTGCGTTAGGTTGATTGGGCGTGCGCGCCACTCTATCGTAGAGAGGTAGTAGGAGTAGGAATAGGAGTAGGAGTAGGAGTAGGAGTAGGAGTAGGAGACGAGACAGCGGGAACGCGAGCCAGCAGCTCCGAGCGAGCGCATCTCATTCATTCGTGGCGAAAAAAATGCAGCTCGGTACCAGTTCCGCCTCTATTGTTCCTGACCGCAGAAACGCACACGAACGATCGTGCAATTTAGCCAGGTGTACGGTGTGTATACACGTGCGTACATACATACGTACATACGTACGTGCAAGGTGGTCGGCCGTCGACCAATCCCGTGGTGAGTAGTCAGGCGCCGTCTGTAGTCAGACGCTAACGTCGCCAGCCAGTGGCACACTCGCGACTCGTGTCAGTTCGTGTACGACCGTCGTGCGTGTACCATCTCTGTCACTCGATTTTTCTTCTCTTCCGTGATTTTTTGTCAATTCGTTTCTTACCGTAGACGTGTTTCGAGGTGCTGTCAAACCTTGGGTTTTGTGATCGAACGTGACCGACGACGAGCAACCGTGGGAGGGCGGGCGGTTCGGTGGGGAGAAAACAGTGATCGTATCAGGTAGGCGATTTCCTTCGTAATTGCGAGCAAAATGTTGCAGCGAACAAACTCCTCGAGTCCATTGGCTCGGCAAAATGTCTCTGGTAATGCTCAGAGTTCGTTAATACCTGCTAATAATCGACAGCGGCTGGAATTTAAAGCGTTCGTGTTTATTTTCGGAAAGTAAGCGTGACGTGCGTTTTCTTTTATACGTGTTTCTAGATGTTTTTACTTGGTGAATCAATTTAAAGCAAAAATCTGGATTCTATTGAAAATAACGAGTGACGAACTCTCGCGATCAGTCTCAGGCGGAGAGGAAGGAAATGTGTAATAGCGTTTGAAAAACGTTGCTTACGGGAAAATTGTCGTTTATAAGAAACAATTCAAATTAGAATGACGGTCGCTAAAGACCATGTTATCGATGCGACGCGATGTTTAAGAATGCAAGAGGACGACGAGGAGGAGGAGGAGGAGGAGGAGGAGGAGGAAGAAGAAGAAGAAGAAGAAGAAGAAGAAGGGGAAGAAAATTAGACTGATCGCGGTTTCTTAACGAACAAATGCATAAATTAATTCTCATAGATAAACGATATGAAAATAACGTAGATAAAAACGACGTGAGTGTTGGATAACCATAACCGTAACCATATCTATTATCATCTATGTAATAATAATACCTATCTAAGATAAAATTGCCAACAGTAATATTATGATTTTTGTTTTTGAATCGTTCGTTCGTAATAAGTGTAGAAAACGGGGCGAGATCGATCAATCCGTTCGGTGAGAAAGTAGCGCGTATACATGCTTTACATTGATTTTTGTTCTTTTGTATTACGTCAAATGTAAATTATCGTAAAATACGAAAACAGGAGAGCTAACGAATCGTAATAGTTGTTACTAATTAATCGTAATAGTGGCAGGTAAGAAATAGCGTTAAATACGTAGGGAGAATTTTAATCGTAAATTCGTCAATTTAACGCTTATCCTTGTTTACGGCTCGAGAGATATACATTTATTTTCCGATAGTTACGTCGATTATTAAATTATTAAATTATACAAACAGATCGTGGTGCAGCACTTTCATAAAAGTCTGATTCTTCTCGCTCTTATCGTGACGTATTAATTTTAACAAAATCGTTATTCGACACGAGTTGTTCTTCCATCGAGACGAACATCAACGAACAACTCTTTTTCTCTTAGGAAGGAAAAGCTGTTGCAAAGTATTCCGGATACGCGGTAATTTCCATTGAATTTTTCATTTACGCTGGCTTTATTAGAAAAGTCGTGCTATTACGTTATCGATTAAGCAGCACAAAGATTTTCTTGATCAGATAAGTTTGCCAAAGATTCCGAACGATAGATGATAGACGCGTTCATCAAACTGATAAACGATACGAAGAATAGGTAAGCTTAATATAGGTGCCTTAATGTCGTATAAAACGTTTTTTCCCTCAAATATTTGCTCTTCATCCGCAGGTGAAATAGCTACCGCGTGATTTTGAACTTTTCTTTTGAAGGAAAACCAGATATTTCAAGCGTTCGTGGAATCGCGAATTCGTTATTTCGCATAGAAAATATTTACCCGGAATTTGCATTTTTGTATTGGAAAAAAATTCTGCGCTTTCAATCTTTTTACTCTATTTTCTGCTAATTTGATCTTTAAAGCTATCGTACCACGTACCAAGCGAATTATCGTACCACGTTTCGTCAGTACCACCTAATGACAAAATCCGCAATCGCTTAGTTGCCAATCCAATATTACGGTTGAAATTTTATACAACTGGATGTACTACTTTGTCTTAGGAATCGATAAATTTACACAGAAACGCAGTCTTTCTTATCATCGTACTCGATATTAGACGAAAAGCAAAAAAAAAAAAAAAAGAGTAAAAAAAAAGTTTCACAGTCAATCGAGAAAGATCAGCCACAATACCAAACCACGATACCAACAACAAAATGATACTTTGACGAGTATTTTCATGTTTGATATAAAGATACGGAATATTTTGACACAAGGTAATATTTTTCATACAACGACTATGCGCGTGTGTAATAACAGCGAGCAGGATTAACGGTATGCGGAACATTATTCTTCTATACGTTTGTCTCTAGTAATTAACCGCAGCGTTTTTCTGTCTGAATATCGTACATTAAAAGAAACATCGTAGTTGATGGAATCGTATATTTTATTCGTCTAACGCACATACCTTTCCTAAATAACAGATAATAAGCTAAATAAGCCGATAATAAATAATAATAGATAAACAAATAAGCGAAATATTGGAATATTAATGCGTGTCGCTGTAAATATTAACAAGATAAGAGTTTCTATCGAAGTAAGCGAGGCAACTTTCTATTTTACGGTATAATAAGTCGAAATTGAAGGAGTTCCGTGTCGTAACAGTTATCGCGATCAAAAAAGGAAAAGCACGCGCGTTTACGAGTAAATAAATAAGTGGCGTGTTTCGTACGAAAAAGTTAGATCGTGTCTGTGATGGCTGTGACGTCCTCTGATTAACGACGTTACGCGGATATTTGTCTTTAGGGAAGGAGAAATATCCGCGTTAGCAGGTGGGGTGTTGGATCGGACTAATTTAGAGAGGGTCAGTGGTAGGGACGATTTTGCTCTATTTTGCAGCGTTACAACCGGTGCGTTCTGTTCGTTGTTACTGCGAATGACTGAAACTGAAGCTGTCGGGTTATGCGCGCCTCGTGCGAGATGCGAATCACAAAAGAGCAATTACACAAGGAAGTAAGAATCGCGTGTGCAACAATCGTGCGTGGAATTAAGGATGAAAATGAGCTATGTCGGATGGTGATCGATAATCTCGCCATTGGCGAGACGCACGATCCGTTGGAATCGTGTACGCAGCGAGCACACTCTCCGATCGAAATGGATATGGACGCGCCGATTATCAAATCGTTTTGATGCGCCGAATGCGTATAAGATGGAATCGAATGGTACTCGATAGCACGATCTTGTTCACGCGTAAACGCGTAATTTTCCAAGCAGCCAGATATCGAGGAGACAGATGTCTCGTTTTAGGATAACGAGAACCAAAGTGTTTTCTAACGCGCGACGTATTTGTTGCGTGTGCCTCGTGTAGCAGCGCAGCGTTGTTAAGTGCCGTTATATGCCTGCAGCTGTACATTCATAAATAAAGAGCACGACGATACACGCGCCCGTTGGTTAATAACGAGCCCTAAACACGATGATAGATCGTCTAATCGTAACGGTGAGATGGTCGCATAATTTGTTAACGCTGTGCAGCCAATAGAATCGGTAGGCAATGACCACTGGAAAGATATTCCGCACATACTTACCGTGCTTCGTGCAGATGGTTCCTGCTTTACGTCATTGGCCGTGATGTAATTAACCGCGCGAGTTAACGAGCGGCGAACATCGAGCTGCAGCGTGCACGGCACACACGGTACACACGGTACAGGGTGGTGCGGTGTTGATCGAAATTCACGCGGAATGCCGCGGTATTCTGCTTTTCTCGCACAGATCGAATAATAGCGACGGCAACGACGATAAAGTGGCAAACAAAATTCTCTCCATCGTATTCAATTCTCAGCCAATTATTAATCCATCTAACGCGACTGCGATACGATTAGGTGCGTTCTTTTCTAAATTTCGAAATTACTTCCTTTACAGTAATATATCTTTTCGAAATTAGCTGTCGATCGTTCAAATTAATAAAAATGTCAATATATTTCGTTTACAAAATTGGCAGCAATAACTATATACAGATACGAATAAACCTGATTTTATTCTCGTATTCTATACTATGATTATTCGTGAACAAGATGGTACCTTTTGCATCCAATGTACCATTTAAATAAACACGGCTATGTGCTACGACGTGGTTTCTATATCTAAAGTTTCTCGAAGCCTTCGATTCTCTTACTACCTACCGTCTCTGATAATAGAAACAACGTTAATCTGCAAATAATTACTTTTAAGTAATACGAGTACATACGAAGACCGAACGCGATACGAAACAAAGGAGAATTTTAATTCATCGAATGATAAATACAAACGAACCATATTAGCCGAAAACAATATAATATACGCAACATCTTTAATGCATTTGTTTCGCTTGAATACAAATGCGAGTATTATCGGCTGGAGCAACGCGTGCGAACGAATCACCAAGCCTCAACCACGCAACGTAACCTAACAAAGATCGAATCGATACATAATACGAATATAGGAGTCTCTATAAACGCGAAATCCGTTGGTGCGTCGAAGGATGCGTCGAAATGTGTATAAAAATCGCACGATACAATACGTTGTACGTGATACGCGCGTGATATTTACATAGGAATAAAAAACGACAGCTCGTTTCGTTCGCACAAATATAAAGATACTTATACGTATGTAGGTACGCAAGTATGTAGAGGCTGCTGATCGTTAGGATCGCTCGATCCAATGATTATCTTTGCCACGATGAAATTCTCGCTCTATGTACACGTACATATCGATCGGTGCAAGCGTGAAACGCGTGTCTATTTCCAATTAGTTCGTATACTCGTAAACAATAAAATTGGAGTAGAAACGCGCAGAACGTATCTAGCATCCAGAAATATTTATCAGCCGTTGGCTAGAAACTCTGGCTAGAAACGTTTGAGATTTACTTTGCGCTCTCTTCTGCGAATTTGTAAAAGGGAATGGGCCGATACCGATCCGCGATTCGCGGAATCCGAAGGACAGAAACATTCTCGGATAGTCGGTCTCGTGGATGAATCGCCGCTGACATTCGTACATCTCCGACAGAATCCGTGGAATTCGACGTATCGAGGCATCGGCGATAATTTTCGCTGAGACACAAAGCGCCAAAGGGTTCTGCCGTTTCGTTTTCATCGCAGCCTGAATCGTATACCGTATCGTATCGCCGTACCGTGGCATTATAACGTAGCTCTAGCGGACCTGGTGTTCGGGTGGAAATTCCGACGCTGCTATGCTATAGCGCCGCGAAGAAATTGCTGGCGCTTTTCCGTGGCATACTTTCTCGAGAATAAAAAAAAAGAAAAAGAGAAAAAAAAAAAGCCAGTAGGTCGGCAGGGATTCGATCTTCCGGTCGTTGCAACAAGCTCGACAGGTTGCAACGGGGAACCGTTACGCTGGCGAGACGAAGCAAAATGCAGAGGAAACCGCGAAAAAGTTACGCGTCGAAGCTGACTCGTGGCCGTGCGCGATGCTCGTAAAGTCAAGTTTACGGTAGACCGACAACGAGACAAGGACTTTGCGCAACAGTTATGCTCGCTATTTCTCGCGTGCCGCGAAATGCTAGAGAAAAATATCGTCGGCTCGACGTGCAAAGAAACGGCCCGATCAACTTCCACCGATTCCATCGTCACCGCTTTCTCTACAAAGTTATTCTTATCTCGAAGAAAGGTATACCGGTCACGGACAACGTTTCCTTCCCCGATCTTACGTACATTTCCAAACATTTTCTTATTAGTTCTTTATTCGATACCTTTCTCGAGAAGAAATGTTTTCTCGCAAAACGATGGGTTTGTTTAAAACTTTCTTTCGCAGAGTCTTCCGGTTTTTAGATAAAAATTTCATATTTTCGTATAGTACGTACGTTTTAATAGGGATGATTCGTTATTTAAGTATAAGAAAGAAACTGTTCACGGACCGTCGGTACTGTCAATCCCAGATAGCGCGTATAATCTACCGTTCGTGTTAACGAAGCGTAATTTATACCAAGTTAATGACATAGCCGAGCACGAAACGCAAGTTTTCCTCGCTTTTTCCTTCGTGCAAAAACACTCGACGATGCTCGCTTAAATTTTCCATACGTACAACAGTCTCTGTGAGAAGGTGGAAGATTTTGTTGACACAAAGTCGCAATCGCCACGGTTTTGCTAATTTTTCAAGCTTAACGCTTAATCGCGTAAATCGAGTCGAAACATGGTGAATCGCGTGCATTAGTTGCTAATAGAAGCAATTAGAAATTTTCTATTTAAAATTGGCCGGCTGTAGAGCGCCGCGAAGCATCTATGCGAGACAATTACGCGGCTAGCAATTAAAATTCTTCCGTATATGAAGAATTGGTGGATAATATAGCGGAGATAGTTCTGCGAACATGTGTGGTCGCGTGACTACTATCCCAGTTGAACGCATACGATTCGAAGCTTCTAATACGACGATTAACTTTTACGAGAAAAAGTGTAATTAAAATTTACATCACCTAGGATTAAACGATCCTATGTGGTAGAGCGATTAACCAAATCGTTTTAGCAGAATGAATATGATAATTTATTTTCCCCGAAGGAAAAATCCTCCGTCTGCACGGTAAGCCGCGTTGCGGGTTTTCAACTTTCTGCAGTGACACGAAAGAACGTGGGGACGGAAGAAGGTCTCTCGATTCTCTCGCTGGATCGCACGAGTCATTAAGCTCGGTCATTACGACCGGCGAGAAAACCTCGTACTCTTGTAACGATAGATTCATTCAATTATCGACCGTTTAATCCCACGACTCTTTCGCCTCTTTGCCAACCCCCTCCCCCCACTCATCCACCCAATCCGATGGTTCTCCCTACTATGCGCAACGGAATGAATTTGGTTTCGTCGCCGACATCATCGTCCAGACCCATTAGCGATTAATCGTAGCCCGGATCGCTTCTTTCCTCAGCCACGCCAAATTAATAAGACGATCTCGGTAATTGCTGCGAGCTACGCGAATCTACGTTCCACGGGATTACGAACGCCAGGTATCTGGCGTAGGTTCGATGGCTTTCTCTTTTATCCAGGTTTTTCACGCCAAGCTTTTCCGTCACGGTCTCACGATTCTCCTGTTCGTTGTGTGGTCCGAACCGAGGGAAGAAAGCGTCGATTATCCGTTATGCGCGATATAACCGGCGTAATGATATTAGTTTGGATCGACTCTCTTTCACATCTATAGACGAGATATCTCGCCTGCCCTTTCATCAAAGCGCGAAACGTCCGTTTCATCGACTCGTAAGAATTAATACCTGATCCGCTCGTTTTAAACAGCTTAGCCAAGATCGGACACCATCGAAGGAAAATATTTGAAAAACAATATCGGTCGTCAACGTAGAATCTTAATTTCTTATAATTGTACGAAATAATGAAATTCATTTCGTCGTGCCTCGCTGTCAAACAACAAATTGCGATCGTAAATATCGCGAGCATGCTGTAAAGACAATCGCAAGACAACGGTGATATATATATATATATATATATATATATATATATATATATATTTTACAACCATATATATATATATATATATATATATATAGTTGTAAAATGGCGCGTACTAGTGCAGAAAAATGGCATTTCCGATTATAGTACAGCACGATTCTTGCTCGTTATCATCGTTCTACTCGCCGGTTATATTACGCCACGCACACGTGTATCGAGCACACGTGGAACCACGTAGAACCACGCAGAACCAAGCAGAAAGTATCGGGCCAATCGTTACGCCTAATGAATATTTTAACGTTAAACCGGTACAGCGTGACTTTGTCGACAACCGAGCTCTGACGTATCCAACTGCTGCTTATTAATCCGGCGTGCCACTTGCTCGATACTAATCTGGTAGCAGAAAGGATTTTATTGCAAGACCGATAGAACAATTTTCATTCAAACACGTAGACATCCTACAGCTGTGCTTCGTTTACCAACTTGTCCGAATTAATATTTTCGACGCGCCACGTCTTAACCAAGCGAAGGAAACGAGAAAAATCAGCGATTTTAACATCGGACGCGTAGATATCGATACTCGTTACGTTCTAATTTCAATATTTCGACGTCACGAGACCGTTCTCCGCTCCTTTATCGCGGCTTTGACCCATTCGTAACGTCCACTCGTAATACGAGTCTCGAATACAGGAGCCCGGCAACCTTGGCAAATGGAATAACGTAAAAGAATCGGTAGACACAAAGCTATTATATTTTTAAACTATTATCCTATTTCGTATTGCACTGTCGTATCCGTACCTCGAATTCCGACTAGATTATCCGAGCAGAAAAAGTAGTAGAATGCTACGTGAAAATTATTAATGGAAAGAACGTTATGCTTTTCTCCATACGTTTAAAATAATATAGCTTCTCAATATATTTCACGTTCTGAGTTTTTTTATTACAGAATTTGTCGAGACTTTAAATCTTTCAGATGTATTCGTACACGCTCACGTATAACGACGAGTTGTACAAATTATGCCGTCACATCGTTTCCTTCCTAACGTTTTTATACGAGATTTTCTCGATTTCCATGTACGATCTTTTATACGAAACAGGAAGCTATACCACAAATCGCTATTGAGTCGTCCGACGAGCTCGTTTCGTTTATTTCCCCGTTATTTTTAAATTTCCAATATCTATACGATTCCCATTATCCATTAATGTTGGAGTACTCGTAGGATCGATCGACTCTGTTTCATCCATCGGACGACGATTTCTGCTGTTTCACCGGATACGAATCGATCTTGAAAATTTTCTTCTCAAAGCGATCGAATACTTTCGTGCGAGTACAAGGCGATGGACGCCTCCTATACGCACGCACACGCACACGCACACGCACCTGTATATACATGGTATGCTCTTTACAAAGAGACGAATCACAATTTCCTAGAATAGTTATCGATCTCACAATTCGCAATTCACTGTTCGAATCGTGTCTCAATAACGAGAGTAGACAATTGTTTGTTACATTGATAAAAATTACGCGTCTTTGATCAAAAAACACGTTTAATCGGTTGTATTTTTCGTACACTGTTTTTCAGTATCATGAAAAATATCGCAGACTACGTGTATAACGTACATCGTATGTATTCTCCGTAATCTCCATATATGCTCGTAAGGCGGACTTGAGAAACGGCGCGTTTCCGTCCACTGATCAGGTGCCGAGCGTTTACAGCGTAATTACGGTAGGATACACGTTACCCTTTCAGCATAGGAAACGTTATTCTAACGCGGTTTCATCGTAGGCGTAGCTCGTTTTTCGGGTGGAGTAGATTAACGAGATCTGCGGTGTCGAAAAGAAAAAAGAAAGAAAAAAAATAGGGGCGGGGGGAAGAAAGAAGAAAAGAAGAGGCGGAGGAAGGATAAATAGGAAGAAAAGAGGTTACCGTTCGACTGGCTCGCCGCGATACTACCTTTTTCTTCTATCGCGTGCAAACCTTTCGATCTTTCTTTACTCATACACACGCATGTTCCACTTTTCACGGTACGCGTACGTAACGACTGTGCGCAAGTTCAAGTTCTACCAGTTTTCTCGAAAAAACGAGTAGCAAAGTCACGGAACTCTTAAAGTTTTTTTCCTGTGGCGGAGAGGCGAGAAAAAATCGGATATATCGTAGGGTGAAAATCACTGGACTCGGCGAATCGTCGGATGCCGCGAGACATAATTTGCGTTGCCGCGGCGACCACCGTCCTTTGATCTAATACTTGCGCGAATTTTTTTCGATCAACGATTGGGAAAACGATCGTGTCTGGTAGCTGGTACACGCACGGTGCGCTTGGTGCATTATGCATTAACGACCGACCCACCAACGGATACAGGCCGTAGCACCACGGCACGTTGTATTACGTATTTTTCTCGATTACACGATGAAGCTGTTTGCCATCGACCTCGTGCGCGTTAATTTATTTCACTAGGGGCTCTCGTCGCTGATAACAATTTCCATCTACCCTTGCTACCGTGCTGCGTCTCCACGTAAATTGAAATTGCCAAGCGTTGCGAGTTTTTCCACGTACGGACTTGCGCGCCTTTTCACTTTAAGCGACCGCGTTGCCTTAAAGGCGATCTTAATTCGCTTCGACGCGATATTTTTCACGTCTTCTTGAAATCCGTATTAAGAAGATAGCTTGTACTTGTTTCGGAACGAGTGATTCTAGTTTCGAATATAATTTCGTAACAACGATCACAGGTAAAGAGATCTCTTTATATCTCAAACTGCATAACTATTTGACATTGTTGAAATCGTGACAGCTTCGCGATAGGCAGTATCGGTGTAATATAGGGACGAGAGGAAACGTTATCAAATTATATGTTACATTATAACGGAAGACGTTACAACAGAATCGTACGAGATCGTACGAGAGAGTGACTTTCCGTCACGATGATGCTGCAGAGGAAAAACCACGATGGGGTGTGGGTCTCGGGGCACGAGATCATCGGATTCGTCGAGGACAGCCGTCGTTCGGAAAGTGAGGGAAATGGACGTTGCTGTTAATCGATTAATTTCTACGTTGGTGGTCAGAAAAGGATGCTAGCCGCCCTTGAGAGAAATTTGGTAGCGGAAAGCGTGGTTCGTGAGAAGAGCAGATTTCCCGTATCTTGCCGTAGTAGGTGATAGATTTAAGGACTGGATAAGGACTGTTTGTCCGTTTGAAGGACCTTAGTTAACTAAATCCTAAGATTTATGGCGGGTCCTCAGGCTAGCTGTACATGTACTGTGAAGATGCATCGACATCTCATAATTATCTTGTGGAAGAGTAGGGTCTGTGTGTGGCGAGCCACGGAGTAGAAACCATTGGAATGTTTAACCGTCAGGTGCCGCTATAACTATTTCTTTTTAAGGAGAGCTATACAATTACTCTATACCTCTATTAGGTAAAAACGTTCATCCCGTGTCGCCTTGAGTCCAAGCTCATTATCGCAAATCTCGGACAATTATAATCGTGTTAATTCATGAAGAATTAAGTATTGGGAATTTTCCAAGGAATTCCAAAGGGAAGGCCCGGTGTCCTTTCATCTCCACACACACACACACACACACACACACACACACACACACACACACACACACACACACACACACACGCGCGCGCGCGCGCGCGCACACATGCACACACTCATACGCACACGCACACGTACACGCATGTCGGAGATGAAAGGACATCCGGGCCTTTCTTTTGGAATGTTTGGGAAAGTCCCCGATACTTTAATCCAGACTCTTTATTATAGCCGTACTTAAACAATAAAGCTGACAAATAATTGTTTATGATTTAATCTGAGTATGGGTGCCCGAGATTTATGACAGTGGGCTTGGATTCGAAGTGATATAACGGGTCGCTGAACGTAGCCACGGTCACGGGACGGACGTGTACCTAACAGAGGTATAAAGTAATTAAATAACTCTCCTTAGAAACAAAGATCGTCTAGTCCAGTGCGCACACTTACGTCTAGTTCAAAATCGCAATTGTCATCCCGTGCACCGTGTATTCGTTATCGAACCTAAACTTATCGTCATCGCCGTCTAGATCACCGATATAAATTGTTAATCTCTGTAATACATTCACCGTAATAAATATCGTCTGATATACCACCACGATGGCCAACTCGCAAGAAGATTCTTTATGCGCCCCGACTGACAACGTAACCCCGACACACACACACACATATATATATATATATATATATATATATATATAATATGTGTGTGTATATATATATATATATATTTGCGAAAAACTGTCGCTACTACCCCACAGTCAACTTATTGAAAAATCATCGAAATCCGTGAAACGGACGAGATATTTACGAGTTACATCGTTGACGAATAAAAGAAATTACCGCAGATAGAATCCAAAGAAACGATGAAACGGCTAAGAAAAATGTCGCGGTAATCGGTCGCAAGTTGTTCGCCCGATGAGAGACAGGCTACAAATGTTGGTGATCGTGATCGTTGGCCCCGACGAAAGATAAGTGACCGGTACACGTACGGAAGTAGCTTGAAAGGACAAACTGCAGGGTGTATCTAGCACGTGTATCGTAAGTCCTCCACGTATTTTTTTGCCTCGGATGGCGGGTCGTGTATCACTGGATCATGATTCAGCGATGACTAACAGGCAGTAAGCCGGGGATCGTTATGCGAAGATGTTGTTGCTGCTGCGCTGCTGCTGACAGTGCTGCTGCGTATCCCGTATAGTTGGTTGGGTCGTTAGGCCAGCCGATTAGACGTTAGTTAGTCCCGTCTTTAAAGATGTACACGCACGTACACGTGGACATACGTAACGGACATCTGTGTGTGTGTGTGTGTGTATATATATATACAGGCACATATACGGGGTGTTCGAAGAAGCTGAGACAAAAATTTAGATATAAGTTGCAGGTGTCGAAATAAGAGGGGATTTATCGTCGTTCGTATAGACGGCAGGGCACCGTTTGTACGAACTTGTCGGGGTACAAAAAGTTTATATTCGTTAGCTCGCGAAAGTATTTGAATACTCGTAGAAGCTTTTTATGTGTCTCCAACGAATGAAAATCGAAAGCATCCTCGGGGAAATCAAAATTGGGATTGTTATCGGGCCCGAGTGGCGACGCGCTGGCCAGCGGAAAATGTTCCCACGGTTTTCAAGGAACGTTAATCCTGAATTTTCATCGGTTAACCGCCGCGTAACTCTGCTGTGTGCCGCGGTTGAATGCCATCGACCTCTTCCTCTATATCTTTTATGCTCCTCCATGAAATCCAAATTAGCTTGGGGAAAATTGATGTTGGAATTCGCCTCGACACAGATACCAGCCGCACGCTGTCGGCATTTCGTAATCGGCGAAATAGAATTTTCAAACGGATTGAAATCCACTGTCCGTTGCTGGAACCCGGGCTCAGTTGCCGGAACAAATGAAAGATATCCGCTATTTTATGGAAAGATGCGCCTCGCTACCATTTGCCTCTCTTTATTTCGTTCAGTATGTTCCAACGTTTTCGTTCGAAGCGCAACGTGCGATGTTACGCCAACTATCCAGTGCTTTTAATCGCATACGTTTGATCGTTCCGCCTTGGAAATAGGTGCGAGCAAAATTTCAAGCAGCTCTTAAGCAAATTGCTTCTGTGTGTATATATATTTATACCGTAAGCCTCGAATTTAATCGAACACGCATCGATTAATAATATATTATAATAATACATAGTTGGTTGATTCGATCAGGTGTGTCTATGCTTTCGTTAATGTCCTTTCGACTTGTTAATCGTGCAGTTTCTCTTAGTTTCTTAGTTTCTTAGATTCGTTAATTCGTATAATTAGCTATTTGCGAAAAAATCTATCTCGACGTTTTCCAACCACCCACGCTACTTTTCTCTTTTCCTATTTTAAGTTGCTCTATCTCGATTTATTCGCAACAGTTTGCAACGTTTCTTGCGACAGGCTTTCACATTTTTGTCTTTTATTTCAGAAAGTTCTCTATTTATGTAATTTAAATGGCAGTAAACGGACTTGAATGTTTACCATTTCAAACGTAGATATAATTATTTTAACTACTATTTCCTTTATTTACGCTTAAAAACCGGAGATACGTATGCACAATGATATTTGAAACGGCCGTTACCATAACCGATACCGTAAACAAACCGATATTTCGTTCAATTATAACTTTAATTGCAATTACAAGATCGAAACTACGTGAAACTGTTATACATTTTATTTAAATTCCAAATGAAGTTTGCCAGGCTCTTCTACTAGCAACCAGCTTGTGCATCTATTAATTTATAATTCTTCCATAGAAACTCTCGAGCATCGTATACAATCTGCTATCGAAACGTACGTTTTACATAAAATATGTTAATTAAAACTCGTTACTTTTATTCTATAAATTACCTAAATTACCTAAATTACGCTGTCAGAAGTAAATGATTAGGTGCGCAAGAAAATTAAATTGGTATCGTTAAATAGAGATTCATGATATATGATTAGCCAATAAAAATAAAACAGATCAGCCAATTGGAACGATTCGAATTAAAGATTCATCGAGCAGGTTCAGGACAGTCGCAAGAAGTAGAAAAAAATAAAAGTAGAATAAAATGTGAGAAAGGTTTCTTGTAATAAATTCATAACTTACATAATCTCGTGGAACGAGCGAATTTAAATATCTCTGATAAATTTAATTATCAAATATTACGAGAATTAGGAAATGTGCTGTTGGTAAATCGTGAATAATGTTCTGCATCAACGACAGGTCGCGAACAACAGTGCGAAAGGTTCGTGCAAATATCTAATAAATAAAATATCGGATTGAACGAATGTCTTGGACAAATGCATCACTAATTTGTCGTATATTTATTTGCCGATACGCGTTCATCTTACCTGGTAAATTGTTTCCTTTAACGTTCCTCGCGAGGAAAATCCAGCGGCGCAATACGCGGCGATCTTACAAGCCAAAGATCGATTCCTCCGTCCTTCATCGAGGTTAACTCTCGTTTAAGTATCGCGTCGAATGAAAAACCAGTCTGTTCTCCTTTTTCTATCTTCACCTTGTTTCTTACACAATGCGCTGACATCGTTCGTATTCCTTCGTTCATATTCCACGGCATTGGAAATAGATTGGAAAATATTACTAGTAACTCATCCACGTGTCCTTCTTCCACGCTCAGTCGCACGTCTGTCTCTCATCTATTTTCATTCCGTTCTTTACGATCGCGTCAATTCCTGTCGCTAATATCTTATTAGCGAAGTTGAAGTCATCGAAATGAACGATTTGCTTTCTTTTTCGAAATTATCTTTTACGTAACAAGTATTAACATGGTCGATAAAACGTAGCCTATTCAGCGAATACGTGGAAAATGGGGCAGCGATTCGAAAGTGGGTCAATGATTTTATCATCTTGAAAGTAGAATAATTCTATTGTCGCGAGACTCGACTGGTTCTGGAGAAATGGATAAAAAATGAGAAACGTCGGCGGAATCTAAGCTGATATCGTTCATCGCTGGATGAACATTTCGATTTAGAAGCAGCCATTAGCTCTGGTTCAAACGTTCATATACTATAATAGTTGCTAATTGCTTTTCGAAACGGAAACAAAAACGTGTTTCGGTAAGACCGTAAAGGATAAATATCGCGTGATTTCTTGCGGTTAGCCTGGTTGGATCTTTTCTTCGACCTTCGACCTCCGAACGGAATCGATCGGTAACAATTTTCGCCAATCTCCGTACGATTTGCATAAGGTACGCTGCGAACAGGAACGGAAACGGCGTCAGACATTTAACCGTCGAGAAGAACAGGCTGGGAGAAAAGTATAATATAATAATAATAATAATAATAATAATAATAATAATAACAGGTATAATGGAAAGGATCGAAGATTAAGGACCGAGGAGAAAAGGATGATTAAGATCGATCGTGTCATCATAGACGGTCACAAGTACAAATACCATACAAATATTTGAAAGAAAAGGCAGCGAGTGCTTTCTATTCCATTCCGGTAGATTGCGGATTATCAAATACAAATTACGTAGAATATTCGAATATCGCCCCTTTTGATAAAAGTAAAATCGATCGATTCAATTTTCCGTTAATTTCTTGATTGCATTGAAGAAGTTGACGAGACTCGGTTCTCGCGAGACGAGTGACTTTTATAAACTCGTTTATCCCAAAAGTGAACGTTCCTGGCTCTGCGACCCGTCTAGTTACAGATGATATCGTCGAGGATAATCCAGAGACGTTCCGCGTAGGAGTTTCTCGCATTTCGAAACCAACGGTTTCTTCGAATCGAACAGATTTCTTGGCATCGAGTTTCGTTTAAAAGTCCGTAAAAACGATTTACGCGATCGTCACGGTTTTATAAGAAATTTTTCATTGCTGCCGCTCAACTTTCTAACGCGGCGTACATTTTTCACTGCCGGCGAAAACAGTCGTGACCGATCTTTCAATTAAACGGAACGAACGAGGGCTAACCTTTGAAAAAAAACGTCGTTCGCATCCACGGTAAAAATAGGAAATTGCGGCTAGAAAGGAATTGATTTCGATCGCAGCTTTGCTTTTACGCGTAGTCGGACGTTTTACTTTTATAAAAATCCACGTATCATCTTACCTATCCGTCGACGCTTTAATACAGCTCGATCGTAACGTTATCACGTTGTTACTACTACTGTTACTACTACGTTGATTTTGATATTTCGATTCTATCGAAATCTAAACTGTCTATCAAAGAGTAAAAAACGAATACGAGAAACTTGAAAATAAGCATCGAACCCGACGATTTTATAAAATTGTAACGTAGAGGCAATTTTTCTTCTATTATCATCTATCGATTGCAAGTTGTTTTCGCTTTGTCCTTTTAAATATCGTTTTTGAAACTCGTAGCCGAAACTCGTAGCATTGAAATTCGTAGCCGTCGTGCGTTATCAAGCGTTAATTAAATATCAAGAGTAAAAGTTGGATCGTTCTATCGTCGTCTGCGTCACGTATTTGTTTTCATCGACTGGCTCCGGCTGGAACAGACTGGAAGGAAGCAGATCGAATGCCGAGCTTAGGCGACAAAACTTTTAACGATACCTTCCTGTCAGGTGTGAAAACGCTAAACACGCAAAAGAAAGGAACGGACTTTCCTGCAGGTGCGTGCGCCAACCGGAAAGAGATTGAGAGAGTTTAGTCACGAGCTCGCATCCATGCGTTTTCTAATGCATTTCCCTGTCCCTTGTTGCGTTTGCGTTGTGCATCGGCTTATAGGAATCGCCAAAAGCACGCATTCGCTATTAGAGAAACTTGCATCGTTAACGAAAAGAAAGCTGAGAAACGTACGTGTTCCGTCCTGGAAACACGGATTTTTTTTTACGATAATGCGATACGTTCCTGCGGTACTTTTATATGTTTCTTAATTACTATCTTATATCGGGTTTATAACATCCGCATAATATATATTATTAAAGCTGTAGAATATCGGATACGAATCGCGCATAGTACAGTATTTTTCTTTGGAGATGTTACCGACCCTTTGTATTTTCATTGTTAATTATCGACGCGAAATTGCATCAGAAATTGCGAAATCGTTTAACCTTTTTTTCGAAATATTCTCCGCTGTTGCGAATAGTTTCGGAGACATTCGTAAAGATCCATTTAAACCGCACGCTCTGTATACTTCGTGTCTTCGCGAAAGGGAAATAGCCGGCTATTAGCGGGCAATTAGATTACGCGTGAAAATGTTGCGATGACGAATTTCATCGATGTAATCGAGAAAAATGATTTGAAGGGTAATAAAGTTTCAAACTCGTTGGACCAGCGTCCGATTATAGTCGCAAGTCCTTTCATTTGCCAAGCTATTCGTACAGGGATCGAATATGTCGCGTTTAAACACCAACCTACTCGAAAGTACTGTTTCTTTTTTACTTGCTTCGTTCGCGCGCACTCGAGCTCATCGCTAAATCAATATCGATAAAAGTTGATGCGAGACAGCGATCGGCGTACAATTGCACGACGATAAATGGAATAAACGTGGTAGATGCCCGATTCACCTGTTCCTACCATCCTGTGGAAAGATCGATGGGTAGGAAGAGACGCTCGAACTTCTTGTATTTTCCCCTTCTCTCGCCGGTCGTTAGACAGAACGCCGGCTTGTTAAAATTCCAGCAGACGAAAACCAACCTCTGGCTTTTGTTTGGCCTTTGAGTTTGTCTCGATGAAAATGCAAACGGACCAACCTGTCGCTGGATTATAGCACGTTTCGAGGAGAAATTCTTTCTGTCGGTGCAGCGAGGATACGCTTAGAAATATTTTGTCAACATTTGCGTATCTTTGCTTCTAACCATCTTCTTTCTTTCTTACGGCTACGTACAGCGTTATATTATTATCAGTATTATCAGTTACAGGATTCGGGTGAGAACGTTTGAACGTTTATCACGGAAAAATTAATATAGAAATCAAATTTTATCTTATCGATTCGTTGTCCGTGGCAAAGAAAAGAACGCAAAAACTCGGAATCGTTGACCTCGTCGGTGGATCTTGTTGATCACCTTGCCGAGGCACGAAATGCACGTTGCAGACGAAAAGAAATCCTACAGGAAGCGATCTTGACTGTCCGTTCGAGGTGAAGCGGTTTCGCCGCGTTCGGCGTTCCACCGCGTTCAACGTTCAGCGTTCAGCGTTCAGCGTACAGCGTACAGCGTTCAGCGTTCAACGTTCAACCACGTTCGGCGCAGAATTCCCTGCGTGACTGAAAGCGATTTACCTTATCGAAGTATCCTTTATAAATATAAATAAAATACAAATAAACCTTTCGCATTAAGCTGATCGACGTCCTTAAGGAATGTGCGAATAATATTCTGGCAGAGCGAAGCCGGAAACGCCAGGAGCCAGGAGGCTGGTCGCTCGATCTTTTTTCAAACGGTCCATGATCTTGCACCTCGATCGCTTTATAACCGCACAAACGTACACGATGTAGTATATAACTCGATCGTAACTGGAGCACAGACGCTGTAGAAAGTGGTCTTGATTTTTTATCGTCCCGACCCAAGTCGCTCTTTTATACGTCGCTCGTGGCGCGGTTTTTTCAATCGAGGACGTCCGGATCACCGCGAACGGCTTTTACGTCCGCGGAATATCGTCGGAAACGTTTGTTAAAGGGCCCGAATACGATAATATCGCCGATACGATATCGTCGTAATTGCTTTCCACTCGCCCCTTTTCGAGATAATGCGAATTAAATACTGGTAGTATTAAAAACGATGGACACATGGATATGCAATTCCTAATTTATTTTGAATTCGATTGAATGTGAATTTATTTTGAATACGGAATGTCAAGATGCTTTGAAAATTTGTTAAATACGATAGAGCCTTACGGATAGAGCACAAGTGAAATACACGGTATCGGAAAAGTCACGATCGCGGACGTTAAAAGGCAGAAATACGATATTGAGAATTACGTGAACTGACGTCTGACCGAGGTCTATCGGGGTGTTGCGGAAAGGTCGCGACATTCCTTCGAGTCGGAAAGCTCTTGCAAGCAAACTTGCACCGTAGCCATATGACTGCGAATACAACTCTTAATACAAATACCGAGTTTACGACGCGTCCCTAGCTATCGAGCGCGTAAAGGCTCGAAACAATTAATTCGTAATTACGTAGTAAACGTTGCTCGCACGTATCGCGTAATTTAGCTAATAACCGAGTTTCGATCGTGTCGAACAATGCCGGAATCCTAATCTCTGTATTACGTGCCGTAAATCGAGCTACGCCAAGGTCCGTGTTTAACTAAGAAAGCTAGTTATTAATAGGAACCCGTTAGGTGAATTGTCGCGCGAGCGTCGTCAAGACGCGTAAATTCCGCCTTTGGAATGTTCTCGTGCAAAGCTTATTTCGACGTTTTAAGAGCTCCGTATAAGAGCCGTTACGTATTCGGTCGCCAGCCACCAGATCGTCGGTAATCACCGGTTTCGAGAAAATATGTAATAACGCGTGTACATACACGATACCAGGTCGTACTTTTGTACGCAATTGGCCGTTGCGGCCACGAAAACACGGGCGACGCACAGGCCAACGATTCCCTTTGGTTTCTATATCAGCTTTCTTCTTCTATCGGATGCTGCGTACGATACGGCGCGACAACTTTAAACGAAATTTCATAATACGATAGAATTTCCATTTATTCGAGCAAAATCTTAGTTAACGTTATTATCGATAAGTTTGATTAGAAATTTGAAAATGTACAAATGCACGGAATTACACAGAACGTAACATTCGTCTTGTAACGCATGTTGTAACATTCGGTGGATAAAATACCGTCTTCCATTTCTTCAGTTTCATTTACAAAATATATCCACCAATTATTAATAAATTGTTACGTCGGACAAGTACGATACGTCGCTACTAGACATTAAAAAATCTACTCGAAAACTCGACTTTGCCCCAACGACATGGCCGATGATTTTATTCACCGAGCCCCTCGTTTCACCTTTCGTTTCTCCTCTCGTTCTGTATGAACGAAAGTAGAAGCTTGCATCGTGCACACGAAGAAATATAATGACACAAATTTAAACGACTGCGGTTGCTCGTAGGCGGCCGTAAGAGATTGCAATTAGGATCCAACGAGAGATTCGCGATAGCGATTACGATGCCACCGTCGTGAGAAAGTCCCGGCACGAACCTCGGTTTCCTTACTTCCTTCCTTGAGAAGGTTCGCCGGCTTCTCCGACGAATCTTGCCGGTGGTGCCTCTTTACCTTTTTCTTTTCCTTTTCCTTTTCCTTCTCCTTTTTCTTTGTTTTCTTTTCTTCTTCACGCGCCACAGTTTATTTCCTAACACGATCGCCAATTTCACCCCCGATAGGACTCCGATCAAGCTTTCGAGCTATCGGCCACGAACGTTCAACGACTCAACTACGAACTGCTCGACCGGGAAGGGAATCACCGCTGTTGGCAGCCCGTTCTTACGAAACCAACGGTATAAATTGGTACAAAGACGCTTCTTCGTCCGAACAACGAAATTATGACTTCCTTATCTCTGCCCATATAGTGGCTCACGAAAACACTGTTCAAACACTGTTAGAAAATGTATGGACGCTCGCTTATTTCTCACAGAATATAAATTAACTACAAAATCGTGTATCTAATTTTAATACATCATCGATAAGGTTGTAAATAAACGATTTAGATTACACACGACACACGAGACATCTTTCGATCGTTGGTCTGCCCATTAATTCGTACACTCTTAGCGATAATCGTAGTTTGTTAGTCGCAGATCCTTGATAAGTATCGACCAAAACTTGTCACCAACGATACGTATGTAGGTACGTTCGAACGGTCAATTATTCGTTGTATCAACGCGCTACGATACTTGGTCCAAGAGCATCTCTGGCGCTAATCGTGTATTTTTAAGATTACCAATTGATAAGAAAATTGAATTTCGTCGAGACCAAGTTTGCTACGTAATTCGAACGTCGGCTGTTTTTTCTCTCTTTTTTCGCTGTTTTTTCTCTGTTTCTTCTCTGGCGTGTTTGAGACGATTCTTTTTTCCTGCACCACCGCATGAAAGCGTCAACAAGCGAAAGTTTCACAGAGTCCAACGGCCTTTGAACGAGCGCAGCACAACGACGCTCGTTACACGACTATATTTACTTGTCACTTTTTCTTATTACGCCTATCTATGTATCAGAGATGTGGTTATTCGCCTTTTTATTTTCCTCCTTGTTGACGTCTCTTTCCCTTTTATATCGCGGCTATCCAAATAACGTAGCGCTTCAAGAGCTGTAAAGCTATTATATACGCACGTTTTGTTTCAACGGGTACCGTATCGAAATATTTTACAACGTCCGAGGGTCCTCGTCTGCTTAACAATTTGTAAATCGATAACGCCTTTCTATCTGCTTGGCATTGAACAAATTCAAGGCTTTGTAATTTCGTTCCCAAGTCAAATACACTTAATTGAAATAGGTGTATGTAGATTTTTTCATGACCGTACACCATCCGTCTTATTTACGTAATTCTTACACGTATACATACGTACGCACGTGCAAGTCGCGTACGCAATTCGATGACGCATTTTCCCCGCGCGTCATCCCCTTTCTCGTTTCCGTCGATTTCCTTGTAACCGGCGTGCAACCAATACAATAAGTTCCGTACTTTTGACTTTGTTCTTTCCACTTTCGTAGAACTCTCGACGCACCGACCAACTCACGATGTTCGCTATCACATCTATAAATCGCGAAACGAAAGACGAAAGTACGACTGAGTTTCGTGTAGCGGATAAAAGGTGAATTTGCAGACAGTGCTCTCGCAATCGTTGCTTTAGCATACAATCGTGGGAGGTTCCGGTGCAGGGCTATGCTCCATTTCCCTTCGTCTCGTCTTCCTTTGCTAACGTCTTTTTTTTTTTTTTCCTTTTTCCAACCACCGAGATAATTACCCCGACGAGTCATAGACCCGGTACTATAGAGTACCGAGATCGTTTTCTTTTGCTCGCGTCTGTTTCTCCTTTATCTCTTCTTCTATCCTTATTTCGCGCGGACGAGTATATTTCGCGACAAAAGAGAGTAGCAGGCGCGTTCAAGGATAGTGTGCTTGTTCGTGACGCGTTCGTCTTTTGGCGTCTGTTTTCAAACTAGTCCACGACCATCCGAGGTATATGTTATTTTTATGCATTTAAATATTTACTTTCTCTTTCTTTTTCGAGATATTATCGGACAACTTTACGCTGTTTGAAGACAGTAAAGAAACGATGGGCGATAGAAATATCATCCAGTAAAAAGAGAAAAAAAGAAAGAATTCCATTGTACCTGATATCCGAATATCCGAATAAATAGCCGCTATCTGTTTCTTCGAATATCTGTTTTGATGGAAAGGAATCGATCGGAGACCGTGAGAAATTCTCGACTAAGAACAGCTTGGAAAGAAATTGACTGGCTCTTGGGTTGGAAGAGAACGAGGTCGAGTCACAGATTCAACCGTGGTTCAATTTAATTATTCAATTTAGCCAAGTGATAGGGTCGTGTAGTAAGGTTCGTTCGGTTTAGCACAATCTCGATTACGGAAGATTCAGTTGTTCGGTTTGTTACAGTCTCGATAAAAAGATCAATGGCTGGTCTTTCGAACCTCGAATGACAAATACGATCTCTAGAAAAACGAGATGGCAAGTAATTGCGTCGCATAAGAATTGGAAACATAAATTTAGATCGGATCGCAACGGAGAACAAAGCGATAGGAAAAGAGCTCCGAATGCAAAGAGACGAATTCAAACGGATATTTATAAAAAGAAGCGGCTGGTATCGTGTTGGGCGGTAAAAACAAGAACTTGATATTTTTTCTCGAAAGCGTTCGAACGAACTCGCGTAAGTATGTACTTCTTAAAAGCTATCACGCTGCCAATTTTATTTGAAAATCGATTTTACAATCCATGTTACTTGTAACTATCGTAAACAACAACTATTTATTTAGTATCGTTGCTCCTCAGCGTATCTGCCTTTTATTCAGTATTAAATGATAATAGAATCTAATTTAATCGCGTTTGTTCGACTTTATCCGCACCTAAAATAAGATAAGATACATTTCAATAAGATAGTATCGCGCGATCGCATTACGAAACGCGATTCCCCTCGATGATAGCTTTTAAAAGTTAATACGCGGTATTATCGCTAAGTAACAATATATGTTCGTGCAATATCATATACTATTATCTGTTTTAATCTATCCGTCGGCTGTACTTTAGAATTATTTATACCTGTAAACTCTAAACTAATCTTTCATCTAATTCGAAATTTATTCGATAAACTCGTGTTGACAAACATCAAGCGGTAGCTACGTGCTGCGTAAACGTGCTTTGAAAACGACGTAGCAGACACAAGATTTTACCGTTTCGGCTCTCCATTGTCCGTTCTCCACTCCGCAGTTTGCAAATGACTCGTTTCTTCCTTTTCTCGATGCTCGGTTAATTACAGATCGAGCCCCTTGTACCTCGCGAGCCTAAAGATCATTGTGGTACAAGCGACTCCGCTATAACGATCGGTTCAAATAGGCCGCAGTTACGTTGGAACATTGACCGACTGTCACAGTGAAATATATATATATACGTGTGTGTGTATTTCGTCTAGATTCGTTCCCTTTGGATTTCAGAAGAATATACGTATTACGTGTACGTAGTTCTTGGCATATAGATCGTGTTTTCAAGTTCGGTATCTTGCGCATCCCGATAGAAACGAATAATTTAATCTTTAGATAGAAATAGCTAAGACGTAAGAAAATTCTAAAAAATCTTGTCGTATAGAAGACTATCGGGCAATTTATTCGGAGAAAGTTTACACCAGATATAAGATTATTTTTCTGCTCGACTCTAGGTCGTTAATTCCACTAAATCCTTTCACTATTTACGAGATCCGTTGGTTAAACGACCTCTGCGATGGTATATACACGAATACGGTGCATAAACACATTCTTTCACGTTGCTACTAGGAATGTAAACGCTTTCTACCGACCTTCGTCGAAAATTGAGCAAAAAGGCCAACGTGAGAATTAAGCAAATCACGTGGCTAGTCAATGGAACGATTTAGCGAAACAGCGAACATATAGCGCGGAGAAAATATAGCGCGATCAAAGTGTACATAGACGCGAATCGACGCAACAATTTGAAATGGAACGTATCGAAAAGAAAATAAACCTTTTATTTTCGATCTGTCGGTGGTTGGCGGGGAAAAAATTCGATTTACCGGAAAAAGTTGAAAATAATAAAAATTGGAAGAAATACGTATTATACGTACGGTTAGGTTTCTGGGCGATAACACGATCGTACGACCTACAAATACAGTTTAAGAACTAGAAAGAAGTTCTCGCGGACTGGAATTACAAATTTCTCGTATACGCAGCAATACAATCCCTAATGCCAGACGCCTAGTCGGAAATTTTACCGGTGTTGTCTCCTTCTGCTGGCACGTTTCTCACAATGTCATGCATGTTTGCAGATTCAAGGCACGTTCGAGGTCACCTGAATCCTTACATCTACGCGTTTCGTTTCGTAAAATGCGAAAATCCATCCGTGCGTGCTCCTCTTCTTACAATTCGTCTCGATGATAGTTGTATTAGCGATTGACTGTTACGCGGCAACAGCCGTGGCCAGCAGGAAGACCGTGATAATTCGTTCACGTGGAAAACAACTACTCGTAACGACCCCAAAACCGAGAAAACGAGAGAAAACGAGAGAAAACGGGAGAAAACGAGAGAAAACGAGAGAAAAAGAGAGAATTACGGTCGATTATATTAGATATTACTCGCCGGCGGAGTACTCGGAGTACTCGTTGGTACTTTTAATCGAGGAGATTTGCGAACCAAGGACCACCCATAACGAACCAAGCGAATCGTGCAAGTTGCGTCGCAAGTTTTAGCACAAGTTTCTAGCATTTAGCGCTTTAGCCACGTTCCAACCGATAATTACGATTAAAAATTATTAAGAAAGATTCGTTTATTTTATATTTAGAAAATGAACAAAAGTTTCACGATAATTCCATGAGAAATATGTAGTGGCGTCTTTCTTTGGTACTTTCTTTAATTAAATTAACGTAATTTTTATCCCGATAAATCCGGAAAAAGTATCGATTTTAGCGAAACGCTATTTCCAGGAAAATAACTGTACGCGCATGTACACGTGGCAAAGCAATCTCGTCTCAAAAAACGAGACGAGTTTATTCTCGATTTTAGATTCGTTTCTCCTTGCGGGCTCGCTTCGCTCGTCACGAGAAACTCTGTATTTATCTCTCAATTATCAAGGATCGCTACGTATGAAATTTTGCAATTAATAAAGTCATTTGCTACTTATATATATTATATATTTGTATAATACTTTTAATCGTCAAATTCAACGATTTAGCACGATAGTATAGTACGTGAAGGTATAATTAAAGCGTGATAAAGTGATAAAGTAATTACAACTGTTTTCTTATAAAATATCCACCTTTTTCTCCAAGCTTCGGATCGTCAGCCCATACTAACAAACAAACCAACCTTTCATTACGCAAACGTACACAAGAAATATAATTAGTCGAATAGTCGCAGACTGCTGTTCGAGCTGCTAATTCATCCGCGCCTTCTCGTCACTGTACATACATGTAGGATGAAATATACATTACGTAAAACTGTTATGTTTGTATCGTACGCGTTAGAAAAACATGTGGAAATTTTAGTAGCATCGAGTAAGTTGCTCAAAGTCAACTTTGAAACTGATCTAAAAACGTTTCTATGTAAAATCTAGAAACGGCGAATCGAGATGTGTATTTGCCGTCAACAACAAACCGCGTATAATAGCGTGTGCGTGCGCGTGAGGTGATAGGTGTATCGAAAGTTGTGCCCGGTGGCGTCGTAATTTTATAGTTGTTAGTCGTGACACATTGACGCGCACATTTCGAACGAAGCGGCTACAGAGAATAAAGAGAGGCGATTCTTTCGTGACAAGTACTGCCGCGAAATTGCTGCTAATAAATAGCGCGAAGGATAAAACGAGAGCGATTTCATTAATAATATCGCGATGAATCAAGACGCCGATCAATTGTTCTTTGTGCGATGATTGTGCGACGGACGACCGATAGTTCAACACGGATAATTAATAGTTTTTGTAATCGTGACTTTTAATATAAATTATACATGTACGGATAAGCACAGGTAGATAATTACAAGTGATAAGATAACTAATTATTATAGCGATTACGGTGGTTAGCGATACGTTAGAAGTAACGAGGCATTTAAACGATCCGCAACAAACGTACAGCTGCTAAAGATACAACGGACCGTACCAATTCTAACTCGTTCAACTTCGCGAGGTTCGTATCTCGATTAAACATCGTTTCAAACAATATTTCATCTCAACAGCGTGTTTCGGTGAGTTCGCAAGCTTTTATTTATCATGTGCGATTCTTTAAACACCACGCACTTCGTTACAGCCTAATTCAACTGCAACTTTGACTTTCAATTTTTATATCGTATATGTTATCATTTACCCGCTAGGTAAATACATTTTCCACGTAAACTCCGCTTTTCTTATTTTACAAATTTTTTACTTACCAGCCTCTAAATTTATAATATATTAGATAACGTTCTAACGTTTCGAAATTATCTACCGTATAATACGTTATTCCATTATTTTGTAGGATTTATTCGCGTATTATATTACACGTTAGGTAGTATAAGTTGATATAACGACACTTGGCGAAACAGTCTTGTGCGATCGTTGAATAACAAACCATATACATACATACATGTACATAGCGGTTCAAGCAAGTATTCTATTTTCCGCCTATTGTAATAGTTACAACCGTCATCTTTGTGCACGACATTGACTCAAGTAACCACGATTGTGTCCTGTTTAACAACATACGGTCGAGCAACGTACAATAATAGTCGACGCGTTCGATACCCGGCTGCCCATTTCGATTCGCGCGTGGATCTTACAAATTTACACACGCGCGTTGATCGTTGACTGGAACCGCCGGCAGAAAGCCGGAAAACTTCTTTTCCACGTATGTCTCGACGTTTTTCGTGCCATCTCTGGACAAAAAGAATTGTCGCCCGAATCCTCCCAACGGAGAAAGTCGATCTGTTCTATGATCGCTGGTAATTACGCAGCACCGTAAACGGTTTTTATTCGTTCGAAAAGAGACGATACGCCCGATACTTGTGCAAATAGGCGGTCGGCTACGTGTGGTAGTCGGGACGACTATGTGGATCTTTATCGAGAAGTTTGTTTGCTTCGAAGATGAGAACGGAAAAATGATATTTCCCTTTCGAAGGTATTCGAACCGGACGATTGTTATAGAAATGGTCGCCGAAAGAAATTTTCACGACACGTATTCGGAGATGTATCGAGTGGTCACCCGGGTGTTCGGACATCGATACGTATAGCGACTATTTGAAATCGATATTTCCTGTAAAGAGAAGCTCAAAGCGTTAAAGAAACGACTTTATCGTATATGTCTGATTTACGATAAATTATTAGGCTCGGCACGTGGCATTTTTCTACGTTATTCCACGAGAAGCGTAGAGTTGAAATCTTGATCTCACGTTATTCAATGACTAAGAAAGCACTTGCGAGTCGATCGTTTTCGATACGATGCGTTGTAAATAGGAAGCGCTTCGCGGAAACGATTATCTGCTGGTCGATTAGAACGATGGTTTAATCAGTACCTTTTCTTGGAGACGTTTCTTCCGTTCTAAATAACAACGAACACTGTTCTTGCGCTTTGCCTTTAGCTATCTTACGTTTTTACTTTCAAGCCGGACAGACAGCAATTTCTTACATCGGCGTTGCGTTTTATTCGACGCTTACCACGCGCAATTACGGTTAATCGCAAGTAACGAGTTATTATCGAAATGTTCCAACACTCGTCCGATAATCACCTGACAGTTTTAAAACACACGATCGTTTATCAGTATTCCTTTTATAAGTTCGCATGCCTCGTAGATTAACGTGATGGACGAATTTTTCACGATAAATAAAATTTTTCATATAATTTCTTTAACCGCGCGAGTTTGAAACATTTCTCATAAAACAACTTATTAACCTACCTACATCGAATCTAGCTATATCATCTATGTCAAAGTCATTCACTTGGCAGATATTTATCATTAAAAAACATAATCTATCTTGGTAAAATCCATCGTACAAAGGAAGGAGAAGGACGCGAGCCTCTACCTTTTCTTCCCATTTCCTTCATATTCTATTAATTTATGCGGTATATTGAGAAAAGAATACCTTGGACGCAGCGTAGACGCGTGTGCGTACAGGACAACCGGACACTCGATTAAAAGAAATTCGAAGAAGAAAGAAATCTTTTGGTCTTCTCGAACGCGGTAGCTCGATTCTTGGGCAACGTTTCCTACTGGACTGACCGCAACGTTTCCGTTGAAAGCCGTAATTTCCGCTAAGATAAGTTAAGCGGGCAAAAACATGGACGACTTGTACACTGTTCAGTCCGCGCCGAAGCGCAAGACGGGAGCCTTGGGCTCGAAATTCAACAAACCGTGTACCAACTTTTACGCTTATCCCCGTCCATCCTTGCGATCCTTTTATTTAGCGTAGTTCGCAGTCAGTGAAATTTCCTAAACTCTCTCAACACGTCCCGTGCTGTGCGGTTAATCCACGTTTGATATTTCGATTCGCGTAGTCTGTCATTTTAGTTACGAACAGCTCTGTATCGGTCTGTTCGACTACAAATAACGACACCATATATACCTTAGTTGTAGGATTTTTCTAGATTACACGTTTAATTTAAAGTCAATGTAATGCAATACTAAAGACGTTTTTTCCTACCTCTCTCGAAACGACATCGGAAATGCCTATTTCTTCGTACGTTCGTTTACGATCGACTACGATGCTTTGCATGTTTTCCATTCCACGAAAGTGATAAACGTTCGTGTGATTTTGAAGTTTGTGAAATTGGAGGAATGGCACGCCGTATCGACGATCTCGTTTGTAAAAGTGACGATTAATACCTAGTAAATCAAAGAATATCTGGTAAAAAGACAGATGACAACAACGATTACTAGATATTCGCGCAGATTTATACGTTTGCGAAAATATTGGAAATGATGGGACTCGAGCGCGAGTCCTCGTTATCAAATATTTGTCAGATGTAAATGCGTACAAAGATCGCGTGTTAAATTATGTAACGAGAATGTAGCGACACCGATAAAGCGATTAGCTTTTATAATGACATTTTATTCGCGTTACGATCTTTTAAAGTTTGAAGCATCGCTAATGGTTCGAGACGAACCTTTCTAATCGCACGCAGCGCGCCTATACCTATCGTACCGTGGAAAATGTTCATCGACGCAGGTAATGGTTGTTTTTCAATTTTTGCCAAGATGGTGGACGGCTGGTGGACGCAGTTATCTGAAAATATATACACGATGTACACGTTTATACGTACACACATGGAAAACAATGTGTCGCCGTTTTCCTGACACGTGCTTATCGTCCGGGTTCCATGTGCTTGCAAATGGAAGACTAACGCGCTTTTATCCAGGTTTCCACGCAAAACCTGGTAGAAGGTCGTCCAGAAAGTTACGTTATGCGTCTTTGTCCTGTTGCTACGTACTCGCATCTGCGATTGACAAGGCTACGAACAACAGCCTATTCTTCTGTAATTCTATAATGCGAACAAAGATCACACGGAAAGTAGTTCCGTGCCTGCCGAAGGAACTCATCGTCGAAAACTGCGTGGCTTTACACGGACAGAAATCTCATACGTGTCATAACAATGTCATTAATCGATCGAAATTAACGAGAAAATTGCACGTATTAATGCTTAGCTGCATCAATTAAGACATACTTCTTTATTTGCACGTTGCTTCTCAAATACAGCCGCTTCTATAATAAAGATTCGCTTTCGGATAATCATCGAGAATGTATTCGCCACGTGAAACATATCGTACGTTCGCGTGTTGCGTAACGAAAATTTGAATTTTGAAAACGGAAACGCGACGCTCGTTCCTCTAGAGTGGGTACCAGTGCGAAACTGTAACTCGGAAATGTAAAATAAGACTTTCTCGTAAATCCTCGTATTCGAGACAAAGCGTTTTTGCAGAAACGAGAAACAAGACAGATTGGATACACGTGTAAAAGAAATATATACGCACACGTAGGAGAATTTCTGCTCAGCCTACTTACGCTTTGGGAGACGGGAAAAAAATGTCAAAAATAGCATTTCCATTTTTACAGTTTTGAAACGATCCTTCACCTCCCACTTTGATCTCTCGCGACAGTACCACTTCTATTTTACAGTCTACGCGTTCTTCTTCGCGTCACCTTCTTTTCCTTTAGGATTGCAGATTTTTACATACCGTCGTATAAATTACATCTTGATTTATATAATAGCACCTTTTCTTTTCCGAGATGCCTTTATATAGGTAAAGGAAACAACCATCCGCGTTTCACATGATAATTACACGTTGGAATTATCATGTAATTATTATATTATATTTGGAACGATAACGGGCTGTAAAGGAAACATCTCGTAATTTCGAAGATAGCGTTGTTATTTAAGAAAAATTCATTGTGCGCGTGTGTGAAGCAAAGCGCGTGCAAAAGTTTAATGAAAAAAGAACAGAAAGAAAAGGAGGATCAATCAAAGAAAGAATATATCGATACAAGTTGTGGAACGAATTTGGTCTTGCAAGAAGTTATACAAGATATAATTAACATCGGGTATATCGGTTCTTCCCAAGAATTCGACTTGTTCGTAACTCTGAATTTCAAGGATTGCCGTTACTTGGCCAATTTTCAATTTTCACCACGTTCCGTTGTCAATTCCGACGATTTCTATAAAATTTTAGCCATTTTTCTTTCACATTGGAAAATGTCTCCGCGTTAACGTACAAGCGCAGTTTCGTTTCCATTCAGAATTGGATCGTACCTCTAAAAATTTCTTTTCACTTACCACGCTTGTTAGCACATTTTCTATTATCGCTGACCCAGTTATCGAGGTTTTATTCGTGCATTTCGATAAAACGGCTTACAATTAGAAAAAATAACATCAAAGCGACAGAGGGTTACATATTACATGAAAGTAAAGTTCGAAAGTTTGTCGAAAAGTGGGCAGTGTAGGTATTCCGGTGGACAGGCAATGTATTTTAAGAAACATGTACCCCTGTATTCCACCAATGCCTACCGATAACAAACGATCGGGTTTTCTTTTGTCGCGACTGGCGCGATCGAAGCAATTCCGCGATGAATTTCCATGTCCGATTCTGTTGCAGGAGCAACCGAAGGAACGTCGTCCGCACTGGGAAGAAGGGACGCACTGGGAAGGAGGTTCCGGAAGATATTCGCGGGTTTTCGTGAGAACCAACGACCTTCCATTTTACTTGAGAATAAGTAGGAGAGGTCGGCCTTGAAGCGTGGAAATACGCGGCGTCGCGTGGTAATAGTCGCGGAGCAGGCAGCAGAACTCGGTATCAAGAGAGAGATTTATTCGAGTTTCACAACCTCTCTCGATCAGCGGCACCGGTGGTCGCGGTCGTGACCTCGATAGAGCTCATCCACCTGGTTGGATAACTCGACTCTCGATTCGAGCAGCCGCCACGGAACCCTGAAAGGTCGAGCCGCTCGGTAGCCTCGCTCTTTCGCCAGTCTACTCCTGCTTCTCGGTACCACCGTCGGACCACCACCGGACCACTGCCGGACCACCGCCGGACCACCGCCGGACCACCGCCGCACCACCGCCGCACCACCACCGGAAGTCGCACGATGTAGCGACTTTTGCCGACGATTCCATCGCGCGATAACATTGTATCTGATCGAAACTGTGTTCTGCGCGTGTTACGCGTTGTACGTGTCCCTTGACAAGAGAAACGGAAACAAGACGTTGGAATATTTTCGGACGGTACGATCGGACGTCAGCAGCGTGGCCGCGGTCGCGCGCCAACCATGAAAACGATGGGCGACGTGGCCCCGAATTCCGTCGACGAACAGAACGGCAGTTCTTGCGCCTCGGCACAGAACCCCACTGCCGGCAAAGAATTCGGCCACAAGACCCTCAAGTCCTTGAAGAGGGGCCTTGGCAGACTTTGGAGGAGGCATCGTGGCAACGCCTCCATCACCGAATACGACCCTTGCTACAAGGTCGCTTATCTCGGGAACGTTCTCACTGGATGGGCCAAGGGTAAGCCAATTATCCGATTAATCTCTTCTTGTCTTTACCGGCACCGATCGTTAAGGTTTGCACGCGCTTTCCCGCCAACCACCGGGCCATTTCTTCTTATTCGACGGCCGCTTCTTTCGAAATAACCACCGAGTTTTAACCGAGTTTTGCAATCGATCGCAAGAGGAGAGCGCACGATCGATCGGTATTCCTCGCTTGCGTAAAAACGAAACATCGCAGAGACGCTCGCTGGTATCGAGGCTCTCGCCTTGCTCCGATCGCTCGATGCGATGTCTGCGAGGCGAGCTTCTATCCGGACGGCAATAGAGAGTGGCTCTACGTTTACGGTTTCTTCGAAAGCCGCGTATATTTGCCCCGATACGCGTAATACGTAATTCGAACGCATTAACGACGATCTTTCTTTCCGTTTCACTTATTCCTTCGACGTTAATGGAATCCACGTTCTTGGCACGCTCCATGTATATACGCGCGTATACGCATTTCCTATCGATACGAAAACGAGATATTCAAGCGGACACTTTAAATTTATTAGGTTCGAAATTACGTACGCGTTTCGCCAACTCGATACTAATGCCTGTTCTCGTCGGTGTCAGCGACGACGGTTGAACAAATCTTTCGCAATAAAAGTTTCTGGCCGGCCAAGCTGCCAACGAAACGCAACGAAAACCAGTTTGGATAATTAACGAGGAATCGCGTTTCCAGATTAACGAGACCGTCTACGGTTTTCTAATATTTTAAGCATTTCAAGTGCCGCTCGAAAGTATCCGGATACTCGCTTAGTACCTTTCGCAGGACGTCATTTAATTTTCGAAAGAGAACGGCCGATCGATTTACTCACGCTCGACCGAGATAACGCGACGATAAGTCGTCGATCGTCGAACGTACCGAAATTTAACATCGAATGTCGTAAGTTATATAAACAGCGTGATAAAAGAAGTTCTTGGAAATCGATAGGAAGATTATATCCCGATTAGTTGGAGCAGTTCTATCTAAATATAGATACGAATCTTTATATCTACTTGTATCTACTGTTAATCTAGCATAGAAATTTTCTTCGACGATCAACTTGCCATTTTACTCGTTTTGAAATATGTCATCGCAGCGTGTGGCAGCTTCGATTAAATTACCTAGTTTTCTATCTAATATCGACGTACATAAGCCTCGCACCTCTGACGATTCTTGTCTTATAAAACGTGATTTTCTTCAAACAGACGCGAGTTTTGTATCGAACATTTATTATGTACAACGAAGAAGGTTTCCACTCTGTTCGCGTCTATGTACGAAGCGACGTATATCCATTTATCGTTATTAGCAAACTGTGCACGCTCGTTCGTTCGTTCGTTCGTTCGTTCGTTCGTTCGTTCGTTCGTTCGTTCGTTCGTTCGTTCGTTCGTGGGAAATTAAAAAATGCAACAGCGCAAGGGATACGTTTATGCGCGTATTGTTAGGCGGATACGTACGTACACTTACGGAAAATGTCCAAAGCATAAGTATAAACATCCAGCGGTTGAAACAAATCGCCTCGCATCCGTTTGCTCGGTTACAACAAGAGTCGGTTTAAAAAGATGCGAACTTGCATAAACGTTTTTTAGCCTAGTGGCTGCAAATCGTAATCGGCAGGGCGGCTAATTAATCGCTGACCCGGATAAATCAAAGAGACGTCGAGAGTATTTCCGAATCGTCAAGTCCGAGACGCGTAAACGACCAGACGGAAGCGCGTACGTAATACGTACTCGTTGCAGTTAGCGGCCGGGCAAGGTCAACGTCTAACCAGCCCGATAGTGTACTCCACCCGTTCGATACTGGCAGCGTTCGATACGAATAAATCGTTCGACTGGAATTTAGCGTAAATTCGCGCGCGCATACACTAGTTACTGGTTGATCGAGCAAATAAACGAAACGAATTTTACTCGCTAAACAATTATACTTACTTAAAAAGTAACGAAACAGAAACTCCCGAGGTAACAATAGCTCCGACGCACGTTAACAAGAAAACACTCCTCGTCACCTTCGTTGCGCACAAATTGAGATAAAAATTTCCCTATGGAAAAAATTCGTACAGCCTCTGTGGTATCTACTAGGCGTACAAATATTCTATTATCCGGATGCGTTTGGCGTCCAAATGGTCTATCAACGAGAACAAGATTTGTATCGAAGAAAGAAACGAGTACTTGGATATCGCGCGGTACAACGACAGGCGTATACGGAGTACAATCTGCAATCTCGATAGGAGGGGACTCCTACTTTCTCTACATACCTTTGCTTCGGACTGGGTCGGCCTTAATCATCGGGAACACCATTATTACGGTACGTTTATTCGCAACCGCTTATTTCGTCGCGATTAATTAATTCTCGGCTGACTCTGGCTAGCAGACGCTCGTAACCTCTTTCGATCCCTTTTACGGAAGGCAGTAAAATCCCCGTCGTTCTGCCCGAGCTGCTTTTCACGAAATCCACCGCCTGTCGCGATTCCCAGAAACTCGGAAAGAAAATTATTTAAGTAATCGACTGTAACACGATCGCCGATACTTTCACCCGCTAGTAGAGATCACGCGATGTGATTAACATCTTAATAGCGTGGAAGGAGGTTTTACCGGGTATTAATAGCCACGAAATTAACTCTGCATCGGCATGTCGCGCTCTTTCGTTACTAGACGCACTCTCGCGTATCTGCCTCTTTGGCTTTCATTAGAAAAATATCTCGTGCCTATCGATCAAAAATAAAAGTGACAACTGCGTTTTACGACTTGAACGTTACAACTTGAACGAAAATACAGCCACCAGTTGATGAAATTTACCAATTTTTATTTCATTTCCGTTTAATGTTTGCCATTAAACGCGATTAAACCAGACTCCCTCGATTTTTCTCAAACATCCTAATTTAATACGTTTATTTCCTATCAATCGTTATCGTTATCGTACTATCGTCATTCTATCTTTTATTATATGCAAAGGTACTATATGTTTCGGTAAATTCGTGTCGCGCAGTTGTCGACTATAATATATGATACGATGGTTAGTAGACGGACACAAATATCTGTTTAAATTCTATCTTTTGGTTACGTTTACAAGGATACGAATTTGCGCAAGTGCCCGAGGAAGAAAATGTTAAATATGAAACGCAAAGATCGTTTACCTTTGCGTTAAAAGAATTGCGTGTACTTTCGTATTCCGATTTTATGCATAAAGATTTTCTCGGAACGTTAAAAAAATGTGTATCTTGCAAATAAGCGGATAAATTATCGTCCTTTGTAGCGTTAACGTTAATTTTAACAGCTACGTCGATCAAATTTGTTTTTACTTTTCTCAACGGATACCGTGAAATCCGAGTTTATAGAACGATACTTGTAGCACTGGTCCGTCGTTCAATTTATTCGATTTAACAGCTTCCAGTTTTGCCTCCGACTCGTTCTCGTTGACCTTCGCGCCACTTTCCAGAAGAATGCAAATAGATCCAACCGAATATCATCATTTTTGACTCTCTGTAATCTTGTTCGAAACACGGTTCCTCATCTATCGTAAACTGTAACTGTAGACAAGTCGTGATAATAGGCGCGGCAAATCGACGAAAGAGGAAAATTCTCTTTTCTTGCTCGTTTTTAATTTAATTTACTTGCTCGTTTCATCAAAGTACAACAAGTCGCTACACTCGTACAAGTCGCAATTGTGCAATCGTCAGTTGTTCTTTAAATAACTACTCATACGATAGCCGAATCTTGGAAAAATCGCGATATTTCGTCGATGAGGTAGTCCGCAAACTGACCACTGATTTTCGCTTCGATCAAATATCTTTTTTTTTTTTTTTTAACTTTATTTTTATCCTTAGCTTATCAATCTAGAAGCTAGGATCTAGGACCTAGGACCTAAGACCTAAATACCTAGGTTTGTTCTATATAAGAAATAAAATTGCCATCGAATCTCGATACGTTACTTTGATTTGTAAACTAGATACCAACAAGTTGCGATACAAGTAGAGATAACTTATCGTCACATACGACACAGTAGTAAAATAAGATGACAGGTAAATGGACAGATTTGATAAAATGCACTATGCGCTTGCGTAGATCTCAAGTCGTGCGACGTTATATAGAGGGAGAGAGAAAAAATCGGTATTCGTTTACCAGCGAAGAACCGACAGTAGAGTATTGGAATATCGGGGAAAGTATCCGTTTCAATTATTATGAAAACGAGAAATGTTCGAGAAATGAGCATTATCGCTACCCAGATACTTTGTTCGTTCTATGCACTGTATATAACTCGGCGCGATATTACATATACAGTAGGAAGAAACCACCGTGTATTTTTAGCCGTAGCAAAAGTGAAATCATACGTTCCAACGAAACGTACATATAACCTATTTTTTAATCAACGTGTGCGAATCTTTAACCTTATCTGACGCGAACCGATAAAAACATTAGAAAATAGACCTTGCTCCCTCTGCCTTTCAAATTTATACACCTATATATCTGTTTAGTAGGTTTTAACGTGGTTACGTTAATAACTGCGCATATACGGCTAGAAGCGAGGATAACGAGAATTGAAAATATCGTGGGAATTAGATTTTATCATCAACGGTCCTTTCTTTTTATTCAGAGATCCTTGCAAGAGTTAGCAAAGTTGCACAACGTGGACAAATCGACGCGAATCGCGCTAGTACGTGAGACGCGAGACGCGAAACGGTTATTCATTTTACGCATAACCACGGACGAACGAAAGGTATTTTTTTCCGTCCACTTTTACCTGGAAATCGTTATCTATCTGCGGGTGCAACGAATGCAGGAGAAATGCGTTAATTTTGTTTCGCAACGGCACGTGTTTCGAAATGTGTCGGAGACAATGAGAAACTCGAGGCAATTCGACGCAACCGAGAAATAATGGAAAAATCCAATAACCACGAAGTCACGTTGCTCCTCCGCTTAGAAGACAAAGTCAACTCGAGTTAAACTTGGTAGCGGCTACCTGGTCAACCTCTGGTTCTGGCCAAACACCATATATTTAACGTTCCACGGCGCATTCGAGACGCGATTGAAAAATCACAAGTACAATTTGACTAAAAAGTTTTAAAGCCGAAGAAATCTCGGAAGCTCGCGACAAGATTCGAGGTTCGATATCGAGATTAATAAAAGGAACCTACCCGCGTGCCCATTTATGTATGCTTTTTAAAATCGAAGATAAGGTTTCACCGAGATACTCGAAAGCGTAGAAAAGAAAAAATCTTTGAAGCCTTAGATAGAAAATATGAAATATCAATAACGGAATGTACATATAGTTGTTTTATTTATCCGCGGGTATATCGTATATCGTATATCGTATATCGTATATCGTAATGAAAATTTCAATTGCACGTGCGTAAGAAAGACTCGTGATTTAACCCGTTGTCTCGTTAATCGGCTAACTTTCCGAGATATATATATATATATATAAATCTCGTTTCCTTTCAATTGTAATAAAAGCTCGCGAACATTCCTCTTTGGGTATTAATTCGTTCGAAAAACACGTGCGAAGGTTTGCTGCCCTGACCGCTATATTTAAAATAACCTTACCGTATTCTCCGAATATTTAAATCACGGAACGACATCCGTTATTGTCATCCATCAAAATGCTACGCGACAGTGAAACTTACTTCTCACGCTTGGATAGATGGATGGACTCTGCCGTATCGTTAATGGTCGTTTCATCGACGATATAGTTGGATAATAAATAGATTTTATTCGACACATGACTAATCGTGCACTGTCTGCGGTATCTATGGGCGACGACGAAGCGTAAAAATGTCGTTAACAAACCACTATTCGAGCAACTTATTGTTTTGCGTTTCAAAATAAATACGTACACCGATCTATAACGCGTACAATAACGCTGTATACGTATATGTTTATTACCACCAGAGAGACAATTTGCGGCCTGATAATTTCACGTCGTTAATATTAATTCATTGCCCGATTATCCTATTTCTGATAGAAAAGTTGCGAAATTTTGCAGATCAAAAGTCTAAAACGTCGTAAAAATGTTGTTCCCATGTTCTCACAGATACGGAAAGATATAAGATCGCGGGAAGGAACAGCGAATGAGTAGCTATGGAATAGCGAAAAGGACGCGAGCGGAAAATGTCGTTCGATTTCGTAGAAATATCACGAGTATTCTGCTCATTTTTGCACCTCTCAATATCCCAAAAATTCGTAAACGCAGCCTAGCAGCAGTCTAGTTGTTCGCTATTTAGTCTACTTGCTTCTGTTACGTTCGCGCGAATTCCCTTATTCGCACGGTGGTTGTACGTTGCTCGGCTTGAACGCTCCGAAAGGCTCGAGACCAATACCATGCAAGAATCTTTTCCACGAAAATGCCACGTAGGACGCGGATTACTTCTAGCCGCGCTGCTCCTTCTCCCCCAATTCTTCTTCGATATAAAAGGCGTAGAGCGACAAGAGCTGAACGGGTTCGGTTAAACAGCCGATTGACCGCTCGACTCCCTGCTACGAGGAATGTACGCGATACGAAACGCGAAATACCGCCGAGCGAACAAGACGACCCGCGACAGATCGAAACAAAAAACAAATTGCTTTCTATATCCGTGGATACATTTTAGCGAATCATCGATCAGTATTTCAAAATTGATTGCCTTTTAACGTCGAAAGATATTCGACGAGTGTACCTGTCGCAACGTAAAATTCCTAACACAATTTCTTCTAGTTACTCCTTTACGCTAGCCTTTATCGAGATACCACCGTTGTTACGCCGTTTCTCCTACTATTGTTCCTGTTACTATTACATATCTCCGTGATGTTATCAAACATGATTCAAGTTTGTTCGTCCACCGTCGCTATCTTTTATTTATTTTTAAACGTTCGAATCGTACATTCGCTTATCGCCACAGGATTCCGTGTATCATCTACCTTCTGTCGAGTAAAACATTTTTGACAGAGTCTTACTTATCAGCTTATCTTTCAAATCCACGCGCTCGATACTTGATTTAACGCTCGTGATTACGGTAGATCGTAAAACATTAACTTTCCATTAAAGATACCGCGAACAGGTACTGGAAAGTATGCAACGAAAAGCGCGTCACGAACGAAAAGTCGCAAACACTCGAGATACGACGATTTACAGTTCTTCGCTCAAGCTCTCGTAAGATCGTTATTAAACAAATATAAAACATAAAGAAAGGCTCGCGTCGATGCACGATTCTTCCAACATATCGATACGAATCGCCTATTATCTGTCCGAACTTTGAGAGTTTCAGCGTTTCGTTCTTCTTACCGTGTTGACTAGTCGGAAGAGGATACGATTTCTCGGAACTCGAAGCGCCGAATAATCCGAATAATCGTAAAAAAAAAAAAAAAAAAAAAAAAAAAGAAAAAAAAGAGGAAACGGGAACCGATATCGAACACCGATATCTTTATGGTGTCTACGATTATGACGTCTAGAGATTATTATTATCATTATTATTAGGGCGAGTAACAATCGTAGGTCACCGAAATAGCTCTACCACGAAGCTCTGCAATCGAATTGCAACGCGAGTCTCGTTACGTGGATCCGTATCTGCGTCATTTGGATCGTTGAATCGTGGCTGTTGGTTAGCTGCGCTGATTCGAGCGATGGATCGACATCCAGGTCACAACAATTGACCAAGCAAACACGGATTTTTCATCTGTCCTGTCGCGTCCTGCGGCGCGTCGGTGTCGGCCGGTGGTAGCGGGCCGGTAGCGGGCCGGTAGCGGGCCGGTAGCGGGCCGGTAGCGGGCCGTAGCTCTCATTTTCTCGAAAACACGATGAACTCGAGACCGGTCGGCAAAATGGCCGACGTCTAACGGAAGAAAAATTAACGGGTTGCTAGCATTACCTTTAATTGGATAATACCGAACAGAGTGTTACGGCCTAGCGGTCGTATATACTTTTGCTATACCACTCGTTCTGCAACCGACCGGCTCTCTCGTAGCGACGCTTCCTGTTCCGCGTCGTTCCAGATCGTCCGTTTTTCCGCTTGCGATTCGATACCAACAGCGCGATACCTCGCGTCGTCGGTTCGTTCGATCGTGACGATCATTGTCAACGACGTTGCTGCTGCTTTCTCTCGACGTGTCGAGAATCGTACGATACACATTCGGCAGAAAATCGCCATACCTACGGTGTATAATAGTCGACGAAAGTATTCCAACGCTTACCACAGAATTTTTTTTATCCGTTTTTTATCCACCTATCATACGCATCGTACGAAATTGCGTGAAATTTCGTCAGCACCGTAACGAGTGACACGACTATCACGATTACAACAGTAGAGTTTGAAGCAATCTCGAAAAGAAGTTGCGACGCGTTTGTTGCAAACATACGCTCGAAGAAAAATTAGTAGTATACAGTGTAAATAAATCTAAGATGATCTTAAATCTAATTACGATCTTTCGCTCTACGTCGGGTGTCCCGTAGCTCTATCGTATCATCGAATATATAACGTGTATCGGGGAGCCGCTTCAGCGGCGGAGACTCGCGAAAAGTCAAGACGGTAGCCCGAGAAACGGACAGAGTAAGACAGTTCGGACGTAAAGAGGTCATTTTGAACACCTCTTGCGAAGGTATGCAGATACAGTTTGTCAAGGAAGAAAACTAGGTCGACTACGTCAAACAGGGCATCTGTCTGTACGAACGTTTTTTTTTTTACTCTTTTCATACGCACAATCCACCGCCAATGCGGCACGCCCTGTATAACACAGCAAATAATTGACCGTTCAAATAACACTTTGCCGATCTTTGCAAACTTGGAACAAATACCCCGTAACTTGCATGTACATCTTCGGATCTGTTTGAAACTTTACCAATTTTTACTATCGCGATAGGCGTGTCTCGTTGAAAGTAGTTGAAAGAACGAAATTTTGAAAGATACTACGATAAACTTTCTGTCATCCTACATGCATGTATATATATATATATATTTGTGTATTGCGTATCTTTTCTCCAAAGATAATATTTTCCTTAATGTTCGCTCTTATAATTTTATAATAATTGATCGGAGAAGAAAAGACAAACAAACAAACGATACGATATCTGGCGTAGGTTACAATCGCGCTATCGAGTTCGAAAAACTATAGGTTAATGATAATTTTTAAAACGGGGCGTTCCATCTATAAGATCTATAAGATCCTACAACGTTCCATCCTATCCTGTAAAGTACGTCGCGCGCGTTATATGAAACATTGTAAAACTATTTTCGCACTGTAACGAGATGCGACTGGCGCGATTACGTTAGTAACGTTTTAAACGAATCTGACAACGTACATACGTAGAAACTGCAACATATTTATTGCAAGCGTGTATTTAGTGAAAGAACGATTAAATTAAAGAGTACGGCGAAAGAAACGAGAAAAAGACGAGGATCATTTTCTCAAAGACTTGGGACGAAAGAACTTTACTTCGCTGTCCGTCCAGCCGATAATTAGTCAAACGAACATACGTATATTTGACAAGTTTTCCAACTGTGTTTTGTTAAAAGTTGCGAGTCTTCAACGCAATTTCCATATTCTTAATTTCCGTCCTCTTTTAAGCCGTAAAATCTATTCTGATTTCACTCTCGCCAGGAATTTACGCCTGCAGCGCACGTTGTTACATATATACTTTTCATTGTTGCGGCGACATCGTGTTTGCAAAAACGGGTGAAACTGAAACGGGCGTCGTAGAGCAAACGGCTAACGGCAGGTGTCGCTGGACATTTTAAATAAGCTCGTTGCAAAATTTCGTACGAATCGTACAGGCTGTAATAATCACGTACACTGTTATACTCGATCGTACGGAACGCGAAGAATGGAGCGAATACAAAGCTTGTACGTGACAACAAACGGAGAACGATGGAGCAATCTGTTGTCTTGCGATTGTACTTTGACAGGAGTTTAGTGATCTTCGTGAACCAATCGATGATGCGCCGATGATGCCGAGATGTGTAACGTTGTTCGATATCCGCCTGACCATTTCGATCCATCGATCGTTGATCGTTGTCTCGAAATGGCAGAAAGCCTGAAACTTCCTTTCCAGTTATATCGTACGAACGATCGTTGATCTTAATCGGATATCGAGTTTGTAATAAACGCGCGTACAACGTCTCGACGCTTATCGCGCAAACTCTGGACAAAAGAAATCCTCGGCCGAGCGATAAGAAATGGTCGCGCGAATCCTCCCAACGGAAAGACTCGATCGATTCTATGATCGCTGGCAATTAGCAATTAGCAAAGCACCGTAAACGCTTTTATTCGTTCGAAAAGAGACGATACGCGCGATATTTGTGCAAATGGGCAGTTTTAAATTAATAATTAAATTAATTAATAAATTCGGGCGGTTTTAAAGAAACGTCCGCCGAATGTATTCGGGTGGGCACCTGGTGGCTATCCTGGCATGGCTATTGACGTAACAGTTAGGCGATAAGCGGAACCCGATAAAGATAATTAGCAAGTTCCAAGACTTTGTGCTCGCATACGTGCTTAGTATGTATATCGCGGTACTCGAGCAAACGAAAATTTCCACCGGAGCGTAAAAACGACAATGACGAATGTTATCGGCGGTGTGAAGAAGACGAAGTTGTTAACGATAGAGGCGTAAGAAACCAGCATAAACGAGAACGTGTAAGAAAACCCGCTAATCCGTTTGTAAGAACCGAGAATAGCCTAATGGCTCGGATTTTTTACGATCGTTTGCTCGCACGGTTCACTTTTATCGATTGTATTCAACCGAGATTCGACTTACCCGAATGGCAAAATGTTTTGTAATCGCTCGCCATTTCTGTTAGATCGATGCATACGAAACGTTGTTTACTCAGGTAAAACTTATACGAGTTTAATCGCCGCACGTGGCTGGAATCGTTGTAAACAACTCGCAAAGAAAGTATCGAGATATTTGTTTACCGGCGATTGCCATAAATGACAAAGAAGCGAGGATATTTTATACAAAAAAATAACGAAGTAATTTCGTTACTCGTTACTTGAAACAAAAATCACCGGTTTTGGGTTTGGGAAAATTCTTCTCCTAATTTTACAGTTTTCTTCTTCTTCTTCTTCTTTTTTTATCTTTTTATCTTTTTATTTTTTATTCTTTTTTTTTTTTATTATTTTTATTTTTATCGAATTTGGTAAGTTGAACGATTGAACGATTAAATCGGAGGAATATCGTAAGCCCTAAACCCTAAACCCTAAACCCTAAGCCGTAAACCCTAAACCCTAAACCCTAAGCCGTAAACCCTAAACCCTAAACCCTAAGCCGTAAACCGTAAACCGTAATCCGTAAACCGTAATCCGTAAACCGTAATCCGTAAACCGTAAACCGTAAACCGTAAACCGTAAAACTGTAAACGATGCGGTAGAGACCGCGTTGAATTTAATTGCGAAACCCAAGATTCGTACTTGTTTCAAGTGCGCAGTTTTTCGAAACGAACGAAATATGCACGGAATGTCGGATGAAACGTCCAAGTTAATTGGATTCTGTTGCCTGTTGCACCTGAGAAAAATTTGAATTTCATAGCGCGAGAATATGTATTGACGTAAATCAAGAATTTAACGTTACACGGTTAACCGCTTGATGTAACGAAAGCAACGAGAAACTAAACTTTGCGCGTAATTACGAATCATGAAATATTTATCGCTTTGTTTTCTAAATAATTAACTCGTCTGTTATTTACATCGGAACCACTTTGTTTGCAACTATGCAACTCTATGCAACTGTAGAACATTCAAATAGTCGTAGAACGAAGAAGATGATCGTTTCGTTGGTGACAAAAGCATCGATACAGTCACAATGTTGCGATCATAAAAATATCGCGCAAACATTTCCTTGTAGACTTTCGTTAGTTTCGTAGTTGGGGTAATTTTCTCTTATAATAGCAGAACGCGTAATCGATTATTCTCCGCTACTAGGAAAAGCAAAACTCTTTTTAGTCTTCTTTTAGGAAAAAGAAAAGTATTTTTAATCGGCACAGAGTGGTTTTATATCAACGACAACAGGATAGTTTGTCCTTCGTATTTGCATACGGAGAAACGTCGTTGGTGAAAGTACGTGGCCAATGAAGCGCGTAAAACGCGACGAATGAATGAATCTGATGACCGAATATACGAATAATTTACGTTATAAGGTTTCAACGAAGATATATCGAGATATCGATTATTAAAAGCCTTAATTAAAGATTTTGTGACCGTCTCACGGATCAACGTCTATCTTTGATTTCGTTTGCTTCTCGTACAAGGCTACGCACAAAGTGCGCAAAGTGTGCAAAGAAGCACGAGAGAGATTAAACTCAACGTTACCGATTCTTTCGTTTCAAAAGCAACAGGTTTCTGAATTTGCATAAATCTTATCCTTGTTCGAAGACCGATTCGTTTGTAAAATTCTAACCGAGTAATTTTGTAATGAAAAATTTCAATAACCATAAAACTATTATATAAGTTATACAAAGGCGAATCAACCTTAAGCAGGTCGATTCTAATTATCTCAAATATAATCGTGATTTAGTTTCGTTTCAGATAGAAACGAAATAACGCGTATTAAAAAGATATAACTTATCTATCTACGAAATCCAGATAAAATTAAACTGTAAGAAATCTTGCGCATCGTTTCCCGCAATTATCTGGCAGCTGAACGATCTTTCCACCGAACCCCTCAATCGCCAACCACTTTTAACACGAAAGTTAATCGTTTCAGCGACTGCTCGACAGCTGCACTGTTCTTCCGATCCGATCTTGAAATGTCCGTGACGTCCAATCCGATTCGGAGACTAAAACGAGATCAGCCTTATCTATCGAACGATCATCCGTTTCTTTATATTTTGTGTCTTGGGAATGTCTAGCTGCTACGCTTCGTTCTGTATAACACGTACTTCTATTTTACTACATGAATATTTATGAGGATCACCTTATACGTTACGAAATAAACGAACCTATTAAAAATCATACGGCGGAACGAATGGTGCGAGCGCTACGAACGGATAAAACGGGCGCTTTCGTTTCTTCAAAATTTATAAAATTGCAGCGTATAGATGCAGAAAGAAGATACGGTTATTCGTGCTATTATTACTCGTTTACGTTGGCGTTAATTCGAGTTTTCCACGTCTTGGCCCACTGAAAGTCGGTTCACGTTACTTTCACCGCGAGACGCGTAACACGGCCAACCAAGTCGATCCGAGCAGCGAAGATCTAATCGGAAAGGACGGCGTTAAATGTTTATCTCGATATGCATCTAGACGAAAGACTCGCGTGGATCTAACACCGAGAAACCAGCGAAAATAGAAAATCGAACGAAAAAGCACGAAAGAGATTCTTGGAATTTCTCTTCGCGTCGATCGTAGCGTTCAGAAATACGATTCATCGGTGGAAATTTAGCGAAAAGAATGCCGTAAATGAAACGCTGCGTCGATGCAACATTCGCTCTTGCAATTAGTGGATGAATTTACTCGAAAGTCGCATACTTGCTCGATCAAAATATATTTGATAATTGGCAAATGATTACAATTCTAACTTATCCGGTAGAGCATTCATGTATATTGTTCTCCTTATAAACGTTATTCTCCGATCGTCTTCCCTTTTCAGTTCGTTCGTTCCTTCCCTTTTCATTTCCAATTAATTTTTCTTTTCCAATTAACGAGGAAGCAGAGTGCTTTACGTAAGGCGAAAGTCGGCTTTTATGTAGGCGCTAATAATATTTATCGATCAAAATTCATGTCAAGACGATTAAAATCATTTCCTTGTCGAAATAGCGGTATCGCTTCAATTATTTTACTTTGTTTGTCAACTTTTTGCAACGCAGAATCATACATATTTTATTTAAACGGATAAAATTCACACGCCTATTACGATTTATAATACTCTGCGATAGCATTCTATCGACTGACGTTCCATCGATTGATTCAACGTATGTTAAAAACATAATCGTTTTACTATCGTCGAACGAAGATAGAGCTGCGTGATAATTTCTATTACAGCCACTAGCTTAACTTTAACTTTAACATCGCTTAACTTTAAATTACGTATATCTTACTTACATCTTGCTTACGAATTCGTTTACCAAATCGATATATGAAATTCAGTTGTGCAGGATCGAACAATCTAATTATAACAGCTCGAAATAATCTACGCAGCGAGCAATTTAATTGGCAATTTAATCAATATACGTAGGTAGATGCGATTAATTGAATTAACAAATACGGATGAACGTAGTTACACGCGATATAGGCTATCGCGTTTTAATCATTGCACGGGAGTATGGCTAAAATGCAGCGATTTATAAATGCATTATTTATAAATCTTTCGTAAGCGTGTCCGCTTACCACCAAAATTCTCAAGGCAAATGCTACTTTTTTTTTTTTTTTTTTTTTAACGGATCTACGTATCCTTTTTTAATTAGACGTTCGGCCTAGCCGGTGCCAGACGAGTTCACTGACCTAAGGTATACAAGTTTGCAAAGCTCGAAGAAGAATTCCGAGATAGAACATCGGTGAAACGTACTTTCTTCGAAACATTTATTATGAAAATAATTTCCATCCGATTCCATGTACCTTTCATACCGATTAACTAATTCCGTTGCTTCGGATACTTCTATAGTCATTCTCGATACATTCTATGCACTTTCTTTCCATTTTCTATTCTTTCGCCGTTGTTGTTCCCTAGTTTCGAATACGTCGTGCCCGTTTATACGCTTCTTCTATCGTGATTATAATCCAAGGAAATAACGAATAGCGAATAACGGATTTGACACGTGGCTCGCATAATTTATCTTTATCGTGCCATTGTCTCGGATATTTTTCTTTATCATAAGCGTAATAGATTGATCGATAATATATCCTAAAAATAGATTTTATTCGTTCGATCGAGATATCAATTCTCTCGAGCTCTGTCCATTATTAGCCACTGTCAGTAACGTCGCTTAAAATATTATCGTTCGAGTACAGTTAATTTTCTAACAGAAGGAATTCCAAGTCTCGCGAAAGAGATAGAAGCAATTGTAAATAGGAATTTCAAAATTTAAGCGTAGGTGCAGGATGAATCTCCTCTCCAGGAATCTCCTCTCAACGTATGAACGTACAACAGGAATTCGCGTTTTAATTAAATTTCATTCGATTGGAATATACGCGATAGGATTTGATCGGCGACAATTAATTTGATCGAGCGTTATCAGAGTGTTATCAGAAATTTCATTGGAATAAATAAAACTCGTAGGGAGCAAGTGCAGCGGGAATTGAATTTCGTATACGGCGAACCGGCGTAGAAAAGGAAACGGCGTAGAAAAATATTATAGAGAATGCGGGTCAGGTTTAGTTACGATGTTTAGCGCGATGACCCGATGACTTGCAATTAGCCATCTCTACTCCGTTAAAAGAGGAGAGCAACCTCCGTTGTCGCACCCTGTCGTTGTCCTGTTCGTTCCTTCGCGACTCGCGCGCTCCCTTCCATCGTTTTCTTTACTGTAAGTAACTGTACTACCACTGGCGTTTCCTGTATCTCTAAATTGGTAACGCGATCCGAGCAACGAACGAAGAACGGCCAATCGAACTGTATCGAAGGTCAGGATATGCCTGTTCCTCGATTTAGTTGCCTCGCTGTGTATTCCGTGCGCGTCTAGAAGCTGGAATGTCTGTCTAGTCGAGGCGCACACGCGCCAAGGCATTCGGTGGTAACGACCGTTCGCCGTTCTTTCTTACGCTTCTTCGAGGCACACTTCTTCAAAGATATCATCGATCGTGCCGAACTTTCAAGTCGCTTTGCTCGCGGACGGACATCGCGGCGTTTCCAAGTTTTCAGCGTTTTCGAGGCTCCGACAATTTGGAAAATTGAAATTCACATTCGCCGCTTTCTTTCTCTTCGCCTCTTATTTGCTTATTTCGCGGTTGTTTTCATTTTATAGCTGTCCTCCTCTTCTTTTCAATTTCCTACTCCAACTACGATTAATCCAACGTAGATAGGCTTCACACTCGGAATCTCCTTTGAGAAATCGCTATCGGCGATATAATAAATACCGTTTCTGTCGTTTTCCGTAACACATAACAGAGACGTATCGCGTTCGGATTCGTGCGAATATAGACCGCGTCTTGGCTTTAACCCTGAACAGAACCACTTTGTTTCGAGCTCTGTAATGCAAATAATAGATATTATGTACCGTGCAATTGTACTACGTGTAATTGTACGCGGAAACGAGCGGTGAAACTCGTGTACGCGCGGAGCTTTTGTCTCGATTACTGTTACTCGCTGATGGCACTCTTAATAATACCGCGATACAAACATTGAATAATAATGGCACGCGGTAACAGTAAGGCGATCGTTACACGTTGTTCGATCGTAACAACGTAACAACCTTCCGCAACGTATAGAGACATCTTGGTTCGAAACTAGTTGCAATAGTAAGCCCAATAGTATACAGAATACGCTAATGCTTTAACGGAACCAATACGTATTGTTATTTTAGTAACAGGTTACTTCTTTCCAACGTGTGTTGCACGACTTTAGATTTTGAAACGTACAAGAGGGTTTCTGTCCAAAAAATGTACAACGATACAGTGTGTATCTACAAAGACAGAAGTATTCGTCGAGAAGATTTAACAGATCGATAACAAAATTGATGTAGTCTGACGCGTTGCGAGCCGTTAGGTCTGCAAGGACAGAGAAATTTCGTAAAATTTCGATAAAAACCTATATTAACACCTCGTTGAGACGCGAAATCCGATATTTCTCTTGTTAGAGATCGTCACAAAGGTGACTCGTCGTTTTCATTCCGACCTCGTTCCGAAATACTTGAAACAAAGTTTAGATATAAGCAGTCTAATTACCAAATACCGTAATTTTACGAAATAATGTTCTTGTTCTATTTGACGAAAGCAGCGAAGAAACATCTACCGTAAAATACGGCAACACGGTTCTTTCGTCCGCTACGATAATTCCACTCGAGCTTGATTAACGCTTTACCGATCGATAGCCGATTAATCGACTCTTTGTCGCCGATAATCTTTCCCATCATTTGAGCAGTAATTTGTTATTTAGTACTATGGTACCTTGCTCAGTTGCGCTTGCCGCTTCGTAAGATGCCAACAGTTTTCCACCAATTTGAAAAACGTGCCGTTCGCGATGCGTTGAAACTAAAGTGTTGAAACGTCCCTAGAACGTTACGACGTACGTCATGCCGCCGCCACTGTCGAATAAGAAAACTCTGATCCCTATTCGCGCGCATAAAACGCAACAGTCGCAATAATTCGGCCATAATTTGACAAGAAACTCTGATTGAAATCGCAGGGGAGGGCTGTGTAGAGAAACCAGTGTCAACGTTATGGCGCAATTACGTTACCAGCAGCAGACCGGACGTGTCGATGAAGTTGACGGTCACGAACGGCGGTTTGACCGCCACGACCAAGGATCACGGTTTGACAGAGTACTGGGCGCATAGGGTGACCTATTGCACGGCACCTGCTTCTCATCCGCGCCTCTTCGTCTGGGTCTACCGGCACGAAGGACGTAGGTTGAGGCCAGAGCTCAGGTGTCACGCTGCCCTCTGTAGCAAGGAGTCCACCGCCAGGAGGCTGGCCTCGACCTTGAACGCCAGGTTACAGCAAGCGCTTCTAGAATTCCGACGGGACAAGGTCTCCAGACAAAATGCTAGGTAAGCAAATCGATCGTGTGTTATGCGTAAGTACGAAAGAGAACAGCGCGTGATCGTTGAAAAGGATTATCCGAAAGCACGCGAACAGATTCGCAGCCTGTAATCGGCGTTCGATCGATGTCGCCCTAGTCGAAACAAGCGAATTGCAATTTAGAGGTCACGCGCCGATCGGTCCTCGTTATTCCTTATCTACGCTTGTTCCTACTACTGTTCCTTTCCTCGTGACAAACGAACCTATGGAGTAAGTTTTCTTCTTCTAGTTTTCCTGTTTTCTCTGCTATTATACGTTTTTCGCTTCAACGTCGAAGCTCGTCGGCAACTTTGTACAGTTAGAGCCGTCTGACCTATTCCAATTTCGCCGATCGACGCTTGTATCGTACGTCTCACACTTTCAACTTTGAGATTTTTTCTATCCGTCAAGAAGTCGTTTTCTCGTGTCAAGTACCTGGGGGTATGCTCTTCTGTTAAGACCTTTGTCGCTATTAACATCTATTTTTTATTACGTCTATTTATAACGCGAGAATAGTCGACTGCTTTATCCACGCGTTCGTTAACCGTTGTTACCTTTGATACCTTTGAAATGGCGCACTTTGAATCCATTTCCAAAGGAACTGACGACACACTCTGATTCCAATGCTTTTCTCAAACAATATGTATATATCGTTTCTGCAGAATCGAACGTCAATTACGTTATCCTGTGTAACCAAATTGAGAAATTTACAAAAGGTATATACGAGTAATTATATACAAATTATAGAGGTACGTACATAGAAACGAAGCATTTTAAACGAACCTCTGAGAACTTTCGATCCTTTTTGCGATTAATGAGATTAAAAGAAGCGAAGAAATCGAACAAATGTTTTTTTTTTTTTTTTTTTTTTTGCCCTTTCGATAAACTTTACATGTCCTGATTTGAATTTATCTTTTCCCGAACGAATTTAATTACCGACCGTATTCGAAACGGTTGTTTCTTATTGTACTCTCTGTCTCGCGGAAAAAGATGTACCTAATTCAACGAGGCAAAGAAGTTTTACGCATACGTTGCTCTTGGTCTCTTATTTTACGTTTGAAATCATCGTTGGGGCCGAGCACAAGTAAAACCTTCTGTTACTACTTTCATCGAGCCGAGAAACGATAATACGATATACCTATTTGTTTATTTATTAATCGTATCCTTTTAATTCCGACTAGCAGCTACGTACAACAACGTCTTATACGCGTACAATTTTCTCTTTTCTTTTTTCCCTTACTGATCATAAGTCTCTCCCTGCAATGGATAACAAGTAAAAAGAAATAAAAATAAAGATAAAAATAAATAAATAAATAAATTCCCGTATCATGGAATCGTAGATACGTCGTTTAATAAATGTTCGACGAAGCCCGTCTTCCTTCACTGTAAGAAAATCGAGGCCAGTGGATTCCCGCAGGAATTCGACGGCGGGGAAATCGGATTCACTTCGTGTGTGTGCCAGCATTGCCAGGCATTTGCCAGTCGGCAAGAGCTACCGTAAGACCGTAACCTCTCGCCGAAGAGACAATTTGGGTCGCGTTCGTAGAACACGATCGCAGCAATCGAGTCACGATTCAGGTCAAATTCGATCGTTCGACGACGCGTATCTAACCGAATGTTTCTAAAAGGAAACGATCACGACGCGATAATAGTCGCTAGCGTCCTTTCCTTAAATAATATCAGAGATTTATGTTTTGGCGCGATCAAAATCCCGATCGATCGTTGCAAATTACAGATGCTTGTTCCGAATGACAGAACTTTGAGCCGGATATCGGGAAGCTAAGCTATGCTACGCTAAATTAAAATAAATAAATGAACAATATTTTCTTCGATACCGTTGGTCGCAAAAGATGCGAATAATTACAGTACACTCCTTTAATATGTAGAATATTATTATTGTATCAGTAAAAACGATAGGCATGCAAAGTTTTTTTCACACGTTAAGACCCATATCGTTCAAACAAACGCACCTTTTTTCACTTCAGTTTCGCTTTTATTAAGAAAAACGATGTGGAAAAATATAAGATACGATAAAAGTGACATAAATCTGTCGAATGTGTGTGCGCGCGCGCGTGTGTGTGCGTGTGAAAGCATGAAAAGCTACGTATACATTTTATTGTTGACATTCATTAACGATAATGTGCTGTTATCTCCCGTTGCTGTCGAAGAAATTAAAAGTTTCGTAATTTCTCGAGTAATTTTGTTGAAAATGCGCTAACGATATAATGGTATCGATCTCTAAGTAGAAATAATCTTGTAGCAGAGCGTAATTTCTCTTTCGGCAAGCCAAATACTCAAAATTCGATAGATACGTGTACTTGGACTCTTGGACTGTCGCTGACCGTATATAAGCAATCGCCTCGAAGAAAACACGTAAACTACGCTGTGTTTTAAATTTTGGTGAAAACGGTTCCGTATACAAGCATTGAGACACCAACTCGTTGCAGACCGTGATTTTGCATTCGCGTAAGATAACGACGCACAAATTTTCTAACAACTATTTCTACGTGTTACGAGAGGAACGTAATACCTATCAAGAACCACGTATTGACCCACGATCCGCCGCTAATCTAAAGACAATCGAAAAACTTTTTTGGAGTAGAACGTAATTTCGTACTTGCGAGTAATTCAGATATTTAGATATTATTTTCACAGTAATTTAGATTTTTCCACGCTGATATATAAAAGGGAGCGATATAACGCCAAGCGAGGAGAACTAAATCTCTAAAACTGTCAACATCGTTTCTTCTTTTTCTTTTTCAGATTATCGCTAGCAAACGCTCTGTATGAGAACCCTTCCTTACCACGACGAAAGCTACTTCTCAGTATCGGAGGCCAAAATTACCGACCTCCCCTTGAGAGATCGAAAAGCGCGCCGAAACTGTCAGCGATCGAGGAAGATATCGTCGCTGAGGAGATAGAGCAGCAAAGGATCCTCGAAGAGTTGAGGACACTAGAGAACGTGGCGCACAGTTGGCAAGATCAAGATAGCTGGAGGCTCGCTCGATTACTCGATGCTCTGAATCGCGAATCTTCCGACGAGAACGGAAGTATTTCGAGCGGGTGTGAAACAGCCAGCACCGCGACCAGCGAAGAAAGAGCTCCAGGTCCGGAAGATCACCATGCTACAGGTATATGCAAATAAAATTAAATCTCTGAAAAACTCATATCTATCGTTTAATCTATGGAGAATGTACACGGTATAAGAAAAAATTAACGAGGCGAAAGGTAAAAGGATTTTAGCGATTTCTTTCAAAGCGACGTCCGGACAATAGAAACAGAATATAGAAATTTCATTCGCCGGAATCCAAAAACGCATTAGAAACCAATAGAAAATTCTATCGATTTAATCACCCTTTTAACTTGCCTCTGTATAATACGCTAATTTTCTCAATTTTGGCTTTTCTCTCAAATTTGTATACACATACGTACATATGTATAATGAATCGGGCGATGAACCTAGCTAAAAGATAATACGATGAATTTGAAAACATATGCGTAAAAAAAAAAAAAAAAGAAAAAAAAAAGAAAAATATATATATATATATAGTTACAGCGAATTATCGTGAAATTAATTGTTTGAAAATTAAGGAAGATCGTCAAAGATCGAACTTTAAAAACTGATACTAGAGAAAAATTTGAGTAGAAAAAAGCGAATTGGATTTCGTCGATAAACTATATAGGTCGGTTAAAGTTGGTTCAGATTATCCCCCGATTACCTACATCGATTCGAGTCGCTTGAAACCATTTTATTAATATAAAGTTTATCTTATCTAATAATCGCTGGTGCACAACGTATTAGCGTAATGACTGAGCAAATTGTTCAATATTTCTGCAGATATTCCAATCTCGATATAATTCTTATATGCCACCTGTTTATCGGCTGTGACTAATTTTTCCAACAATTTTAGACGCGCCAAGGTACGTTCTTTCGACGATCCACTTGCCTGGTCCCTAGATCGATAATTTCTTTTATCCTTTTTCACGATTTAAATACGTTGAAATCAATGCAACACAAATATAACGCGTACAAATACAATGTCAAGTTACTGGAACTCGAGCAACTGAAAGCGGAAGAAATAATCGGAACTAGATCACTTGAGATTGTTCGAGATACGAATTATTATAGCCACGTTTGCTCCTTTGCCATCGTAACGTAACACGCATACGTATTACAGGTGAGACAACGGAACAGCGAATAGACAGAAGAGTGATGTTCTCGGATGACGCGGTCGTAAGAGGTGCAGGTCCCCGAAGAAATTCCGAAGGTTCGCCAAACTTCATGACCTGTGCCGGAAGTCCGCGTTTTCACCGTCGAAACACGGTGCACACCAGCCGCGAAAGGTTTCCACATCGGAACGAAGAGGACGAATCGATGGAGGAGGAGGAGGAAGAGATAGAGGATCCTGCGTCGCATGTGTTCGATTTCGAGTACGTCGAGGACTTTGACGACGTGGTCGACTATAGACCGAGAGGCGAGATATTATGCAGGTTGGACGAGCCGCAGGATAGAGAGAGACGAGCGATGGAAAAGTACCCCGGCAGAATGAGTCACGAGTTGCTGCAAAACGACGACTCCCCTTTCTTGACTTTGGACTCCTTGGACGAGGAAGTGGACAGCGACGAAAGCGGTTACGTCGAGGCACCGCCAAAGTCTCTATTGGGCCAAGACGACCGCAAAGAGGACGAAGAGACCAATAACGGTCGCGCGGAATCAACGGGTCAAGAGCAGACCGGGTCGCCGCCGGATGTCCTGAGAGGTTCGAACGCGGAGGAAAGCGGAAAAACGAAAAACGAAGATTCCAAAGAAACGAAAGACGCGAATGACGCGAACGACGCGAACGACGCGAAAGACACGAAAGAAAAAGTGGAAATGGAAGAGCGAGTCGACGCGAAAGATTCTATGCCGACCGTGGAGAATAATCAGAGGATCAAAGAGAAGGAAAGGGAGAGAGCCGATTTCATCAAGTGTCCTATTTCAGAGACCATAAAGAAACTGGCGAACGCGTCGCTGAAAAGCTCCAAGTCCTTAGAAATGACTACGAACAACTGTTTGAAAGCTTTGAATAATTTAAAGGCCTCGAAGTCGTTGGACGGCGTCAAGCCGGCAGAGATGGAAGGAGAGTCGCCGAGCCTTCATCAAAGGAAACAATTGCTCGCCCAACAAGGCGTTATCGTTTAAGAGCTGGTCCAAATAATATTGAAGAAACACACGAACGAAAGACGAAAGCCCGAAAACTCTTAAATATATAGGTTTGTGCTTGCGCGACACGTCGACCTATCGATTAACGACAGGCCAATCTGTACATCGCGTATTACAAACTCGTTGCGTTGCCGCGTTCGTCAGACGATTTCGAGACGATTTTTAGATAACTTTACCAAGAGATGATAATCGCGGAGTTGGTTTCGTTCGATCGACAAAGGTCTTCGATAAACTGTATCGTATCCGCGTTATTGATTTAACAGAAACGAAATGCGGCTTCGAGTATCGTGAGAACATGTAACGTTGGAACTTGCGAGGATTTACGTACGTTGCTCTATCGAATTGTTGACGATTAAACGATTTCTCAAGAAATCCGTGCAATAAGAAGCAAGTTTGATCGGAATCAACCGTCGAATTGGGTACACTATCGATCCGTCATTATCAAGTTCAACTTGACGCGAAGGATCGTTGGTTGCACCGCCATGGTATGAACAAATTGAACGTTAATCGGGCTACTCTTGCGGAGCATGGTACAATTATTTACGATTACGATTTACGATTTACGATTTACGATTTACGATTTACGATTTACGACTTACGATTTACGATTTACGATTTACGAGCGTGTACTTGGAGCACAGAAAACGTAAAACGGATTCGGCGCGTGGTATAGAAGAAATATTTTTCTAAACGTATATCGTTCGTTAAAAGAGCCAAAAGCTTTCGGCAAATATTTTGATAGAATTGATCGTTACAAGATAACAAAGATTCGCACAAAACGAATACTTTGAAAAAAAGAAAAAAAAAAGAAAAAAAAGAAAAAATCCGTTTTACAAACACACCGAAGAAACGCTAAGAACGCTAGAAGGGAAAGTTTCGTTGCTAAAAATTGTACGCATTTACACGCATTTTAAAAATAGAATGAAATTCTTTAACCGAAACCTTCGTAACTTTTCGATTCGAACGATTAAAATAACAAACTCGACGAACTTTGTTGCGATAAACTGTGTAACGCTAAATTTAAATCCACGAGCTTCTTCGTGCTTGCCGAAAATGAGATTCAAATCGTATTTGGTGCTAGCCGCGCATAATAATTCGAGCATTCGAACTGTCACATTTGAATTTATAATACACGGTTCTTAAATAGGAACCTGCCATACGTATTACCGACACAGTACGTACGTTTCTTCGTACTTTACTCTGTTATAGATAAACTGTTAAGAATAATTTGGACCGAACGCTTACGATAATTACGCGTGTATCCTAGATGGAAGCTAAACCGCTCGTGTACGTACCATGCTGCTAACGATGCGAAAGAATTCCAAATATATTGTCACCATTGCTGTACAAGAATGATTCGAAGACCAATAAAATAGACAACAATTCTTGAAAGTCTAAAGCCCTTGCACTTCTCTTCGTTTCATCGCCCGGATAACTGCGGCAACCCGCTTAAACATAATGCAGAGACTCGCATTCGGCCAAGTGTCGTGACCGCTACGAGTCGCTCGATGATTACAGATCGCGTGCAAAACCGGCGGAAAACGCGAATCACGGCATACACATCTGCTGTGGATTCAGGTCGATCGATAGGACAGAGACGCAGGCGTCTCCACAGGTATCGCGAATTTCTTCACAGGGTCAAATCTTTCAAACGTTACGCAGAGATTGTTTATTACTATTCCTTACGAAACGATAACGACTGTACTAATGTTTCTATCGGAAACTCGCAAACTTAACTTTTTCCATCGTTTTATGAAATTTTTTACCATCTTCCTCTATGACAATACCATTGTACGAAAGTATCTTTGTATAAAATTTCTATCGAAAGCTAGTAGTACAGAATAGTAGTTCTACGCTGCTACCGTTTTACCAAATTACGATAAGTCGAATCGATAAATACAACACACGCGTATTTATGCCACCTATCTTGTATTTCTATACTAATTCGTTGCAAGAATAATAATAAAACATCCTTTTAACCATGTGTCGGCGTTACTTGCCGATCGTTTATTTAAATTTTGACGTTCGCGATAAGAATCTGCACGAATGCAAAAACCAGACGTAAGACCACCAGGATCATCGATTTCATGCAAATTTACCGCATACACGATCGCCGGACATCTTTCAGCATTCCCTTGCAACAACTGTCCGATGCGGAACGTCCCCGTCAGATGGCAGCAAATGTGCCTATAATCATCTATCCGATATTCAAAAATCGTTTACGATTCGATCCGAAATACATTTATATTTACCGGGAGAATTAGTCCCTTGTTTCGTTGTATCGGTCGGCTCAGATAAATCGTTTTTTCCTTTTCTTTTTTTTCTTCAATTTGAAATATACAACGACGGGCGAAGAAAAGATTGTAAAATAAGAAACCTTTAAACGTAGAATAATTTTACAAAGTGGATTTATAGTTGGCAAGATCAACGAATAAATGCAAAAGTTGGTAAAATCTATAGCCAAAACTTGATCTTAAACGTACACGTGCATTGAAATCTCTAAATATCGGGTAACAATATAGGAATACGCATAAAGGAAACATATTTTCATTTACGCTGTATCGATTTATATGGTATAACTGTATTTTACGTTACTGCATGCCGAACTAAAACACGCCGCATTACCATTAACAGCTTCTTTGATCAAAATGTACAAATCCACGTTTGTCTCTATATACGTACAGCCAAATAAATTATAGTTGTCGCGACATTGCCTCCTCTGTATATCGCACGAACACGTTTCACGGAAAATTTGCAAACACGTAAAACATTTCCAACTTTTCCCATTTACAGACGTAGCAGTACGGTTTATAAAGTCGGTTTAATACGCGGCAGCAATGCGAACAATGCGAAAGCAAATAGGGGCAACGCGATATCGAATGTACGACGACAGCGAAACGGTCCTTGCATCCAGTCAAGATCAAGGTACATACCTCGTCGAGTCTCGTTTCGAGTCACGGTTCTCCATGGATACGATAGCGCGTTGGTTTGCGCTGCTCACGCACACCTACGTCTCTCGTTCGTGCGACCTACTAACTTATCGAGCCGCGCGCACACACTTGTACACGGATGTGCATTCAGCGTGCACGCTACAAATCCTACATAAATGCACGAACAGGACCCAGGATCTGTCCTTTTTTTCCCGCTTAACTTTCGATTTACGTATCGTTCGTCGTTTAAATTTTCCTTAAACGTAACAGTGACGCTGTTCTTCTCCTCGCTTCGAAACAAACATTTCTTCGACAAAGTTTTAGCATCACGAACGTTTCTTACGCGCAACGTAACACATATGCGGAGATCGATCGCCTAAATTGATCGCTATAATAATAATAATAATAATAATAATAATAATAATAATAATAATAATAATAATAATAGTTATTAAATTGAGGAATTAAATCGAACGTTCTCGGTGTGGGTTACTTTCCGCGCGGCCACTTACACCGATCTCGTCGACTGTATTTGATATTTAGAGAGCATTAATTTCAAGCGACCTTCGAGCAATTCGAAACGCTAAATTCGATTGGCAGACATCTTATATACTCTATACTTATACTGTACTGCCTCTATAGATCCGTATACGCGGTTGCAGCGTTTAGATAATTCGTAAGAAAACTTTTCCATCTTTCTTCTATCAACGACCACTCGATTAACGTAGATTCCAGTCTACATAAGTATAGATAAATCTATACGCGCACGACCTATAGAAAATCTACCATCCTGTAGCTATGTACGAGCCACGATTTTAACGACTAACCTTTACGTAGACTTTCGAGCTGTCTCGTTACACACGCGTACGGATTTCGGCATACAGGTCCGCTTGTCTCACCCATACCGACAAGTCCATCTTCTCCGGTTCGTCTTACACTCATACGTACGCGTGACGTATGGTAAGACGACGTTACATACAGACACATGCAGGTACATATATGCAGGTAGCGTATATCGGAGGGGCACGTCAGGCCCCCTGACAAACGTTGGAGGGGGTCCGTGGGGTCCCATAGAACGGCGAGTAGCTGGTTGGGGCCCGCACCCATACGCGCACGAGCCGCGAGTAGTGTTAACGGCCTTGCTTTATGTGGGTCATGAAACAAGGTCCCACTAGCGCGAGGAGCACGAGGAGCACGACGAGCACGAGGAGCACGACGAGCACGAGAGAAGCAGAGAACGCGGCGGCACGGCGCGCTCGACTCCAGCTCCGCTTCGTACTTCCCATAGACTTGCACGCGCGCACGCGGTGCTCTCTCGTGAACGCGATTGCACACAGCACACGTGCGCCAGCAGAATTGTTATTTACTTTTAATTGTTATTTATGCTCCTTAAATACGTAGTTTTTTCTTTTCTTTTCTCCTCTTTTCCTTTCTTTTCTTTCCTTTTCTTTCCTTTCCTTTCCTTTCCTTTCCTTTCCTTCGACGCGGAATACGTATGGTAAATATTGCATAAAGCGGTTAGCTTGTCACAGGTAAAGATTACAATGGCTCGGAAAAGTATTCGAGCGTCCCTAGAAACTTTTTACGTACGTATACGTAGATATTCTGCAAAACATTTCGAAATCTCATTAGCGTTATAACGAGATACGAGATACGACTCTCGCGATTATATTAGTTTCGAAACGCATCTGAAAATATACATACACTCACATATATATGTACATAGAAGTTAGAAGATATTTATCGGAAGCATACACTTTGCAAACTATTCGCCAAACTATTTGAACAGTCAATTATTCGTTATATCGATAAGCCAGGATATTTAGCGGGACCATCTATGCCACCAGTTGTACGTTCAAGACCGTTATTTATGTTCTATACTAATGTTTCGCCCGGCCTATGTTTGTAACAAACGTCCTGTAACTTCTCTATACATTTTCGGAATAACTTTTTAATGTTATCGTCGTAATTACGATAGTCGCGTCTCGTTACAGCGCTAACCAAATTTCTAAACGTTTCGTATAACGCGTACAATCATATTCATAAAAATCTTCCGTGGCAAGTGTTGGAATACTTTCACGAAATTTCGAGACCGATCGAGGATAATTTTATATGTTGATATACGATCGAAAGTCTGAAATAAAATATTTTTAAAGAGGTATACTCGTCGACTGTCGTCGAGAGAACAACGATGGGTTAAAAATTTGTCGAGTGCGCGTGCCAAGCATTCTGTTTTATTTACTAGCGTAGACCGAATTCTGTGCCGTTGCACGTACAACTCTGTTTTAGAAACTAGAGAATTTCGGATACCGCGTGCGTCGCACTTGACTCTTTTCGTTTTCTCAATGTCAGAACAGTCGTTTCCTCCTGTAGATATTTGAAATTCTTATCGAGGTTTACGAATCATCTTCCTGGAAAATAAAATTTTACTCTAGACTTGCGATTTTTACAATTCGCGATACGTTATAATACTAAACGGAAGGGTATTTCATTCGTATTTCATTCGGATGAGGTAGCGAGGAGACGTCGAGTTCTATATTGACGTACTTACAGATCGAACTTTAATTTACTTGTCACCAATTATTTTGAACGACGCTTGTCTCGAAATAACGGCTGTACAACGTTTGGAATCGTACTTGGGAACAGTTTTACCTTTTTACGCTAAAAAGCTGGATTATGCTTATCTGATAACTGCAGAACCAGCGTTGCGAGATATTTTGTCATACGAAAAGTTAATTCGGCATGTTGCACAATAAATTCATACTGTCCTCGTGGCTGGTACCTCTGTAAGAATTGAAAATCCCAGATTGCTTCCTAAGTTTGCTGTTTCCTAAATTATCCATTTTCGACAGTCTCGATACAAATTTTAATGCACCGCTATTATATATTAAAAGTTTGAAATCGCTATCTCTTCCGAGCTGTTGTTTCGTTTGTTTTGCGATCAAGCTATTCGATCAACTCCACGCTTGCAACGCAACGGATGAACGCTTTCGTGCTGGCGTATCTGTACATTGAAGTAGAGAGAGAGGCAGAGAGAGAGAGAGAGAGAGAGAGAGAGAGAGAGAGAGAAAGAGAGAGAACCACCAACGCAATCGATGCTTTCTACAATATGCTCCAAGCACAGTGTACCTTCTCTTCCTGGTGCAACACTGGCAAAAGAACCGATCGATTATACGTAAACGCTTGTCGATACATCGCGTTTTCAATCGGCCGGATTTATTCGTCGTAATCAGCGGACGATGGCTGGATGATCGTTCGAGAATTCGTGATTGTAAAACGCGCAAACCAAGATGGAACGTTAACAAAGTGTCGATCCTTGATTTTGTGGATTATTCGAATAGCAGGCTCGACAATGATGGCAATAGACGCGCTAGATATACTGGAATAGTGGTAACAGTACCAACGGTACGGTTATTGTACAGATTATAGTAATAAAGTTGAACGTGCAATGATATGATTACATCGATCCTAGCGCCGATATTACGTCGACAACGAGAAATTTTCTTATTCGACGGTTGCCTTATTCAATCCGATGACATTGTTCAAATATCCTCCCTACTCGTAGTTTGACTTCCGAAGAATTTATAAAACAATATGGACAAAAAGAGTTCTATCAAAGATATATCTCCGCCCTTTTAGTAACAGCTACTTTTCCACTTTCCAATCATGTATAACGATGCAAATGAACAGTTGACTCGTAATTCGATAGTATAATTATGCTAGCAACGATCAACCAAGTAAATTTTAGTCGAAGTCACGATCTTTGGAAACAACCATGCTACAAAGTGTGGCACTTTCACTGCCGTTGAAATAGATCGCGTAATGCGGGTTATATACTTGCAGGCGCGATGCGAAATGACTTTTTCCAACACGTCTAAAACGTTTTCAAAGTAGGAGGAATTATCGTTACAAAAACATCTTTTCCTCGGAAAATTAGAAACTAATGCAACGCGATATAAAGATCGGCATAAAATTTGCGTAATACGTGTTTATATAAATATCGTTGTTAGAATCTGAAACAACTCTGATTAAGATCCTCTAATTAAGAGATCTATCGAAAGAAAATGAACGATTGGCAATCATGATAAAAACAAAGCGATTTGTACGAATCTTAATCGTTAATAATCGAATTGAAAGTTGCAAGATCTGTTTAAAATTCGTACATCGATCGGCTGGTTATATCCCAGTTTGCCTGTCCAGGGCAGACGCGAGAAAGAAATTTCTCTCAACTTGAAATCTTAATCAACGTGAAAACGAAAAATCCAGTATTATGAGATAATTGTATATTGACGCGCGTGTGTCGAGAGCGAGTACGAAAGAAAGGTTTCGAGGTTCCATGAACATAGTTCGAACCGCACCGTTGGCTAGTAGCTACCAACTCGCGGAAGACGGTTCTTCGTTCGCGTATCGAACCGAACGACGATAATGTCCGATGGCAATTTTCGACGGCACCCCATATAGTTTTCACCGCGCGTGCTGCACACGCGGTAGCCACGATGCCAAGAGAAATCGAACTTGATCGCTAAGCGAGCCGCGACGTCAGCTCGGCCCATTAGCCGCGTTCGAGGTTGTTTTGCCGCGTGCGAGAACAGCCTGCGAAGACCGAGGACGAGCAACGATCGGACGAAGCCCGAAAGCGTACTTTAACCCGTCAAGACGCAACGATCTACGAGTGGCTTCGGCCGAGTCGGCCAAAATCGGCCCGTCGCCGATTGGTCTTCGGTGACTCTCGTCTTTCATTTTCTAACGAAATTACAATAAACGGTCGGGATAAAGATACACGTTGGAAATTTTGAACAGAAATGCACAAAATGGTTAGGATACACTGTCATCGATATACATGCAAGCGTGTGGACGCTTTAGTTAATTCGTATTAACAATATACGAACGACGTACAACATCTATTAGATATAATAAGACAATAATATGTTTGTAAGGAATCGTAATGATATATATATATATATATAATCGTAGCGATATATTTGTACGAATTTTGAAGGTGAAACGTGTAAAATATTCAAAGTACATTACATCGACGTACGTTACTGTATATCACATCTCGTTATTACATTTACGTAGCAGGTAAATAGAATATTATTGGGCGAAAGAGCCGCCACCCCTCTGTATTTTGTATCAAATGAAACAGACAGTGCCGCTCTTAGTGGATACAGCGGATATACGGACATTTTGGTTGATCCGACCTCTTCGATGGTAAATTCCGCACACGGAAACGATAAAACAAGTTCGTATAAACGTGTGCCCTGTTCGACCTTGTTTCCGAGTTGTAGCGAGTTTCTTCCGAAACAAACTGTATCTGTGCGTGCTTCCACGGGTGATGTTCAAAATGACCTGGTTGCATCCGAACACGACACAAGACTGCAAACGTTTTATCATCACGCCGCTTTACTCTGCGCATTTTTCCATCTATCGTTAGTTGGATATCGAGCTCCGTTTACAAAGAGGCAAGTAAATATACAGGCATTTACCTATTACCCCGATTTACGAATTACCCCCCCCCCCCCTGATACAAAACTCGCTGTAACTCGTAAATGTTAATTCTATTAATTCTATTATAATTCTATTAATTCTATTAATTCATATATATATATATATATATATGTAACGCTTTTTTAAGATAATTAGATATATATTAGTGTTTCAATAAAGAAAATTAATTCTGAACTTTCGAACCCGATGTTCTATTGTTTGCGTTGTGAAATACTGTTGGGAAACTCGTGTTAATAACGATTCCAAGACCGTGATTATTTCGCACGAGCGTGTATTACATGTAAACAAATATACATGGTAATGGTAATACTGCTAATATTCGTTTGCTTTGTTTTATCACTTGGATCTGGTTAATATTCGAAATGAATATGCCGAAACGTAGTATACCAAAGTCGCGTATCGGTTCAGGCCTAACCGATAAATACTTAACATTACCGTGTATCGTATCGTTCGTAAACACTGGTCTACTTACTTCCACTTGATTCCATTCAGTGATCTGAAAAATTAAAGAAAAACGCGCTTGTTCCTTGCAATATAGAGTGGGTCTCGCGTAGCTAGGACAAGCTACTGCTCTGAAACGACACAAGATGGGAACAAACTTTCATCCAGCAAAATCGAATAATCCGTAATAACAGAGGGAGAACGGTCGCGAACGTGCAATACCATTTTCTCTTTCAAATGTCATTTTTCCAAAATAAACCGCGACAAATGGAACATATTTATGGGTATTTCGGTATTTCGGTTTACGCTCGATCGAAGAACAGTATCACATTTCCAACGTTATCAGCAACTTTATTCTATATTACGTCTTAATTAAATTTTACATTAACGCATTGACGTTATCTTAACGCACAATAGCGATATCGTAAAGGTAAAATCTAACCCAACAGCTTACATTTTTCATACGCGTTTCAATCTTCGTAAAATACAGCAACCAATCGATCGTCTCTCTAATATCGTACAAACTGAAACGGAATACACTTTCGGATTCGCATTCGATCGATATACAGATCGTACGCCGCTGTAGAAACTACTGTGCGGAATCATTACAACGATACTAACGGTGAAATCTACGGAAACGCGATACAAGTATCGTTAATGCCACGTACGAGTACGAAATGTATCCATTCTCGAAAAAAAAAAAAAAAAAGAAGAAAAAGAAAACAGATGCCACTTGGTATTCATACACGATACCAGAAGAATATCAATTTCAACGAAATCTGTGTGAAAAATCAACAATCGCTCGGCTACAATCGGCGTCTATTATTCTACGATATTTGATGAATTTCGCGCATTACCTTCTTTTCATTCGAGTCCTCGCATCTATCGCAACATTTCTTACAAGAAAAATACGCAAAGAAGATTGCATTATCGTCAAATAATTAGATACGGATGAAATGTCGAGTACTTGTTTTTGTCGTACAACAGCCAGAAACGAAACGTCGTAAATCACGCGGTACAACGATTAGTCTCATCGATCATTAAGATGTCACAACAGGACGTTACAGCAGCCACGCCAGCCAGATTATTACTTCGAAAGGTCACAAGATAACAGTCGATCTCTTCCTTTTCTTTCTTTTCGCCGGAATTATTTCCGTCTGTTTAACAACGTTTCAGTATTTATTCGATATTTGAATTTAAAGTTCATCGTCGTCGAATCGATTATTCCAAATATATAGATTTTTATGGATTTGTCGTATACGCGTTTGCACGCCTAACGATCAATAATGGCTTTATCAATCAGTTTACTCGATGGTAACGAATCGAATGGATTGGAATCGACGAGATATTCCTTCTATTATATTTCTACGTGTATACAAAGGATTACGCTTTTGCCAAGATACTTGTCTTTCAGAACATCTAGGAGAAAGCGAAATATATAGAGTGTTTTGAAAAGAAGGTCGAAAACTTTTAGAGCATATAACGTACATGTATGTAAGTAGGAAGCCTTAACAGATACACGTTCTAAAAATTACTTGGTTTCAAGCTACAAGTTATAAACAACGAGGAAGGAACGTTTATGTTAAATATCTAAAAATCATTGGCTTCGTTAAAATTTTAGCTCAACAATCTTAACAAATTTCACTCGTTCTATATTTACGTTCTATGTACGTATTTATGTTTAATCTTTATACCTCTATGCAAAATGCTGCACACCAAATTAGGAATCTTTACATCTATCGTATCTATACACGCGTAGAGAGAAATAACGCAAAAATAATACTTTGAGATGTCGAAATGTTATTTAATCGATAATTATTTACTTTGATAATATAATTCAATGATATAATAATTATTTAATTCAATCGATAATTATCAAACAACTGAATTGTTGATATACTCTATTAACTACGTAACGTGTAACTATGTAATAACTAGACTGCGAGCAACGTTTCAACCATCTTTTCTACGAATATAACCAAAAGACTGAAATTTACGCAGAGACATTTTTCGATATCTTATACTTTGTATAATTGGCTTGGTTCTACGATACCGAGCAAATACAAGGATTACCATCGAATCTGAATTACGAACAACGTTAGCCCATAAGCACTTACCTCGTTAGCCCGGACCAATCAACATTTTCAATCTATCCGTTGATCGATCGTTGATTGTTGGTTTCTATACATACATACATACATACATGCATATATATATATATATATATATATTATATGTAACAATTTAGTGGTTGCGCGCGCATTAAAAATATGCTAATGTAATCACGGTACCGCTAGAACCGATAGAAGAGAGGTGAAAGATAGTGGTGCCGAAGCAAAAAGAAGGATGGCAGGTGCCCTTAACGCCGATGACAAGCAACGATCGTTGTCATTCCACGTGTACATCGTTCGACGGCAAATCGTAAATCGTGACTGGAAGGGAGTGTACAATGGTAATTAGGAATTCTTATTTAAATGGAGCATCAGATAAGGGCAAGAACAGCTAGATATAGCGATTCCACGTGCGACGAATTCTTAACTGTATTTCTCCGTGTCTCGCTGTGCCATTTCTTCCTAGTTTTCAAAAGCATTCTGAACTAGCAGCCTCAATAGCCAATATATGAACACCGATACTATCCACATACTATCCACACGGTTCCATTCGATTAAGTACTACTATCGTTCAGACGATGAATCTTGCATCTTGCGAGTAAAACTGCTCGATTCCACTCCAAAGACTGTGCGAGTCTTTTATCTCTTTAATCTCGTTATCAAAATACACGATTGACGTTGTACAGCTTAAATGATAAACGATTCGTCTCTGTAAACCTATCGATCGTAAGAAAAGATATCGAAAATAAATCGCGTTGAAAAACGCAAATTGCAAGATTAACAAGTAACATTGAACTTCAATTTATAGAGTCGATTAAAGATAGCTTCGGTGCAACTCGTTAGTCGGTATCACTTTTATCCAATATATTTAGATACGCGTTAAAGATCGCTTGGATCTAGCGTTCGTGGATTCTCTCGCTTTTATCGAGAAACCAACGCTACGCGAAAATCGTATAGCCTTTTGAAAATATCGGGAAAAATCCTTTTCGAAGAATTCCCTCGTTTTTTCCAACGGTACAGCGATATCTTCTTGCCTCGTTATCCATCCCCCTTCAATGATGATACTACGAACCCGTCTCGTTTCCATTCTGCGTCCGAACGGATACGCAAATACGAAGCTGACATCGTATAGCGAGCTTCATTTGGCAGCGCGGCTTTATTTGCCGCGTACTTCGACAGGGCGAGAGGTGAAACGCTTAATGGCCCCTTAATCACGGACTGGCGCTACTCGTACGCTAACGATCGAGATTTTTAAACGATGACGGAACGAGCAATTTGACTAAAAGTTAACAGGCCACGGTCTGCCGCGTGGGTCGAGAACAATTACGGAAAGTCAAACCTCATTCCGAGGAAACAATTGCCGCCTGGTTTCAAAAAATCTTCCTTCACCTTTGTGAACTTACTTCTTTAGCACCTCCTATGTACACGCTTGTTTTGCCGATAGTATCTTAATGGTGAAAGGCTTTCTATGCTTTACGTACTACTCGTTGTGTTCTGCTTTCTTTGATAGATCGACAAGTGTTCCGCATTTAAGCTTCGGGGTATGGTAAGATTCTCATTATCTAGACCGATACAGACGTAGAGCGACCAGACGATCGAATCTTTTCGCCAATCTAGTAATAAAACAATGGATTCTTTTTCTGTTTCAATCTTCTTTTTCTTCTTTTTTCTTTTTTTTTTTTTTTCTACCTACGTGTGTTTTTCTTACAACTTACAAGTAAAAATCCAACGACATCAAAGTTATTCGATCAAGACGTTTTATCGAGAGAATCGAACAGTTGACGCTTATTTATACTGTTTGTATGGTTGTTTCATAATATCGCATATAAAATCGGGCATATAAAATTCCACGTGCAACCCTAACATATAAAAGAAAAGAAAAGAAAAGAAAAGAAAAGAGAATGAAATTGTATCGAGTGCGAATCGAGTGAGAATCGAGCGCGAATCGAGCGCGAATCGAGCGCGAATCGAGTGGAAGAGAGAAGCGAAACGAGAAGCGTATTTCTTGGAATCGTTTTGTTTTCTTATTTTCGTCGGACTGCGACCTAATGTGTCGCGAATCTTTTGACACGATCTCCGGCTGAGGTTGCGTTGAAAAGACCGAAGAACGATAGACCAGACGATGGGAACTTTACCACGGGAATGGAGAATCCTATTACGGAGTCACAAGTTGGAAGTATGACGCGGCCCTATGCGTGTACAGTGTGTACGCGTGTGTAAGATGCTCGTCTTCTTGTCTACAAAGCATACCCACCATCGTCCATTGAGAAGCAGCTCAGAACACGTAATTGTGTGAACCATACCACTCACATGATTCGAATCGCCTTTAATTATTCGTCCATTTACGAAATTCTTTTTCCTGCCCCGCGGCCCCACCGCCGCGCAATCGGTTCGTCAGCAACCGCCGGGACAACTGTCTATTCTCCATCCAAACATATTACGCATTTATTTTTAGATTTTAAACTTTCACCGCCGTTAGACGATACAGTTTTGCCAGTTCTTCGTGTTTTACGTATTTTTTTGTAGGCTCAACCGCGTTCCAATCGAACGTGTTAAAAGATCGACGACGTGTATGTGGAAAATGTCCATCTTTCGTTTCTTCAATGTCAAGATCAATTCGGCGGCTATCGTTCGACGTTCGTGACAAACCATTTTCCAACAGCCTGTACAAGTGTGTGTCTATAACGTTTGCGTGGACGAACAACATGTGTATATGTAATTAGAGAATAGAGAACAATATCTCTACGACGTTTGTACAGATGGAGAGTACGCAATTAGAGCATCGAGATAAATCCTAATTAGAATAAGATAGCATCGTATCGACGGCACCGAGCGGTCTATTTATTATTATAATTAATATTATTGGTAAAACAAGTTACTATGTTTATTCTCTATTCTATGTTTATTCGTCAAAATATATTCAAATTTCGTACATGTAAAAATTCTGTTTCTACACCGTACAATTTTGCTTAACCGCTTTATATATGATAATAATTACTGGGAAGGGATCATTTTTCCGAAAATTTCGTCAAATTTACGATAAGATTGAAAAATATCGATATCACGCGCGATAACGTCTTATTACAATAAAAGAAATCTCATTTGGAGAGAGAGATCTAATTCTACCAAGTTACTGTTGTCGGTATTCGGCCGTTTACAACGCCAACTATAATAAAACGCAAAAGTCTGCAACGTACCAATAAACCAATCGTACGTGTACACGTGTGTGAACGTACCGCACATGTAAAGAGGAACCAGCGAATCGAGAGTTCAGTTCATCGAACAACGCGTCGGTGCAGCTTCAATTATTCGTTTGCAATATGTTGTGATTGGAAGAATAAATAATAATAAAATAAAATACGTTGGAACGTGGATAACGTTTGCACTGGTACTCTGCCATAGTAGAGTAGCATAGTAAATAAGCAAGTACCATTTACCTTCCGTTATATCGCCATATATCTCTCAATCTCCCTCGTTCTCGATGAAACGGTACTAGGGACATCGACGATCGTGCTTGCAAGTGCAATTTCGAGGATTTCGCGAGTGACGCAGAATTTTGCGCGGCGGAACTTTCTTTAAATGGTGGAAAGCGTGTCGAACTTGGAACGAGCGGATTCGACGTAATTTCGATTTCTCAACGGGAATTCGGAACATCTTGCTGTTTCATCCCGCCATCGCGTCGAGTCATATTCTCCGCAGAACCGCGAGGACAACGACACCCGCGGACGCCACCGGTCTTCTATCCCTCGCACCACGAGCAAACGCTCGAATTCGAAGACAAGCTCGAGAAGCGGGCGAAATTTCGAGGTTCCAGTTCCAGTTGCTGCATAATCTTCGAGACACGGACGTTCGAGAGCCGCCTCTATCTCGAACGATTCGCGATCTTTTCGTGGCCACGTCGCCATTACAATGGCTAGAAAAGCTAAAATGGCTATTGTCGATTGACTTGATTGTCACTTAAATCGATCGTTTAGCCTCAGATATATCAAATTTGCTTAAAAATAAACAGTAATGGTAATTATCATTATTTTCCCTCGACTATTAACTCGACGTTCTATTTACAAACGTTCTTTAGTCAGTTAAGTTAGCTTTCACGACTGAATCTTATTTTTCAATAAGAGAAATATTTTTATACAATATTATAATAAATATTTTTCTTTGTCGTTAATCGATCGATCAAGAAATGTTCCAACGATTCGTTCAAGGTCTTTTCAACACGGCGTTTACGTTTACGATAATGCTTGAAAAGGTTGAAATACAGACGCATGGTTGAAATACGTACAACAACGAATGAAAATTTCATTCTTTTCCTCTGTTTTCGCGCAAGTTTATCCAACTATCGTTATACATTGATCGTTAATTTCGATATACTTTCCTATGTTTGTTAATTATTACGTCGATGTAGGTATGTAGATTATTTCGAAAGACGCCGGTACTGAAAGGCAAACGGCTAGAGCAGGAACGCGTTACCGTCATTCCGCGACACGCAATTGTTATGTTAATTATCTGGCGCGTTTCACGTATCGAAACACTCCGTTGCCCTAGAACCTTCAGCCTGTGAGAACTAGTTGTTCGTTAGATTACGTTTAGTTTATAACGAAATCATTTCTCTTGGAATAACCGCGCCAAGTTTTGTCAGCAGCGTTCTCGTCATTTTTTCTGCAAGCGATTAGAAAATCAAAGTATTACAAAGATGTAAATTACGAATTACACGTGCAAAGAGTATGTTTTTCTTAACAATAAAATAATTTCGCGAACACGTGAGATCTATTTACTCGACTTTTGTTACTTGTCGAGAGCTGCATTGGCTCTCTAATTTTCCAACCATACGTTGCCAAAGTTGCGATCCTCGTTACTGCTACGCGATACAATTTATCAATACTGATAATCGTTTTTTGAATCTGAATTTGTCAGCGGTGCAAGTGGAAATTCCAAATGGAGAAATGCTAAGCGTCGATCGTAACGCGTGCACGTGAATTGTCCCGTAGTTTTCTAGCATCGAGTCCGGTCATTTCCTAAGGAAGTATCGACGATCGGCACTGCTCTATCAGGAATTTCACGTCGGAACAGCCGTCGTATACACGACCGAGTAGTACATGACGCGGTCGGAGCCGTGGAATAGACCCACTCTTCAGGATCCTGAACCGAGGCGGGTTGCTAAGTGTGCCGTGTAAGTGGAACATCGCTGCCTGGTACCGACGACCAAGTATACCAACGTAACAACGTAGTATAACATCGTTCTCCTCCCTCGTCGTTCCTCTTTGCCCCGTTCCACCACTATCCTCCGCTGCTGCTCCTTCTCCTCGTACTCCTCGTACTCCTCGTACTCCACGGAAGGTACTCCCCTCTGTCGAGTCGCGTACACGGTGAAAGACTTTCTTCGGCCGGCCTATGCCGTTCTACAGTCGCTGCCAGCACGCTACCGTCTGTCACGCTTTACCCAACGGTAGAACCCGTACACCAAACCACAGAACGATGTCCATTGTCTCTCTCTCTCTCTCTCTCTCTCTCTCTCTCTCTCTCTCTCTCCTTCTCCCTCTTCCTCTCCCTCTCCCCACCCCCTTTTCTTCTGTTTCTCCCTCTCTCGACGAGAACCCATAATCGAGCCCAATCTTCCGCACATCCGTTTTCCGAGGCTCTTCTTTCCTGCACGCTCCAACCACCTCCGAAAATACCGATCTTTCTTCACTTCCGCGTGCCTCTATTGTCCGACTTAACGTTGACCGCTACAAAGGGCAATTTATAAATTACTAGGTTGGCGGTCGAAACGGAAACGTGAAAACGCTCGCCAGGAACGCGGATGTTTGCCTGGAATTCGAAGGCGGGTGGGAGCACTCTCCGGATAAGATAAGATACAACTACGATACGTGTCTATTCGTATATAAATAAATAAATATATGTGTGTGTGTGTGTGTGTGTGTGTGTGTTTATATATTTATAATTATGATGTTTCGAAACATCGTAGAAACGTCGTTTTTCAACGTTAATCGTTGATTCAAGAGCAGCAGATGAGTCCGCCGATACCGAGCAGATAGTGGAAAACGTAGTATCGACACCGGGCATCCTGTTAATTCGAATTTTTCGATTTGCTGGAGCGTCGGGAACCTTCTTACGTTGCCGCGCTACGGGAGTCCAGGAACCAGTCTCCTAGAAAAGGTGTACGCTCGTTATAACCTGACCCAGCGATCTTTGGTAAAAAGCCCTGCCTGGCCCAACGGGCCCGAAAAATCTGGGTCATTGGCCTGACTGGCTACGTAGGCCGCGATTGGATTCCTGATGCCACGATCCCTTTCTTCCACCGCGTCGTCTTAACGTTTAGCCGTTTAGCCTCTAACTCCTCGTATCTCGTCTGTTTCTCGCCTTTCTTAATCACTCTTCCTTCTGATCGGTTCCTTCTCTCAACCGATCGGTTTCTTTCATCTTCTTGTCCTCCTCCTCCTCCTCCTCCTCCTCCTCCTCCTCCTCCTCCTTCTTCTTCTTCTTCTTCTTCTTCTTCTTCTTCTTCTTCTTCTTCTTCTTCTTCTTCTTCTTCTTCTTCTTCTTCTTCTTCTTCTTCTTCTTCTTTCCATTTTGACCGAATACGACCAATGGTACGTCTCTTGTTATCAATATATAATCAGACAGGATCAACTATTTATAGAAACATCGCGTTAGGATAATTACACGGCCTAGAAAAGACAATTTGCTGCAGAAATTCACTACGGAACTAACGATTCATCACGTTCGATACTATTCGATGATATTAGTATATATACATAAAATATTATACACGGGAGTTGGTAGTTTTGTTAATAGGATTAAGGAAATGAAATCTAAGCAGAGAATCATTTTCGTTTAAGAAAGTATTACGAGTAATTTACTCTGGATGTTTTATATATTGTATATACATATCAAAGCTGATACATTGTCCAGGTTGAAGAACGGGGTGCATCTCTGGTGCCGAGGTGCCGGAATTAGCCTAATTCGCCCGGTCTCTCGGCCTCTGTCCCAGGCAAATTCGCCGATAAATGGTTATAAATGGTGATAAATGACGATGGCGGATAAACGCGTTCGCGGTAGCAGACCGAGTCTATCGCGATGTCTACAGCATAAATCGCGAGGTTTTCGTGTTTGTACCTGCTATTCGCGCTTGTGGCTTTAACGGATCTCCATAGTCGGACGAAAATAAGAAGATCGGTGCCCGATCTCGCCTCCTCTTTCGTCCGACTGCACCCGTTCTACCTCTGTCCCCCTATTCTCCCTGCCGAGACAACGTCACGAGAGACCGTGTAACCTTTGGGACCGTAACCCCGTTATATTATTACATTTAACAATGGCCCGCGGTCTTTATTCTAACCAATGCACCGTTCCTACAACCTGTCGCGGAAGCTGTCTCCAATCCTTCTTTTTTTTTTTTTTCTTTTTCCCCTTTCTTCGTGAACGCTCGCCACCTTTGACCGATCTTCATCGTGTAATTTGACACGAGTCGTCCACTCGAATCGACGTTCCTCTTTTATTTCCATATACACATACGCTTCGCTTTTAACAACCTCAAAGTCCTACTTTACTTGTAAAAAAAACTTATTGTTCCAGAAAAATTACCAACGTATTATATCATATTTTTTTTTTTGGCGTATAACTTTCATATTATATTGTGTAACGTCATTAGCAGATCTTTTTGATTTTAGACAACAATAAAACGAAATAAACGCGATATTTATTGTTATTATATTTTACGTTAAATGAAAAGTAGCAAGGTCGTTGTTTGCAATGGTTACGAGTTATTATGAAACGGTTATAACTAAGCTAAATTCACGTAAACTGAGATTTCACTTTACATAGTTTCTTCCGATACTCAAGAACTTTGTAAATATGATAGGAAAATACGATTCGCTTGAAAATATGACAAATACGGGATAGTTGAACGCTTGGAAACGTCGTCATGAATTTTCTAACAACTTTTAACGTTTACTTAAGTTTACGTACGTACGTGTGCCAATATTTCCGAAACGGAGCGAACGCGGCAATCGACTGACTTGCTAGTGATCTACTGCGTGAGACAGAGATGCGAGCTGAGAAAATCAGATCTATGATGCGTATGCGTGTTCAAGTAATACGCGTATTCATTGAGAAACCGGGGAATTCCCTATTGAGGAAACCCGTTTTACGAATACAGCGGGAATTAAATTATACAAGCAAGACAACGTAATAATAATATAGCAACCGAAAGAAAAACTTTCTACTCACTATTTAATTGGGGAAACGGAACGGCGAGAAAACGATAATAAATTGCGAAGGAGAGACAGGTTAATCTTAAGCAAAGGAGAAATAAATTATTGTTGTGGAGTAAATACATTTTTACAAGTACGCGTAACGAAGTAACGAAAGAGAACAGGGAGGAGAATGTTAGTCGTGCCTTTCGATTCGACTGTGGCGAGATACGCATTTCGAACGTGTCGCCGCGCCTCCGCGCCACTGCGTTGCGATTTATTGAAAATGAAATATCACGCATCGACCATTTATCGATATATCGGCAATTTATCGTACGTAACGCGCAACTATATTAAACACAGAGATAAGACAAGGCCGCGACAACACCAAGCCTACCTAAATATCTCAATTCCTACTCTGCACTAAAATCCCGAACGAAATGAAATTTTCGTCGAAATATTCATCGATATTTAACATAACATAGCGTAGCATAGCATAACATAGCATAACATAGCATAACATAGCATAACATTAACATAACATTAATTGATATATAATATAAAACAAATTTCTATCGTGAAACGAAAATTCCTGTTGAAAATCAAATTTAAAGCTCTGTTTAGAACGCCAAACACTATATTACCAATTTATTTCTTATTACTAACGCAGATTCCCCTTATAGAACGAGATTAGAGAAATTCGTTTCGAACTTGGTTACACGCGGATAAGAATTTTTTATCATTTTCGATATTTCGTATTTGCATTTTATATTAAACGGACATCGAGCTTTTAGCCACCGCCAAATGTACGATAAGAAGAAAAATCTGTTTCCGAGAGATCAAAACACGCAACGGGACCATTATACGAAGTGTAAACGCAGAATCCGGACGTGGGCTCTCCTCTTTGAGTCAGTGCCACACTTAAAGTGAAATAAAAGTAACAAAACGGGCACGTACACGTGAGAGGACGTCCGGATACACGGAACACGCAACGAGCAGCCGAGATCTGCGTGTGGTTCCTGATTGGCTAGCCTCATAAATACACGGAGGGTACATTTCGTCGTCAAGTATTACAGCCTGATTATTTCGGATGAAAACTTGCCAACTTTCACCTTGCGAATGTCGATACGTTCCGCTTCGATTAAACTTCCACGAAGATGGCAAATCTTTCGTTTCGATTCGTTACTAAAGATGGTCGTTTCGCGTGATCTACACTTATACGGTAAACTAAGTGCACCGCGTTAATCTACGATACCTCAAAATTCCGAAAGGAACGTTATATTTCGTTAATTCGTAGGATCATTTAATTAAGCATTCGTACCAGATTCGTACCTACGGAGGATCAAACGAGTAGGGATCGTGGGAAGTAAAACGAACTGGCAACTTTGTATTACGGTAACAATCATTTAATCGAACATGAGTTTTATAAATAATTCACATCTTCCGACTTTATACAAATTAAAAATTACAGTTCCGCAGTCATCGACCATCGCAACACACACGACACAATTTCAACGAGAATTCGTGGATCGAGTAAGGAAGGACGATCGGAATAAATTAATACCAAGGTCGAAAGTATCAGCCTGTCGAAAGCTAATGAGTATTCTTTTGAAAGCGTCGCGTATTTTTAAAAGAAATAAATATCGCCCTCCGTCGGTCGATCCATCGAAGGCTCGTGGCTCGTTCTCCGACGACGAATCGAAACAACGATCGAGCAAGTAAGTATAAGTAAATTCTCCTTCCCAAGTACTACATTTTCTTCAGAAAAAAAAAAGGGAAGAGAAAAAAAAAGAAGAAAAAAAAGAAAAAAGGAAAAAAAGAGAAAAAAAGGAAAGAGAGAAAGGAATCGAAAGAACGAAAAGAACCCGTAATGAAGCTTCGACAGATACGAACATTAAAATACGATAAGGAGCGCAATGTCGTATCTTCGAAACGTCGGTCTCGAAAAGGATGCACTCAAACGATCATGAAACTGTTGTCACGCAAACTTTTGTGTTATGCGCGTGAGGTTCAAAAGCTAAAGGACGGAAGGATCTTACAGAGCGGGAGAACAGGCAACGGAAAAGGATGAGAAACACGAGTAAAAAAACGAAATAAAAAACGACTGACTATCTTACAAAGATAAACCGATAGAAAGGGGAATAGATGAGGGGAGGGGTGGGGGGGAGAGAGAGAGGGGGAGAGAGACGAACGAAATTAAATAACAAAGAAACAGAGAAGGACTGCGGACAATACGATTGTGAGGGTATATAATGTAAAAGCAATATAAATAAGAGAACAAGCGGTAGGACTTGATAAAAAAAAAAAAAAAAAAAAAAGAGAATAAAAATTAAACGTATTTGGAAGGGATTAGGTACATCCGTAGCGAGGCCATACGCGTGGCCGCGCCTCGCGTAGTTTTCGTCACTTCCTTTTACGTCTTTTACGTATATGTTACACCTAGCTATGTATATGTATACACTCATGTATGTATATATATATATGTCGGAGATGAAAGGACACCGGGCCTTTCCTTTGGAATTCCTTGGAAACTCTCCAATACTTTAATTCTTATAAGTTAACCCGATTCTAATTGTCTAAGATATGCGATAATGAGCTTGGGCACGAGGCGACAACTAGTCGCCTAACGCACACACACATATATATATATATAAATTATATCTGTATATATACTCTCTCTGCTCTATACGATTTGCTCGAGATTTTCCTTTTTCTTTAATGTTCGCTTCTTTCTACGTATGTAGCTACGTATACGAACGTACCCGTGTACGTGCGCTCTGCTATCGACACATATATCTATACACTCATGTATGTATGTATATATGTATATATATATATATATATAATCTCTCTGCTCAATACGTTTTACTCGAGATTTTCCATTTTCTTTAATGTTCGCTTTTCTCTACGTATGTAGCTACGTATACGAACGTACCCGTGTACGTGCGCTCTGCTATCGACACATATATCTATACACTCATGTATGTATGTATGTATGTATGTATGTATGTATGTATATATATATATATATATATATATCATACATAATATGTGTAATTTTGTGTGTGTGTGTGTGTGTGTATGTCGGAGATGTAGAGACATCGAGCATTTCTTTGGAATACTTGGGCTCGAGGTGACGCAACTGGTCGTTGAACGTAGCCACGGTCTCGGGATGAACGTTTAACTTGAAGTTCCGATATTGTGGGACAGACACGCTGTATTAACGGACAAGTCCCGACCAGGAGCAATGTCGGCTCTATGCAGGTCTGCCTAGCACAACGGTGCCTGGAATGTTGTTGATATTTCTAATCAATATGTAATTGACAAATGAGATCCAGGCAGTCTTTTATTGAGATCTCCTTGGCGAGTTTACGGATATCGGGCAGTCACAGTCTAGAAGATACCAAGCGATAGAGCTAACGTATTCTGCGATAAGAGAAAATACAGATTTGAAAAGCGTTGTTCACGTCGTGGTAGTTCTGATTACTGGTGTAGATGTCGTCGCTGGGGTACTGCTCTATTTTTCTCCGCCTTAAATAGTCGCAGAAGAAAAATATGGAGACTACGGGCGTCAGGATTCGAGAACCCGAGTGCCGAACGTTCGTAACCGTGAGGCGCTAACCACTGCGCTATCGTCGTCCGTGGTGTTTAGTGTCAAACGGCGGTATTTGTTGTGCCGCCACAGTGGTATTTGTTGTGCCGCCACAGATTATTGTACAAAGAGTTTCCCGTTGACCGTGGATTCGTTTGAACCCAAGAATATTGTTAAAAGCGTTCGTTAAATTGTTTAACGTTAAATCTTGTCAAGTTATATCTATTCGTGTTAAATAATTTAAGTGTAATATAATTTAATTAAATTGAACAATGGTAAATCCAACTGAGGAATTAATACGCGCTCACAACTCAAAAGATGATTTAACGCAAAACTCCAATACTCAATACGTTTATACCACTTTGTGGGAGCTCGAGTATAAGAGGATGTTTATGAGTAGACGAGACGCTTAATGTTGAGTCGTCGAATGTATTTAAAATTAATAATT